>CM021102.1:730441928-730909160 GCA_007115665.2 Sequoiadendron giganteum
TTTATTCCTTGTTTTGAATTTTCCCGATTGCAAACATGATATTTTGTTGTAGCATCTTCATTATTGATATGGATTTTGAGCTATTTTCTTACAAATTCCTGATTGGATTTTGATATTTCGGTCGTGGTTTTTTATTTCCTCAATCCAAATTAATTGTGTGTTCATGAAACAATGATAGACATTGAAAGATGTCTATATGTTCAAGATATATCTGATGTGCCATGAATGTTTTGATGCATGTACGTCATGGATATCTTGAACAGATAAGAGATTTGTTGAAGATGTGAATTTGGAACTATTAAAATGAAGTTTGTGTTAATTTTTTACAATTTTGTCATTGGCAGTTGATATTTTGTTCTTGGTTTTGTATTTTCCCAGCTGCAACTTATTCTTGGGAGCAATGAATGGAAAAAATTATCAACTCGTAATGATTTCAGTTCAATGTGGCTAGTGTGTATGACCACATTTTTCTTTTGTTTGGATATGATTTTCACTTATTGTAAATAGAGTCAAGTGCAGTTGTTAGTAATGGATAATGGTGTTAAGTTTTATGGTTATCAAGCAAAAGGTTCTTGTGTGTATGATCTCATTTGTATTTATTTAGATATGATTTTCATTTATTATGAATAAATTCAAGTGCAGTTGCCATTGATGGATTATGGTGTTGATTTTTGAGCCTATATATGTGTGTATATATTTGTATATATATATATGTGTGTGTGTATATGTATGTATGTATGTATATAGATTCTATTGCAATCATTGTTAATGGATCATGGTGTTAAGTTTTATGGTGTGAAGTTTTAAGTTTGTTGAGCAATTTCTTCATTTGCTTAGATTGTTTAATGATGGTGAAATCTATGTGTGTTGAGAGGGTTTATATCTATGGTATTGTAAGCAGAAAAGTAGGCATTTGTAAGTTCCTATATCTTTTACACTATGATTTCATAGTTTTTTACATTTCTGCAATGGTTTAATCTCTATTGTTCCTTATTGACGAGTGTTTTTATGGGTTAATCTCTATTTTTGCAATTTCCTCATCGAATTTTGATATTTTGGTTGTAATTTTGTATTTTTTCAATCCAAATTAATTATGTGTTCATGAAATAGTGAGATATTGAAAGATGTCTATTTGTTCAAGACATGTCTAGTGTAATCTAGATGTTTTGATGCATGTGCATCATGCATATCTTAAATATAGAAGACTTTTGTTAAAGACGTGTATTTAGAATTGTTGAAATGAAGTTTGTACTATTTTTTTGCAAGTTTCTCATTAACAATTGATATTTTGTTCCTAGTTTTGAATTTTCTCAGTTGCATATGGTATGTTGTAGTATCTTCGTTATTGATATGGAGTTTTGTTAGAGTAATTGGACATTTACTTTATTAATTAAACAATATTTGTTTAATTACGTAAAGTTCCCTTTTACCTCTTTTCACTTAAGCTAATATTAGGTGCATAATAATTAATTACTTTATTAATTATTATTGTGCAAGCTTAGGGTTTTCCTTTTTAGGGTTTTCATCTATATGTAGTTGAAAACTATCTTTTGTATATAATTCATTTTTACATTTTCAGGTGAATACATTGCTCCAAATTCTTGAGCATTTCTTTTGTTGCTTCTCTTTGTTTCTCCTTGTAACAGGTTATTTGCTTGCAAAGATCTTTTGGGCTTCTGTGGTGTTGTATCTTCTCAACTCCAACATGGTATCAGAGCTTCAGATTTGCAGCTGCTTGTTCTTGTTTTGAAGATTTTTGGAGCTACAAGAGTTTGTTGCAAGCCGTTTTTTATTGGAGCCGTCATCATTTTTACTTCAAAAATTCAATTTTCACTCATTTGCAGGAAAAATAATTTCTGGATTTTGTAGCCAGCATTGAAATCTGAAATGGGTATCTTTTAGATTTTGCATATCTTGCACAGATCTGGAGAAAATTACTATTGAAAAAATGGCGCGCGTTATTTTTCTCCTGGCTGAAAGTAAAAAAAAATCATTTTCTCATATTCTGCTTGTTGGATCAAAAAATGATTTCTGGGTTTTGTTTCTAGCATCAAAATATTTCTGGGTTTTTATTTTTGTCTACAAACAGTGAGTAGATTTTCCAAAAATCAAGTTAGAAATAAACATTTTTTGCTAGAAAATTTGTTTCCTGCAAGCTAAATTCAGTTTTTGAAAAATTCATAACTTTTGGCCACGGTGTCCGTTTTGCACAAACAAATAGGCGTTGGAAAGGTGTTACAGTGCTCTTTCCAGATCTATAATTTATTTTATCAGAATATTTATCAGGTATTTTTTATTCAGCTTTGTGTGTTTTTACACTTTGCTCAATAACTTGGTCATCTTGGCTCCTACATGGGGTTTGTTTGCATTGGATGGGTTATTTTGATATGCTTTATCATTGCTGAGATCATTAGTCTCTGAATTTTTCATTTGAAGAGTTATCATGGGTTTCTCTACTCACCCTTCAGTTGTTCTTCTCGAATGGGGTAATTATGAGTCATGGGCAAAGGGTATACTTACACATTGTAGGTGGCTTAATATTTTGCCTTATTTGTATGATCTCATACCTGAACCAACAACTTTAGAGGGCAGATTAGCATGGGATATTATTAGAAATCACATTGCAGGAGTTATATTGTCTAGTGTTGATCATGACACTGTGTTGGTTATATCAGACATTGATTGTCCTCACCCACTTTGGACACGTCTTTGGGAGATCTATGGAGACCCTATTCTATCTCCATTCTCAGAGGATCCTGCTTCAGATTGTCTCATACCCATTGCTTGGAGAGAGAATACACCATTTGATCATGATACTTTAGAGGAGCTTGAGTATTTAGACACCCTTACATATTCTGATGGATCAGAGGTTTGTCTCACAGTTCCTACTCTTCAGACTGAGACTTCATTAGCATCTCTTGTTGTTCTTGATTTAGTGCAGCAGGGAATCATACATCTTCCAGACATAGCTACTTTGGACTCTTATGTTGCAGACATATCTTTCTTGTTTGTGGAGTCTTATATTGCAGATTTGGAGGATTATTTTGAGGACATTCATCTCCTCTACCTTGACAGTCAGGTTATCACTATTCGCCCACCATTATCCGTGCATTTAGAGGTTGCATTTCAGTATTCTCCACTTCAGTTTGGATTTGACATTATCTGTTTCCATTTAGACAGTGAGACTCTTCAGCATCCTATCATGGCACACATCTTGAGACAGATTGGTTCATCATTCTTCACAGGGTTTCTTCGATACAGGTCCATGGATCCATTTCTTCCAAAGGGGAGGAATATCTTTTGCCGCTTCAGGATCTCCTTTTGGATTCTACATTAGGCATCTACCATTGTGACAGGAGTTTCTTCATTGTGGGGGGGCCTTTTTCTCTCTTTCTATCTCTCCTATGGAGATCATTGTACATGTACTTATATGATAGAAGTTGTCTATGGGGGGTATCATGTTATCCACCTCCTATCCTTTTTTCATTAGTGCATTGCATTCTTTCCTTGCATTCTATTTTGGGGAGGAGTTTTGCTCCCACTGGGTTTTCTCCTTTACCCCATTTCATTTAGTTTGCATTGATTTTGTACATGGTACCTGATCTAGCTTTGTTGTTGGGACCCATTGTTTTTGCTTTTAGTAGCTTCTTCTAGGTTTTAGCTTCTCCCTATGTCTATCTTAAGGGGGGGTGTTAGAGTAATTGGACATTTACTTTAATTAATTATACAATATTTGTTTAATTACGTAAAGTTCCCTTTCACTTACTTAACATAACATTAGGTGCATAATTAATTTTATTAATTAATTATTATTGTGCAAGCCTAGGGTTTTCCTTTTTAGGGTTTTCATCTATATGTAGTTGAAAACTATCTTTTGTATATAATTCATTTTTACATTTTCAGGTGAATACATTGCTCCACATTCTTTAACATTTCTTTTGTTGCTTCTCTTTGTTTCTCCTTGTAACAGGTTATTTGCTTGCAAAGATCTTTTGGGCTTCTGTGGTGTTGTATCTTCTCAACTCCAACAAGTTTGAGCTATATTCTTGCAATTTCCTGATTGGCTTTTGGTATTTTGGTCGTGGTTTTCTATTTTTTCAATCCAAATTAATTGTGTGTTCATGAAACAGTGATAGACATTGAAAGATGTCTATCTATTCAAGATATATCTAATGTATTGTGGATGTTTTGATGCATGTGCATTATGGATATGTTGAACAAATAAGACTTCTATTGAAGATGTGTGTTTGGAACTATTAAAATGAATATTGTGCTATTTTTTTCCAATTGTTTCATTGGCAGTTGATATTTTGTCCTTGGTTTTGTATATTCCCAATTGCAATATATTGTTGGGAGGAACGAGGGAAAATTAATTATTGATTTGAGTTCATGTGGCTTGTGTGTATGACAACATTTTTCTTTTGTGTGGATTTTGTTTTCACTTATTAAAAATAGAATCAAGTGCAGTCGTCATTAATGGATTATGGTGTTAAGTTTCAGGGCTGTCAAGCAAAAGGCTCTTGTGTGTACATCCACATTTTACATTTATTTAGATTTTATTTTTATTTATTATGAATAGATTCAAGTACAGTTGCCATTAATGGATTATGGTGTTGAGTTTTGAGTCTATATATATGTGTGCGTATATATATATATATATGTATGTATGTGTATATATATGCACGTATATATATATATATATGTATATATGTGTGTATATATATGTATATATATATATATATATATATATATATATATATATATATATATATATATATATATATATATATATATATATATATATATATATATATATATATATATATATAGAGAGAGAGAGAGAGAGAGAGAGAGAGAGAGAGAGTGCAGTTGCTGTTATTAGATTATGGTGTTAAGTTGTATGGTTGCCAAGCAAAAGGTTCTTGTGTTTGAGACCACATTTTGCATTTATTTAGATCTGATTTTCTTTTTTTGTGAGTAGATTCTAGTGCAATTGCCATTAATGGATTATGGTGTTAAGTTTTGAGACTGTCAAACAAAGTATTATTTATGTTATTTATTCATTTGCTCAGAACATTGAATCAAGGTAAGATCTGTGTCTCTTGAGAGGGTTTATAGCTATTGTGTTGGAACCAAAAAATGAGATTTTTGTAAGTTCTTGTACCTATTGTTCCCTATCATTTAGTGCTTTTATGGGTTAAATTATGTTGCTTAGTCAAAGACTTAGCATCATAATTCATTGATGTCGACTTTTGTGTTAGCCACCATCAACAATGCAATTAATGTTTCCTCTACCATGCATGGATGCTAAGTGCATTTTAGTCTATTAAAACAAAATCATAGGTTCATGTCTTCATTGACTAATATGATATGTATATATTTATGTATTTACATATCTACATGTATACATACACATATATGTATGTATATGTACATATATGCATATATACATATATATATGCATATATATATGTATATATCTACATGTATACATGCATATATATGTATGTATACGTACATATATATGTGCATGCATACATGTAGATATATACATACATATTTATATGTATATGTATATAAGTATATATGGATACATATATTTATGTATATATATGAGTATATATGGATACATATATTTAAGTATATTTATGTATATGTATATATAGATACATATATATATAAGTATATATATAAATGTATATATATATTTGTGTGTGCGTGTATATTTATGTATGTATGTATGTATGTATATATATGTATGTGTTTATATATGCAAGTATGTACACACACACACACACATATATTGTGAACACCCAATTTGTAATTTACTAACACAAGACAAACAAACAATAGTTAATCATGTTAGAAACACAAACAAAGCATTCCCCATGAGATTCTTAGTTAAATGAAGATGAAAACATGAAAATAAAAGCATAAAAAAGTCAAATGATAACATGCAATCAACTAAAACAACTAAACCTCCATCCCATGGGGGGATTGGTTCTCCTTTGATATGGAAAGAAGCCCTTTCCCAATCCCTTTGATAAGCTCCAATGGTGTAGTTGATTCCAAATACATAAGATGATGAAACAAGCTCAAATATGATAAAAATGATGAATATTATGAGTGAAAATGACTATAGTAAGATTGCCTCAAGTTGTGGATCCATATTGTCTAGAGAAAGCCTCTACTTATAGGAGTGAAAGGTTGAAGAAGGAGTGAAAGGTTGAAGAAGGAGTGAAATTGGTGAATGTGAGATAAAGAGGGAGCCAATAGGAATGCGACACTTGTCACAAGGCTAATGGCTGAAGGTGGAGCACATTTTGGGGAATGTGTAAATAAAGAGTGTGTAAGAGGATTAAATAAGGATGTAAGTAGTAAATGAATGCAGTTGGAGATGTAAGGGAATGTTGTTGAGAATGTAAGAGAATTTAAGGGACAAGATGGCATGTAAGAAGGAGTAAATACCTTTGTAAGAGGTATTTATGGGGGTGTAAGAGGCTTTTGAAGGGAAATCGAATGAGGAGGTGGTTGGGAAGAATATTCTTAGGAATATGCCATTATGAGGATAAATAGGGTAATTAGATAATTATAATAAATAAATTTCATGTGCAACTTGGTTAGTTGAGCATGGGTTTGTTCAACCAAGGTGAAGTTAAAAGATAAAGAATTTGTTAATGATGATTAACAAGTAGCTTAGAGTTAACTAATTCAAAATTAATTAACTTGGATGGGTTAGGGGATTATGACATTTGATTTGATTTATTTAATCAAATGAGAGGATTTTAGGGAGATTTAATTAAATAATTTGATTTAATTAAATATGACGAACATTAGTCAAAATAAAGGTGAATTAATCTAATAAAGTTAATTATTTGATTAATAGTAGAAATTGATTAATTTAACTAAATAATATTAATTATTTAATTAATTGGTTAGTTCAAAGTGATTTAGGAAGAAAAGATGTCAGTTAATCAGAATCAGATGTGTAGTATCAATCAAGACTTTTTAAGTGTCTACATTTTCCCCCTCTTTGAAGCAAGGTACCTACTACGTTGGTTCAAAGAATAATATTATCGATATCAAAATTAAAAAAAATATAATTTTTTGGATGCCCCACTGTTGCCCTAGTCGAAGAAATTACATTGTTACACTGTCCCCTCAAGAGATCGGACAAAATTTTCAAAATTTGGGTTGAGCTTGAGAAAAAGATTTAATAATGATTTAGGCACAAAAAATAGCCTACGGGATGTGAAAATGATGATGAAAACGAGTCAAAACAAGCTTGTTGCGTGCAAAACGGATACATGGGCTCAAAAACCCTGATTGTATCCTCAAAAACCCTAAATTTCTAGCATAAATAAAAGGGTAGGGGTCATTTTCAAATCATTTGTGCACATAACCTTCTAGGATTCTCATGATTTTTCTTTGAGGTGTTGACAGAATGGTTGCTCATGTGCTTCCCAAGCATTGGATGGAGCGGGTCTAAGAGTTCTAGCGGGTCGTAGACATAGAATCCCCAATACGTAATTTGAAACTTTCCTCATTTTTCGTGTTTTAGGTGCATTTATTAGGGTCCAACTAGGTCATCCAAAAGTGACTCTCTAGGGTGTCGCATATGGGTTGGTTGGCGTCGCTTTTGTTCATGGAGCATCGCCTTTGTAGAATAGCACCGTGGGGTGTAATTTAGGTCCAGGGTCACATATGTAATACCGACCTGCCTTTGTAAAATAGTGTCGTGCGACTTGGGAGGGGTAGAGCGCTGTGTTTAAATGTCAATTTGCCTCTGTGGAGAAGCATCATGTGGGTTTGAAAGGTTAGAGCGTCACCCCTACTTATTGATTTGCCTTTGTGGTGGAGCACCACGTTTGCTTATAGCATCGCTTTTGCGAAATGTAGAGTGTTGCCTTTGTAAATGTCGACCCACCTTTGCTTTTAGGGTTTTTTGAATTTTTAAAATAATGTCAATTTGATAAAATTTGATGTTGTGGGCGCTTGAATGTAGGAGGTCCTTCATTCGCTCCACTTGAAGGAGCACAAAAGGTTGAATTCTACACCGAGTGAGGCACTTGTCAGATGATGCATTGTCTTTCCTGGGATCGATTGGATTTGGCCATGTGGCCCAGATGCCTGCGATTCAGAAACACTTGGCTATGACGACAACACTCATGGAGAGATGGTAGAGTGAGACATCATCGTTTCACCTACCGATAGGGGAGGCCATAGTCACCCTGGAGGACGTATGATAGATCTTGTAGATCTCCATACATGGTGAGCAGATTGTTTATGATGTTGAGGCCGATGGGGATACCATGTTACACGTTCTTGGCATCGATCAATATATGACAGACAACATACCTATCAACCTTGACCAATATGTGGGGATCACCCAAAATTTGACATTATTTATTAGTGCACTAATCTCAAGAGTTCTCATTCCTGATCAATGAGCGAGAGGCTAAAACATGGGATGGGGCATAGTTTGGTCCTAGATGATGGAGGAGATGATCGTCTATGCATGGGGTCCAGTTGTTCTTGCCTCTTTGTATCATGATAGGCATCAGGTAACATATTTGGGGGCCCATAGTATAGGTGCAAGGATCACTCTACTTCATGTCTAGGCATATGAGCATATAATAGTACTGAGGCCCATTATAATAGATGTTCAGTTAGACCGTGATGATCCCACAATATACAGATATGGGGGTATGACTACCCTACACTATACAAGTATTACTGGCATCTCGCACTAGAGGTAGGTCATCGATGAGATGATGGTCTTTAGATGGAGGCCTTTGCTCCATTACCACATATAAGAGATGTTCAAAAGGGGTCTTAAAATCCTCCCTAAAAAACTTCAAGATTTCCTTGAGAGCATTGGTGGGTATAGCAGACCATACATCTGGGTCCGTGTAGGTGGTTGTTGTGGGCTATCGCTATCCTAGGTTACAAAATTTATAAGAGTGGGAGAACCTATGTGAACCATTGTAAACAGATTCCTATGGATAGGGTAGACATGTATTCTAATTTAGAAGGTTCGACCTCCTAATGGAGTGGATAAAGCTCTGGATTTTGAGCTAACACTTCTTACAGGTGATACAAAAACTATAAGTCTTCTCCTCCTTGGTGACAAGGCTGGTAACTAGGAGTACTGGAAATCACCTCTAGAAGATGCTCTTGTTTGAACTTTGGGCATGAGATTTCTAATCTCTCCTCTTGGTCTGATTTTATAAATATTTCTAACTTCCAATCAGACATTTGAAAAACTTTGAGTCCCATTGGGTGTGCTAGAAAAAGAACTATTGATCATAAAATCTTGCTCCTCTCTGAACAAACTTATGGGAAATTCAATGAGTGGGGGACCAATTTCTGCCTCATTGAATGACCTCCAAGATTTTTAAAGAAATCTAACTCTTCTTTGTGTTTGGGGGAAAGGGGTAGAGAGAAATACAAATAAAATGTAAAGATGGCAATGCGCCAAAGCTTTTTACAACATTTCAAACTTTAACTATCTCTTATAATTGATGAGATGTACACATAATGTTGCAGACCCTTCATTGTTGGGAAGAGAATGAGCAACAAAGGCTAGAGAAAGCACATTGTAGTCTTTCAAATCTCCTCGTGGGAAGCATCCATTAAGGTCCAACAGGAATAAGTAACCCTAAACATTAACATAAATACTCAGATGTTTATAGAATCCCTCCTCCTTTACAACATAATATGAAAAATGACATATCCTTTATAGAAAATGAAAGAGTATAATGGACATGATCCAATTTTTGAAAGATAGCATAGAAGATAAAAGCTAACAACATGTAAAATAATTATCTAGAATATCAACGTAAGACTTTAACACAATGTTCTCAACATAAACGAAATATGAAAAAGAAACTTGAAAAAGGCCATGAAATGTACAATCCCAAAGATTTCTCTCAAATAGATCAAATTCTTATGATGTATTAACTAAAAATAGAAGTCAGAAGCCAATTTGATGATAGTCTAAACAAATACAACATGCCAAGAAGAATAAATATTATTATGTAAAAGCCTTCCTATTTTTGAGAAAATATAACTCCCTAAAAGTATCTATATTCTCCGAAAAGATTTTTTGAAGAAGCTCCAATTTTTTTAACTGCCGCTAATCCTTATTTATAGCCAAAAGAAGAGGACACCACTGCAAATGATTGAGAAGGAAAAATTGCCAGATGCTTGAATTTGATAGCTCGCAATTTGATCCTAGAGCTTGATTAGATTGCAACAATCTTCGCTCACAAAGTCTCAACTACTTCATTAATGATTCCAGATATTTTATGAAGATACATTGCCATAAGAGGATTAGATCCTATATTGATCGTACAAGCATAATTTGATAAGCCATAATGGGTGATGATGCTATCCTAGAAGTCCACTCCTGAAAGAAAAGACTTTGCCTTAATGTTTAAAAAACTCCACACAAGAGAAAATACATCTGCAGTTGACACAACCCACCCGACGAAAACTGCTAACACGACAAGCTGGCAGGAAATTTCACATTTTGTGAGATGTAAAGCTTGAAAAAAACTTACATTCCAAATAAATTATTTCCATGTTAATTGTACATCATAAGTAAGGTAAGATAGATAACATGTGCAAAATTAGTATCCATATGTGCTCAAAGCAACTTATTAAAAGAATTACAAATTTCAAATTACATACACCACAAAGGGTGTTACAAATCATCTATTTCAATGATACATCATCAAGTGTATATCAATAAATACATTCATGAAATAGAGTTACAATTTACAAATTGGCTAAACAAACCATACAAAAGTGATATATGAAGTACATCCATAACAAGTAAAACCTCTGATCCTCATCTGCCTTGACACCACTGGTCTTCTTGCACTGAGGCCAAGAGTACGGTTAAGGTGCCTTTTCCACCCAACTATGTCACCAAAAAGTGTATACCTTGATACTTTTCACTCATTTGAACCTTTGCCTATGGATTTTGGACCCTTTTCAACCTATTTTCACCCATTTCCAAACCTTGTGATGAAGTGTTGTAAGGTGTTGCAAAGCATTTTCACACTCTCCTAGGCTTGTCATCACCAAATCAACACATTATCATGCCAAAATGACCCCTTAATCCTCATACAAATCCTATCTTGGTGACTTTTCAGAAGACAATCTCGATAAACACAAATAATCACATAATAATTACCAAAAACCACTTAAAATGCCCAGGTGGACTAGGTCGCCACCTTGGGCGACCTAGCCCCATGTGGCTTAAAATGCAATTTTAAGTTAATATCTATTAGAATTTAGGTCTCTAAAACCCTAAGGTCGGTCAGTATGATGTTATTTCGGGAAAGTTAGGGCATAACTTGTACAAATAACCTCCAAAACCCTAATTTCTCATTAGGTACCCTCATTTTCCACCTCTCCTCTCAATCTCTCTTCTCTCCTCCTCAAGCCAGCTAGGGTTTCATCTTCCAAGTCAACAAGACACCATTGTTGAAGCATTCAAGGGTTGATTGCTGCAACAACACAAGATCAATCATGAAAGGCAAGGTAAACTCCATCAATCCACTGTTCTATGCTTCATTACTTCATTTCTACTTTCATTTGGTTTGATTACTAAAAAGGGGTTTGACCAAGGCAAACCCCTAATCTCTAACCCTAACCATTGTCTCTTCTTTGCACATGTGATTTGCAGGTTTTTGTATGTAGGTTTGTGAAGAAGAAAGGTGTTAGGAAGGTGCCATCAACTCATCAAGAACATTCAAGTCAACCAAACCCTAGTTCAAGCTTGGAGGCCTCTATCTACCTGTTTTCAACAGAATTTGAACAAGATATTTGTTGGAATCTAGAGTGCAGATCGAGGACTCCAATCTCCTCTTCCAGATTCTCGAAAACCCAGAAGAGGACTAGGTCACCCATAATGGTGACCTAGTCCCTTTGACCTTGTGTTTCGAGGATTTTCACATTTTTGAGCACCCATTTGGTAGAAACCTGTTCCGGCAAAGTTTCCCGACAAGAGGACTAGGTCACCCAGCCTAGTGGGAATTTCCCTGTGAATATTTTAGACATTTTCTAGAGGATTCTGAGGCCTTTCATCTGCAACATCTCATTTCTAGGTGCACAAGTTCTTATCTTTCCCATTTCCTTTCTGTTTGCAAGCATTTAGGTTATTTTCTTTACATTGTATATAGTTTAGATTTACATTTGTTTCATGTTTCATAGTTAATAAGATTCATTCTTTTACAACATTTAGGGCATAATCACACACATTCACATTAAGCCCCTAAACCCCTATCTTTGAATGAACAACCAAAAAACACAAAACCACTAGGGTGAAAGAGAGCCATTCATCCAAAAGTTAGCTTCTAGGGTGAAAAACCTTAGAAGCTCATTGGGGAATCCTCTTTCCCTTCTTGTGTTTAGGTTTTTGGTGGTTCACCAACCATGAAGTACATGACTTCCCCAGGTTTCTTTCTAACTCGAAGAAATCCTCGAACCTGCACGAGGAGCCTAGCAACTCGGAACAATAAAGTAGGAGGGAACTCTCGATGCATGCATGTTTGCCTATATGCATTCCTATACTTGAAACCATATTTCTTGCAAGCGGGATGTGGTAGAGACATAAAAAACATAAAATTCTAGGCTTTTAATCCATCTATTTCAAAGGTACATTACTTGGCCAAGCATAAAGAAATATAAATGGTAGTTTATGAAAATGATAAATTACCATCTCTGTGTGCCTACATTTGATATCTTGTCCCAAAAGTTTCTCATGTGTTACATACAATTGGAATATTTACAATTTCATGCATTCCTTAAGAAAACTCATGACATAGCCCAAGTACATGATTTGATTTCATACAAGAAGATCTTTTCCACATCAAGTTTTACAATTTGCATTGTTTTTCTCTATTCAATCTACTTTCATTTCAATGGCTATTAGTAATTAAATTCAGTTGCTAGACTTTTTACTTGTTTTCAAAACATCGTGTATAAATCACTTCTAAATTCCAATGATTTTAAGATAACAAGTTTGTAACAACAAAATAATTGCTCCCAAGTAGAAGTATATCCAAAATAATTAGTTGCATAGTTATCCATATCTTAGGAATAATCAACCGTATACAAAGATATATCAATTAAAAACAAAATTTTTAATTATTTAAATTGTACTTCTATCATCTACTCTTTTCATAATGTAATCTTACTTTGTTACATAATGTATTTGCAATCGTTTGAGACATATATATATATATATGCATATTTAGAGTCTATCTAGATTTTTATATAAGAAAAATAACAAATTTTTGTATTTACAATTGAAGTTTACACATTCAAAAACAACTACAAACATGCATTTTACTACCTCATTATCAAATGTTTTACATATACATTTTAATACATATGCACGTATATATATATATATATATAAATATAAATATATATATATATATATATATAAATATATATATATATATATATATAAATATAATATATATATATATATATATATATATATATATATATAAATATATATATAAATATATAAATATATATATAAATATATATATATATAAATATATATATAAATATATAAATATATATATATATATATAAAAATATATATATATATATAAATATATATTCACATGTAATTTATATTCATTTTGTACAATACATTTACAACCAAAGTGGTTTATATTTCAACAAAATAGTGTATATATAAAAGAAAATCAATATACACACAGAGGTATATATGCATATATTAAATGGGTCAAATTATTATAGACATATATACATATATATATTTATAGGTATTTATATATAATTATATATATATTTATTTATTTTAAAGTTGCATAATCATAAACTTAATGACAACATACCTAGATTGGAGAATTTATTTATTATATGCTAAAAGTGTATAGTCACAGAGAAATATATATATATATATATCTTCATTTATAAATTAAAAAAACCAAAATCAAACTGTAATTCATAATTTTTAGAGGTTACAAATCTTCAACAAATGTATATGGCGCTTGGGGCCTGACCGGAAGCCCTCCCCATGGGAGGGTGTGCTGCCTATGGGGGCATCACTTCCTCCACAGGCTGGGTCTGTGGAGGGCACCCTGCCTCCATAGAGCGCAACCCCCTCTATGGGGGTTCGGTTGAGGCTGAATTCCCATGCAATAAACAATTTTATTTATATTTATCTGTAATTAAATTTTGAACTCAACAATCTTGATATATATAATATATATACTAGTATATATGTATATATTACAACTCAATATATATATATATACTAATATATACATACATACATATATGTATTTATGTATGTATATATTAGTATATATATATATATCTTGAGCTATAATATATACTAATATATACTAATACATACATACATACATACATACATACATACATACATACATACATATATATAACACTGATAAAGCATTTCATCATTTTCTTAGAAAAATAATTATGTATTTCATCAACAGACTCAATTTGCAGCAAAATATCATAGTAAATACACAAATACATATAGTATATAACATGGGAGGTTTTGGGAGGTTCAAGTATGCACAAGTTTTGCCCAGATTTTCTGAAAATCTCATTCAAATGGGGAAATTTCATAGAAGAATTTCACTTCCCAAACACAAAATTTTTTCTCACACATTGAATTTAATTTGCAATGGAAAGGAAATTAAAACCTGGAAATTCGCTTCTTGTTGAGTCCCCCTCTCCTTGTTTACCTTTCTTTCTTGCTTTTCCTTCTCTTTCACCTTGTTGGATTCACTGTGCCCCCAAAACCCTCTTCTCGACACCCATTGTTTGTAAGTTATTTTTGCAGAGCAATACAAGAAGAATGTAAAAGCAATTGTTTTCTCGTTAATCATTTTCTCCTGTATAAATATTTCCCTTCGATTCTCGAGACCTAATCTTGAAAATAGAAAATTAAATAATATTTATTTCATGCTCAACATTTATCCCAATTAAATATTAGTAAGTAATTCCTATGTTAATTGCAATTGAGCAATTTTCCTCAAAATTAATTAAGTAAACCATTATAATTGCAATTTAAATATTTTTTTGAAGCAAATAGTATGGCAATATCATTCAACTATAATCAAAATGATTACTCTAAATAACAAAGCTTATCATTTAATTAAATTTTAAAATATTTATTTGAGCTAAAATCTTTATTTCTTTTACAATGTTAATTCATTGCTAATTAATTTAATTAACCATTTTAAAATACTAACAATAAAACGATCATCTAAGGTAAATGCTAAATTAATGCATCTATATGACAGTAAGTGCTTTGTGTGTGATCGAGAGAACAATTCCTATTTTACCTTATCAAGAAGCTAACCTCCTCTACCTTAGCCACACCCTTAGTCTTTGACAACCTGCAATTCAAGTACACTCAAGCAACCAAGACGATATTAGTATCCAGATAAAATATAATCAAATCAACATAACTCATTAATTCTAAATCAAATCCAACATAATTCCTTAATTCCAAATATCACCTTTCTATTTTGCATCATTTCCAAAATAAATTGATATTCCATTCATTTCAACTTTTCACAAAATTAAACCTCATTTTCATATTTCGTTCCTCAAAACATCACATTAGTTATCATTTAATCTATCACACACATATTTAGTCATATAGAAAAGCCACATAAAGAAAAAATAAGCATCACCAAAGTTAGAGATGTGACATGAGAACAAATTTGAAGGAATTCCCACCGAGCAGACGTGCGTCCTGGTTTGGGCCTGAAAGGAAACTGATATATTAAAGTTGTGCAACCACCACGTGGTGCATTGCGTGCCTTTATGCGAGAGCAGTCTTTATCCTTTGGGCGCGAAGCCATCCTGAAGCGGAAAGGAAGTAAGGGTCGAAAACCAAAAATGTTCAAAGTCAAAAATTTCTCCACATATACCATTAGGGAATAATGCTTCTTGCTATATCAAATTAAGGATTGCTCACCATATTTGTCCAACATAATTCCCCCCATTCCCTTTCTTCTAACAAAACCTAACCGCCCCCTCCACCCCCCCCCTCGCCTCTTCCATTTAAATAATTCCCCTTGTCTCTTCTTACACACCTAGACTGGAAGTACATAATGTATCATGACACAAAAATATGCAAGCACTCACACTTGCATTCAAATGATTTTGGTAAGGGAATTTTGAGTACAAAACTAACAGAGAGCCATCAACATGATGTCGGATTCATGGATGCACTAATGCCTAACAGAGGGAAAAATATCACAAGGAACCTGTTACCATCAACCACTTTGGTTAAGAAATCTCTTAATCCCTCCTAATTATTTTATTGTGATGCAAATCAACTATTTCCAATTAGCCGCAAAAACCACTATTAATGCAAAATTAAATGTAAACAAGCTCACATCCAAGTTCTAGATTGAGTATTATCAATGGCATGACTATCATACACACCCTGTAAGACCCCTCCGTTTTTCTCTTTGATCAAACAATGTTTTGTTTGGTTAGGCCTTATTTTCTGTTAGTGCTTGGACCTTGCTATTTGGTATTTTATCCTGATGTGATTATTATGTCATGCTTTGGATTAGCATAGTGGATAATTGAATTAATGATGTTTATGCTTTTGATCATATTAACGATGTTAGATTTGTCAGTTAGTAAGACTGTATTGGTGAAGGGAACGAGATTGCATCACTTGCTTGTGAGCGCCCTGTGATCCCAAGATTTCCTCTTCACGGTGTGTATTTTATGGCGTTCATATTATATGTTGTTGTTACTTGATTTTCAGGTTGATAGGTACAGGACATCGACTCCACCTGGTTTCACAGGTTTGAGCATGTCCAATGCCCAATAGTATTCAATTGGGAGATAGTAGCTAGGTTTCCCATGTCAAGTCATCACCCTAGTCATAAGTGTGTCGTCGGTTTTAGTCTGGTTCAGTTGTTTTAATATTGTTTAAATTGTCAGGATTTTATTTAGTTGCAAGTTGAAAAGGGTAATTAAATGGCTTTATGTATTTAAGTTGTTGATTAAATTAATCTGGTTATAATGTGAAAAATGTTATTTAATTTATTAATTAATTTAATTTAATTAATAAAATAATTTAATCTTGGATTAGATTTATTTTATCGATTAATTAAATTAATTGTGTTGATTTGAATTAAGTTATTCATTTTGGAAATTAATAGATATTTTGAATTGAAATTAAGTTTGAAAATTGAAAAAAGGGTTTTAATTTCATTTTTGAAAATTTTAAATGCAATTTTTTTTTGAAATTAGAGATATTTAATATATTTTCTGTTTTGTTTTTAGAAAAAAGGAAAAGTTGTTCATTTTGGAGGATTTTTGCTCTAAAACCCTCTCCTTGTCATTTTCTTTAAAAATGGGAATTGGATGCATTTGTGGATGGAAAGAGATGGGATTTGTTTTGGATTGGATAGGAATGGGTGGAGGATTGCTCGGGTGTCTGGATTCTTCATCTGTCTTTGTGTTTTCCAAGCTTTGTGTGATTGTGTGTGGCAACAAAATTGAGGTAAGTTCATTTTTTCTTCTCCCTTTGATTGTGTTTTGTCATTTAGAGGTCATGCTCACCCTTAAGGGAGCATAAGACTTCCCATTTAGATTTCAAATTGAGCAAAATTAGTTCATTTAAATTGTTTTGTGATTTTTTTGGAAAATGTCAATTTGTGCCCTCATCATGGCAATTTTTTTTCAAAATCATTGAAAAGTGAAATTGACGTTAAAAGTGTGTTATTGGGCATATTTAGAGCCAAAGGGTATTTTTAGAAAATTGAAATTGAAACTTTAAAATTTGAAGCTTTTCATTAATGGAGTTTTTGGGAATTTATGGTTTTCCAATGTAAAATCAAATTAGAAAAATTGAAATTGTGCATGTTTTATGATGAATTTTAATGCGGGGATAGAATTATCCCTATTAATTTTCGAGTTAGAACCAAGTATTGCTAGAATTTTTGGTTTTTGAAATTTAAAATTTGAAGAAATTTCAAGCTATTTTAATGGTGTTTTGAAGAAATTTTTGGTTATTGGCCATTTAAAAAGTTGTTTTTTTTTGAAAGTTTTAAGTGAATTATGATGTCTTGGAATGTGTGAGTGAAGGTGTACCTTGTGAAATTTTGAAAGAAAATATTTTATATTTTATATATTATGATTTATAATATTTAAATATTTAATATTATATTTTATAATATTAAAATATTTAATATTATATTTTATAATATTAAAATATTTAATATTAAAATTTTAAAGTTTACATATTAAATATATCTATACTTAATGGTTGTTTTTTTTTATAATGGTATATTTAAAGGTAATGGAGGAAATTTAAAATGTTTTATATGAAATTGGGGAAATTTTAAGTGTTTAAATGATGATTTAAATATTTATATTGAACTGTCGATTCAAATAATGGCATGGTTTAATAATTACTTTAAATGATGATTTAAATACTTAAATATATCTAAATGATGATTTAATTATTTAAATATATATATATATATATATATATATATATATATAATGAGTTGGGGATTTAAATATTGGTATGTTTTAAATTTAATTGGAGAATTTTAAATTAACATGTTATAGTTGAATTAATGAAGTCTTTTTAAAAGGATATATTTTGATGAAAACAGTAATTTTGATTTTCAATAACATGTTTATTAAGATGAGTTAAGTATTTTAAAATGGTTATGTCGAGTAGAAGGAATAGTTATTTAGTTTAAAACGATATGCCTTGGATCTAAAAGTAATATGTTTTAATAGCAAGATTAGTCGTCTTTTGAGAAAAGATTTATTTTGTAAGGACATAAAGTTATTTTTAAAAGGTTATGTTCTGAATTGCATAAGTAAATGTTTATTTTATGATTATTTAAAAGCTATTAGAGAATTAAATATTGAGTTTTACAGCAAGATTAATTGATTTTAAAAGTGATTTATTTTCGACAGGACAAATGGCTACTTCAAATGATAAGTTTTGATTCTTAGATGTAAATGCTTATTTTAGTATTTAAGGCAATTAGGGAATTAAGTGTTGGTTTAAATTTCATCTTGTCTGAGAGAGACGTATGTTTAAATCAATTTTAATTGAGCAATAGATTATTGATGTTAATAAGGGAAATGGATTTAGTGAATCCAAAATCAGTTTAATTTCTCGTAACTTGCCTTCGTGATTATTGCCTCTGAGTTCATGTTTTGGGGAAATGGGTTAAGTGTATTTAATCTGTAAGTCTTCCAGAAGACCCTAGAGGTTGGGGGTTATCGTCTTGTGATGTCGACTGCTTGTTAATTCCCTTGGGTAGTGCATGGTGTATGGTCAGTATTTACCCGGTTTCCACGAACGGGAATGTTTTGTCGCCTCCTGAGAAAGGAGTGGATTTTGTAATGTGTGCCTCCTTGTCGGGAGCGGTTCTGTATTGTTGTTACCTCCACTGTCTGGAGATGGTTTTATCTTTGTTGCCTCTTGAGAAAGGAGTGGAATTTGTAATGTGTGCCTCCTTGTTGGGAGCGGTTCTGTTATTGTTGTTACCTCCAGTGTTTGGAGATGGTTTTATCTTTGTCGCCTCCTATGAAAGGAGTGGACGTGTTATCTTGTTTGTGCACTTTGTACCCTTGGTGTTTGGATGGTATGTGTGTTGTCAAGTAGAAGAGTGGCTTCTGTAGGGGCCAGAGCCCGGAAGAGGTAAACTGGATAACTTACGGAAGTGGTTTAATCAAGTGATAACTAAAACAATACTTAGAAGTTTAGGACTAACTTCTCACTAATCAAGATAATTATGCCTCACTCATAGACACAAGGGCTTGTTTAGACTTGGGATGACTGGGAAGGCTTGGAATGGAAAGCTCATCTATCTTGTCTGTACGAAAGGTATTTGATTCCGCATGAGTGAGTATGGGGGCTGAGAACTCGATAGAGGCCACCAGGATAACCCTTAGTGGGGGCCAGAGCCTAGGAAGAATCTCAGAGGATAACCCATGACGAGCTGTGTGATGACACTTTGTCTAGGACAACAGTCAGTATTTGTTTTCACTTTAGTATGTATGAGGGCCGAGGATCGGTTGAGGTCACCATCTTGACAATCCACAGTGGGTAATTCATGTACTTGTTTATTGTGGGTATGGTTCCCTTAACATACCTGATGTGACCATAGTTGGTATTCGATCTTGTGGGTATGGTTTCCTTGACATACCTGATGTGACCATAGTTGGTATTCAATCTTGTGGGTATGGTTTCCTTGACATACCTGATGTGACCATAGTTGGTATTCGATCTTGTGGGTATGGTTTCCTTAACATACTTAATGTCACCATAGTTGGTACTCATGATGCTCTTGAGTTGTACTTATGTTGTACTTATGTGGTACTTGAGTCGTACTTGTGTTGTAATTATGTGGTACTGGAGTTGTACTTGTGTTGTGCATGTGATGGGATGTGTCAGTTTGGTTCAGTGGTGAGTTAGCCTGTCTAGAGGTAGATGGTCTTGGCTAGGATTCCTAGTTACTATCTCCTAGCACGGGGGGTGGGCCTTTGGGTTCCACTTGGTTGGGTGGTGTGCACCTAAATCCGTTGGGCTATCTTCATGTTCTTATGGACGAGACTTCTAGTTGGAGAGCTCGTTGGATTCAGTTTCAGTTCTTGCATTATTTCATTTCAGTTGATCTTGTATTATTTGACCCCTCATCTATTATCGAGGTGGAAGTTGTAATTGTAACCTTATTTATTGGACTTGCCTCATTTGGGGAATGAGAGTCGTAATTGTAATATTTAATTATGGATAAATGATTTTGAAAGTTATCTATTATGTTTGGATGTAATTTATCTTTTGGAATGCATGTGTTTAATTTATTTAGTAATTAAATGACATGGTTTATACTCATGTTGTTGTTGTGGGTTGTTAAGTAATTTCAGCCTCGTAACCTTAGGGGATGGTTGCATTGGGAAGCGAACTTGCATATTAATTGTACTTAAACAAAAATTTTTTTTAGCCTGTTTAAGTAGTTGTTTGCATCATCCTCTAGGGTTGCATGGCAGGGCGTTACACACCCCATTAGACATCACACATGAAATATGCATTAGAAAATCATAAGCATCATAAGCATTTCATAAATACATAAACATTTTTACATCCACCCATGTATACAAATTCATCCCCACATAAGCATTTACAATGAAATTTATAACATTTTTGACTACATGCTCCACAAATAAAAACATCTACCCACCACAGTGAAAAGACAAAAGTGAAGAAAACATATGGTATTTATTGTATTGACATCATAAGATTGAAAGCTAAATCATAAACGGACATCAACGGAAAGCTTTAATAAACCTAATACTTGAAACAAAGAAAAATGGGGTTCACCAAAGATGAAAACTATGATGAACCTATTTCTCCTAGTTTCATTCAAAATATGTGTTATAAGATGCAAATGAGTAACATAAATTAAATCTAACCCAACTAATAGTGAAAAGGTAGATTTGGAAAGGGTCAAATGTTGCGTACCTTTCACCAAAAGTGCTTTTTTAGACCTCACTAAGAACTCATTCACCCTATGGCGAATGAGTCCCAACTAGGGCTCTTGAAAATCAATTTTTGGGTTCTATTATTCTATGTCTTCACTCGTAGATTTCAGTCAATCATTGTTGGAAAGCCGAAAATAAAACCCATAGCTCAATTTCCATGTTTTGATAACTTTTCTTGCAACTTTGACAACTTTGGAAACTTTTTGCAATCTTTCTCTTCAAATGATCTTCAACCTAAAATATAAAATCACACATCAAAGGGAGAACAATGTTGTTTATTAGGGAATGGTGGTTTGCCTTGGTCAAACCCCATTTTGGTAATTAAACCTTGAAATGGGATAGAAAAGCATGAAGGAATGATGAATGAACAAATGCAATGTAACCACTCATAAATTCTTATTTGAACCTTGGATACATCTCCAAACTAGCATGAAGTTGCCTCAAGGAATGTAGATCTTGATTATGAAACTTGATTAGAGATAATTCCTTAGATATGATTGAATTGATCTTGAACACTACATCATTATATTAGCTCAAACAACATGCATGATGTAATAAATATCTGACATGACAATGGAATCTTGATTGCTGTAATATTCTTCTACAAATCTATCCTTGAATACCTTAGAAATTTCTCTTGAATGATTTCTTAATCATAAGTTTTCTATTAGGACTTGAATACTTGAAAATCTTGGATGAACATAGTGAAATGACCTTGTATTTATATATATCTTAACATTAATTCCCAAAATTCAAATATCACAAGAAGGATTTGAAATCATTTATAATACCACCAAAAACATATCCAAAAGAGGGGTTCTAGGTCTAAGTGAGGACCCATTCGCCATAGGGTGAATGGGTCCTAGGCCACTCACCTAGGACACACATCAGACAAGGTGAAACAATATGTAAAATCAGGTTCCTAGAACCAAAGTGAGGACCCATTCGCCCTATGGAGAATGGGTCCTAGGTCACTTATCTAGGAAACACATCTTCCAAAGTTAAGTATTGTGTAATGGCATTTATGAATGTCAGGTTTTATCCCTTGGAATTTGCATTTAATTATGATTGGATTTGAATTAAAGGGGCCAATTAAGGAAAATTAACCTCAATTAATTAATAAAGACCTAAACTAGTGTGAAAGTGCAAAGGTAAACCTTACAACATAAAAACAAGGCACACTTAAGTCCATTTTATTAAAAAGACCCTAAACTTAATGTGAATATGAAAAAAATATTACAAGACAAAATCAAGGCATAATTAAGCTCATTTTATTATTAATTATTCCCAAATTAAACGTGAAAAAGGGATACTTTTTCCTACACTACATTTTTCCCCCACTTTAGTGAGAGAATGACCCCATGTCAAACTCACACTAAAGTAGACAAATTGTTCAAGACACTTATGTATGCAACAATGTTAAAGATACACAATCATACAACATCAAAGACCAAGCCTAGATTGTCCAATGTGATGTGGAAAACATATAAGCTATCAGGTTGTGTTCACTTCGAGGTAGCAAAAATTCAGGGTGTCCACTACGTGAGTCTTCCAATAAGGTGGCTTAGTGATAAATTCATGCCTCTGTGTCGGCTTCCCATTGCACGATGAGAAAGTCATGCCTTTGTGTCATCTTCTCATTTTACTGACCATACCAAAGTTATCCCTTTGATAAATTCAATAAGGTGCCACAATGCTAGGCAAGACTCCACAGGCAAGCGAGGTGTGTTATGCTAGGTGACCTTGAATTTAGGGTTTGAGCTTCACAAGGTTAGCAAGTTGCGTTATGTCCAACACTTATGAATAATAATGCTGGTAAAAGTTTTTGTTCAAATGTATTTTGCTTAGTTTGTGTAAGGTCTTCTTCTTAGGTAACATTGTGCCTAATGTATCCAAGAGAGGACAAGTCAAGAGTAAAAGATCCACAACTTAGGGAATGCAGTGCATCACATGACCACTAAGAGGAAATTCGTACGCTAAGAAATATCACACTCTTGGAGGACATCAAACCTAATGACACCACCAAGAAAAGGATGCATCACAAGAAAAAATAAAATCGTACCATGAAACATGAAAAATTCCAAAAGATATTATCAATATATGCCTCACTTTAAAGTGGTTGCTAACATGATTGCTGTGGGAAATTTATTTAAAGTAGCCAATGTTCAATCCGAAGACATGAGATCTTCCTCCGAAATCCCTATGCCAAGTCATATTTTTCAAAAATAAAGCTATGTCATGAAAAAGGAGGGAGAGGTTGTTCCCAAAAATTGCATAAGCGATCTATGGATTCAAGGTCAATATATCTTTGCTATAATGTTGTTATAGAGCTCAAAAATGTCATCATTCCCCAAATACTCATAGAAATAGAAGAATTCCACAAAGAGAGAGAAAACAAAGAAAAAAGCTTTTGGGTCAACATGGAAGAGACCTAAATGTGTAGCACCCCTCCGTTTTTCTCTTTGTATCAAACAGTGTCCTACCTTGTTTTGCTTTATTTTCTAGTTGCACTTAGACTTTGATATACTATGATGCTTGTTTATTATTTGATCGCTATTTATAGAGTGATACGGATTATATGTTATGATGTGATGTTACTCTATTTGATGTTATCATTTTGACATGCCTTTGATTAGCATATTGATTATTTGGAATAACATTGTTAATTACATATGAGTAGATTATCTATGTTAGAATTATCAGTTTTATGATAGTGTATTGGTGAAGGGGACAAAATTGCATCACTCACTTGTGAGCGCCCTGCGATTCCACGATTTTCTCTTCACGATGTGTTCTATTATGATGTTTATATACATGTTCTATATATGCCTTGTTTACAGGTTTGTAGGTACAAGACATAGACTCCACCTGGCTTCACAGATTTGAGCATGTCCATCACCCAATGGTAATGTTGATTGGGAGATAGTAGCTAGGATTCCTGTGTCAAGCCTTTACCCTAGTCTCAGTGTGTCGTCGGGTCTAGTCAGTTTTTCTTCTTAAAAGTTATTTATTTTGCTTTGAATTATTGTGTTGAAAAGTTTGAAAAAGGGAATTTAATGGATTTAATTATTTAAGATGATAATTAAATTAATCTTATTATAATGTTAGAAGTGGTGAATTAATTAATTAATTAATTAATTTTAATTGGTAAATAGTCTAATCTTAGGATTATATTATTTATTAATTGATTAAATTAGTTTAATTAAGTTAAATTTGAAATGGTAAATATTTTGAAATTATTTAATGTTTTTAATTTTAAATATTTGGAGGATTTTATGCACATTGGTTGTTAAAGATATTTTTTTGAGTTTTAACAGATGTTAGAAGAATTTATGAGGTTGTTGGAAATTTATTCATGGGGAGAAAATTGTGGTTGTAACAGAAGAAGTGAGAAGCTTCTTCACGACAGAAGCACAAAGGATATTTTGTGTGTTGGGGAAAAGATTAAAAAAAAAGTATTTTGTGATTGCATGTGTTCTGGATTTTTTTGTAGAATTACTCTTGAGAAAAGCTTTGGTGTTCTTGAATTTTTAGAAAAGTTACTCTTAGGAAAAGTTGTTGTGTTTCAGGAAATTGTATTGTTCTGAAGGAAGCTATTGTCTATCTGGGAGAAATTCTTGGATCTGTGGAGGAGGCGCTGTTTCGAATTTACGAATTCAGAGGTGTTGGACTATAGGTTTCTTCTTTAATTTTTGTTTAGTTTATATAGAAAAGCTTCTTAGTTTAGATCTTTCTTTGTAAAAGATTGTCTGTGCAAACTTTTAAGTTTGAGTTTTGTTTTAAAAATTGTAATTGCCGTAGATGAAATCCTCTGAAGAATAAAATCCTCTGTAGGATAAAATCCTCTGTAGAATGAAAATTCTCTGTGAAAACTATAGCAAAATTGTTAATCGGGATTATTGAGAATTTAGATGAACCCAGAAGAATATAGTTAGGGTCATTAGAAGGAAATATAGTTTTTCGTAGAAAATTTTCTTGTAGGTTGAAAGTTTCTCAGGAAAATTATTTTGAAATTATTTGTGTGAATTTTATGGTTCTTCTCTTTAAGATTCGTTTTATGGGTAGTTTTAAAAGAAACCTCTGTGTTTTATTTGAAAATTTCACCCGTAGGAAAGGTTCTCTGTAATTTGGCTTTTGGATGTTTTTCGAAAAATTTCCTATAGAATGAATTCTATAAATTATTTTCCCAATTACAATATTTGTTTAATCAAATTTATATAAATAAATATATATTTATATATATATATATATACATATATATACACATTTATGGTGATATATACATATACATATACATATATAATATACTGTTGAATTTTTTTTAAAAGCTTTTGTAATTATCTATAATCGCCGTACGACAATTCCCTCATATAAGTTGGGAATAGTTTTTATTTGAAAAGAATTCTTATTCGAATGGAAGTGCATTTGTGTTTGGGGGAAGGGTGTGGAGGTGTCACCTCCACCGCCACCCCACAAGGGGGACAACACTATGGAGCTAAACCCTCCACAGCCTTCCCCAAGGTTCCTTGGTTGTGGCCTTTAAGGGAGGCTCGACTATTTATTACAGCCGACCTCACCTTCTAATATATGCAAACTTTGTTTTAAACAGAAAATTCCGTCCGCCAATGCTTTGATGGTTTCGATTTTTTTAATGAATTTAATATTGTTTAAAATATAATATATATAATATATATATGTAGATTATGTTTAATATATATATGATTTATTTATTATGGGTTTTGTTAAATACTTTAATATATATCTTTATTGTATATACACATTGGCATATATATATATAATTATATATATTTATATATATGATTATGTATATATTCATTGTATATATATTTAAATATATATAATTAATGGTTTTAATTTAAAAATTGGTGCATACATATATGCATAAGTAGATGAACTAGTAGATGTATTCTTTTAGTGAAATTATTATTCTTTTAAAAGTAATTGAGGAAATTGAACTACATATAACTTAGAATTTCCCTTCTCTGGTTGTTAAGAGGCTTTAATTTAGTTAAATTTTATTGGGAAATATCTTATTGTAAATTAAATGAAAGGGGGAAATTGGATTTAATATATCCGAAAGTAGTTTATTTCCTGTATTATTGCCTTGCATGTAATTTCATTTGTTTACTATTTTGGGGAAATTGGTTTATGGATGTTATAAGTCTTCCAGTCATAATATAGATTTGGGGGTTGTGATTTATTTTTGTGTCAACCCAGATTGCTACACTTGGTTAGTGCGTTGCCTTTTTCAGTGATTACCCAATTTCCACGAATGGGGAAGTGTTGCCCTAATGTTTTGAGTAGGGTTGGAATATTTGTAGTAGCACTAGTTGTCTTGGGTAGTAGAATTGTTCCACAAGGTTGTTTTAGGGGAGTGGCTTTCATCGAGGGCCGACACACAAAGTGGTGCCAGGATAACCCATTGTGATTTAGTTAATCCAGTGATAATGTAATTAATATATTAGGGGATTGGGCAATATTCAACACTTAATAAGATTAATGTGCCTTGCTCATGGACCCTTGTGCTAGTATATACTTGGGATGAGACGAGAAGGCCTGGAATTGCAAGATCAATATTTTGTCTTCTCGAAAGATAATCAATTACACTTTGGATTGCATGTGGGGCCGGGAGTCGTGAGAGGCTACCAAGATAAACCAAGATGGGGGCCAGGGCCTAGGAAGACTTAACAGGACAACCCATGCAACATTGTGATGAAACTCCTCCTAAGTCAACTGTTTGTTAGTTCCACGATTTAAATGATTGTGTAACACTGGAAGCAATGTAACCTTTGTACTAGTGTGTCTCTTGTATTTGAATTAGTTTAGTATGTGTTAGCCTGTGTCTGGAGGTAGTAGGTTTGGTCTTGGATCCTTCTTACTATCTCCTAGCATGGGGGGTGGGCCTTCAGGTACCACTTGGTTGGGAGGAACATGCACCCTACACCGTTGGGTCCACTTTTATTCAATTCGTGATGGCAAGGTCTTCCAGTGGAGAGCTCATGATTCCAACTTGTTTATTTCATGCTTTAGTTATTGCTACAAATGGCTCTTGTACTTTTATTGCCCCTCAGTTGTATTCGAGGAGGTTTCATGTATTTATAATACATATGTATGAACTACCTCATTCTGGGAATGAGTGTTGTAAACTTTATTTGATAAATTAATGTAATATTGGAATCTTGATGTATATCTTATCTTTGTAATGCTATTTCAATGTTTGGAATGTATGTAATTTTAATTCTTGATAAGTAGTTAATCATGCTATGAATGTATTTATGTTATGTTATGGGTTTAGACGTAACCTTAGTCTTGTAGCCTTAGAGGATGTTGGTGATGGATAGTGAACTTTCATGTTACATTGTACTTTTAAATAATTTTTTTTTTGTGCTTTGGTAGATATTGCAACTTCCTCTAGGGTTACGTGCTGGGATATTACAAAATGTCTTGACACCTTGCGTCATCCCAAAAAGGAAAACACAAGACAAATGAAAAGATAAATTTTTTACGACATATAGAAGAATGTAGGTACAAATAGAGGAATGCACAAAAAAGAGAGAGATACATTAAAAAAAACAATACAGGGGATCACATTATGCAAATTCAATCACATAAAGAAACATGAAAAATAAAACAAAGCAAAATACTAGTAGGGCACATGCAAGTCAACATATAGTAGGTCATCTACATCCCAATATCGATCAATATATGTGGAAGCTAGACAGCTAGCCAAAGGGACAACGACAAGTGCCAAACTAGGAGATGCACCATGTTCAACACTTTTATCATCATTTAAAGTTCATGGAATAAGAGAACAATGAATTCAACTCATTATGCACTTATTTGTTAATCTTTGTAATATCAATGTCATCATCTAAATTAATCACATCAGGAGGTTGAATGATAATTTATATGGAAGGTTCTTGTTTATGTTGCAGTGAAGGTATAGAGTCATCACGTATTGCTTTAGTCAAGTTCAGATTTTGATTTTATATGTTGATATTTTATTCTTTAGTTTGTAACATACGAGCAATAACATGATGTCTACGCCTATGCTCTCTAGCATTTCAATTTTTTCTCAATTTGTTGTCAATTTGTGATTATGTAGGAGTGGCTTTGTCAACCATAGGATTATTTTCTTCCATTAGGGGAAGAATAGAAGGAACCATGGGAGGTTGTTCAACCACTTTCTCTTTGGTTTTGTACACTTGTTTGATTTTAGGAGGCACAACGAGATTTTTTTGGTTGTCTCGTGGTCTCTTATATGAAATGGTAGGCTACTTTTGGGTTTTTGGAAGGGATTTTTGTTCAAGTTCATCAAGGATAGGTGGCTCAATCACGGGTTGAGGTATGTTTTTAAGGGATAATTCTGCTATATGATTTGCCTTAAAATTTTGATATTATTTGAAAATGTAGTCCTCATGAGGTCTAATAGGTTTAATAGGCTCAGGCCAAAATAAATCCAATGAAAATTTTCCATGGGAAGACATGGGATTAAAGACACTATGGTGCACAACAAATATTTGATTGCCGGAGGGAAACTTTAGACATTTATGCATGATCAATGGGACAACATTCATGGAGTGAAGCCATGGATAGCCTAACTTCACATGAAATTGGTCCAATGATAAGATGATGGTGAATGAGACATTTAATGTTTTCGATCCAACTTTTAGAGGGAGGTTTATCGAGCCCATCATAGGACAAGAAAAACCATTATGCGTTTTGATCCATGCTTTCAGTTTGTCATATGTGTCTTGATAAAGTTCATGCACAAATAAGAATTCTTCAGTGATCGTGTTCTCTACACAGATGAGATCAATTAGTATCCCATTAGTAGGCTTGTCATTCATTGATTCTTCCAGCTATGCAAAGAGGACCATCAAGTGCATGTTTGATTATGTCTTTTTATGAGAAAGCAATATCAAGGGGCATTTTGGTTGAGTCCTTATGGGGTTTAGCTTCAATTAAGTTTATCAAGGAATGTGTATGTTATCATTCTTTCAATTGTTTAAGTTCTCATGAAGGAAGCAATCAAGGCTACATAAAATGTGTATTCCTTTTTTAGTTTTAAGCATTTTCCTTAGATTTTTTAAAGTAGAAACAATAATAATGTCCATGTTTTCGACAAGCAAAAAGTTTTGTAAATTTTCTAGGCCTTCATCCATTCTTTTTATGTTTTCTTGTAGGACATGAATACCATTATGCACATTGGTTATGGTAAGGAAGTCATTGGAAATGAGGTATGCATGCTATGATCCATAAGGGGGTTGATTATCAACACTATTAGAAAGAGAGTTAGAAAACCCAAGATCCACGGTGAATGGTGTATTGTGGGATGACATGGGTCTGAAAATACATCTTACAACAATATTGCTAATAGGACACCAAGTTGTAAAGCTCGTACAAGTTTTACAAACTCAATGCCAACCCAAATGGAAAGAGGGTAAAGGTGCAATACAATGACCTAGAATGTAATGTAATTTTTAGATTCTAAACAAGGTAATTTTTTTATTACATTATACAAAAATCTAAAAATGAAGTCTTGTAAATGCAATTTTGAAATCACACAATGTACTAACTTTACCATATTAAGCTAGATATGATCAAATTGATGAAATACAAATTCTAGAAAGAGTAACAAAAATCTGAAAGCAACAAACATAAATATAGAAATGAATATTTTAATGCCCAAAAATTTAGTTTATGACCTAATCAAGGACTCATTCACCCTAGGGAAAATGGGTCATAGATGAGGGTTTTGAAACAAGTTTTCATAAAGTTTTGAGTGCTTTTCAGTGGTTTTCATATTTAGGTTTGTTACAACAAGTTTTAGTTTTAGTTTTCTATGAATGCAATGTGGAATGCATGTGCAAATTATGATAAAATGATAACCTAGAAAAGATAGTTTGATATGCAATTTTTGTTTCAATTTTCAAATGCAAGTTAAGATGATGTATATGATATGAAAGATGACTGATTTTTTTGTATTTTTCAGATTTGAAGAATGCAAAATATGAAATCCTAAAACCTTTAATGAGATGCAAAGTTGAATGCAAACTAGACACCTTAAATGAGATCTAATTCAATGCAAAGAGATGCAAATGAATGCAAGATCTAAATCTAGGATGAAAGAGGACTTCCAAAATCAGAAAATGCAATGATCAAAGATTTTGGTTCACCATAATGAAACATATAAAAATAAGGTGAACCAAAGTGGAAACTATGATGAACCTATTTCTCTTAGTTTCATTCAAAATATGTTATAAGATGCAAATGAGTAACAAAAATTAAATCTAACCCAAATAACAATCAAAAGGAAGATTTGGAAAAGGGTTAAATGTTGTGTAGCTTTCACCAAAAGCACTTTTTTTAGACCTCACTAAGGACTCATTTGCCCTATGACAAATGGGTCTTGGCTAGGGCTCCTGAAAATCAGTTTATGGGTTCTATTCTTCTATGTTTGCACTCCTAGATTCTACTCGGTCACTATTAAAAGCCGAAAATGCAACCTATAGCTCAGTTTCCATGATTTGATAACTTTTCTTACAACTTTGACAAGTTTTTTCAATCTTTCTCTTCAAATGATCTTCAACCTAAAATTTTCAATCACACATCAAAGGGAGAAAAATGTTGTTTGTTAGGGAATGGGGGTTTGCCTTGGTCAAATCCCGTTTTGGTAATTAAACCTTGAATTGAGATAGAAAAGCATGAAGGAGTGATGAATAAACAAATGCAATGTGAAAAATCACCAATCCTTATTTGAACCTTGGATAAATATGCAAACTAGCATGAAGTGGCCAGCCTCAAGGAATATAGATCTTGATCATGAAACTTGATTAGAGATAATGCCTTTGATATGCTTGAATTGATCTTGAACACTACATCACCATATTAGCTCAAACAACATGCATGATGAAATCAATATTTGACATTGCAACGGAATCTTGATTGCCGAAATATTCTTCTATAAATCTTCCCTTGAATGCCTTAGAAATTTCTCTTGAATGCTTTCTTGATTATAAGTTTTCTATTAGGACTTGAATACTTAAAAATCTTGGATGAACATAGTGAAATGACCTTGTATTGATACATATCTTAACTTTAATTCATGAAATTCAAATATCACAAGATGACATTGAATTATGGATTTGAAATCATTAAAATACTACCAAAACCATATCCAAAAGAGGGGTCCTAGGTCTAAGTGAGGACCCATTCGCTATAGGGCGAATGAGTCCTAGGACACTCACCTAGGACACACATCAGACAAGGTAAAACAATATGCAAAATTAGGGTCCTAGAACCAAGTGAGGACCCATTCGCCTTATGGAAAATAGGTCTTAGGTCACTTACCGACACACATCTTCCAAAGTTAAGTGTTGTGTAATGAGATTTGTGAATGTCAGGTTTTGTCCCTCAAAATTTGTATTTAATTAAGCTTGGATTTGAATTAAAGGGGACAATTAAGGAAAATTTACCTCAATTAATTAATAAAGCCCTAGATTAATGTGAAAATGTAAAGGTACACCTTACAACATAAAAATAAGGCATAATTAAGTCCATTTTATTAAAAAGGGCCCTAAACTTAATGTGAATATGAAAAACATAGTACAACACTAAATCAAGGCATAATTAAGCTAATTTTATTATTAATTATTCCAAAATAAAATGTGAAAAAGGGATATTTTTTCCTGCACTACAATACTATACAATTTATATCAAATAATGAACTTCAGTTGCACAACTACTTGTCGCCATCATCCATCAAGTAATGAACACACAAGTCCTTTACTACCAAAACCTGCATCACAAAGTTTTGGTAAATGCTTCAAATGCCATCAATTTCATACACACATCATATTACATACATATCATAATAAACATCATAACATTCACATATAATCCATCACATTATCATCATAAAGCCAAATAAAAGCTTCAAATGGCATAATAAGTACATGTTAAGAATCATAATCATCTAGCATAATCATATGTGACACTATATAAACATACATCATCCATAAACATAAGTCACATCACATGTATAATAAATCCACATCACATGATAATACCATAATAAAAAGCCATATATAACATCATCTACATAAACCATATAGGACCAAATCCATCATATCATATATCAAAAATATATAATGTCATGATACAAATGTATAAAAGTCTCTTATGTGTACAAAAATCTAAGCCCATCCTAGGGAAAAATCAAAAAATTCATAATCAATATGCACTATCTCGTACTCCCTGCATCTAACTGTTTGTCAGGTGATCTCTATGGTGGATCTCTCTATGATGGCCGTGGTAGACCCATAGTCATTGATGGCCTTGAGCGAGCTGGCTTGTGTGATCTGCTACTAATTGTAACACTAGCAACCCTCTATTATGGCGGTACTACCTCCTCATGAACCCATCTCCACTACTCTACCTCTCGGGTAGCTTGTCCATACTCCGTAAAACCAATAGCCAATCCCCCCTCACCAAGCATATCATGAGATACATCCCGCTCTCTCCTTAATCTATCCACCTCTCTCCTTAGTTGGTCTCACTTGGGCATGATCACTGCCACCTGCCCACTATCCCCTCCTACAACCCCCCATCTAATAGTCCCTATAGCTTGGCCACCTCTGCCCTGGCTATATCCCTCTCACCCCGTAGGGTCACCAACTTTGCCCTAGCCGTGTCCTGCTCACTTCTCAAGGTCTCTGCCTCTACTCTAGTTGCATCCCTCTTGGCTATAAGGGTGGCAACCTATCCATCCATTTGTCCCTATAAATGGACCACATTGACTTGTGCCATATTTCTCTCCTCAACTACTTGCAAGTGATCCTACTATGCTTGATCTTGCTCCTAACGAAGACCGTCCCTCTCCAATGCCATCACATCTAACCAAGCCTACAAATCTCCACCTCTCTATTGCAGGTGATGACCCTACTGATCACCACCTCCTCTATCATCTCTGCCTCCTCCACCATCCTCTCCTCCAACACCCTCATCTCCATCATCATCACTCCCACCATCACTCCCGTCACCATCACTGTTATCATCATTAGATTTGTTGCTATGATCCTCCTCGCTGCTATTGCTCTCCTCGCCACTACCCTCTACCACAACTGGCTGATCCTGGGGAAAGGTAAGTCGAATGGGTCTATGCCTCCCCCACCAGGTTTCATACTCTATAGTGGTACCAACATCAACCACTCCCTGCCTTGGATCCCAATCAACTGCTAGTGTGTCCCTCCAACTTTGATAGGCCATATCATACTCGATGTAACCACCCCACTACCGCCTCTCCCGAGCCACCTTACCAAATACTGCCTCAACCTGAGATACCCCCTATTGTTGACCAAACTGTCGCAACACCCGCACTAGAAGATACATCTCAATAATAGTCAGGGTTTGCCATATTAGATAGTGTACATGTTGGATATAGGGCATGCACAAATGATCATCCTCCCAGTCCTCGCAATCAATAAATGGCCACCAAATAAATGAATCCATTTCATCAATCACTCTTATCCAATGATCTAACTCTCCTAAATGGTCCTATCATTGGAATCCTGCATACATAAATACATAGAGCATATATGGCCCTTGTCACCTATCACACACTGGCTACAAAACTGCAATATGCTCAAAAGCCCATACATGTAGCAGAGTAACTCCAACACCTATGCTCTGCCCTTCTCGATACACTACATAGTGCATCTCTTTGTATAGATTTGCTAACATTACCGCCCCCATGCATACACTGCCCCCTCACTGAACATACCCTCTAGAAAGCCTGCCTAGCCTACTGTGAATCCTTAGGACCTCCTATCAAACATCAAGGTCCTTGTAATCAAGGATCCTACAAATAAACATAAATCCGACCACTCATCCAACCCTGCATCTATGTCCAACTCCACACCTTTGAAAGGAAAATCCCTGCATGCGAATACCCTCTGTAATGAAGGTCTCGCCCCCTGTAGCCTATATACCACCACTCCCCATGAATCAGTAGCCGCAAAATTTGCCACACATCCTCTAATGTAATCATGGCCTCACCAATGGGTAAATGGAAACTGCTAGTGTTGCTATGCCATCACTCGACTAGCGCTATCATCAATACCCAATGTGCATGAATCAAGGGCATTTGAGAGACAAAATACATACCAGTCAAATGTAGCCAATCATCATCTACAGGCGTCAATCTCCCTCGTATGGTGCTCGTGATTTCCATCCGTCATTCTCGTGATTGAAGGATCTTCAGATTCTCCTGCACCATTCCACACACTAACATTAGTTCCTTTATCTAATTTATTCACATACTTCCACCTGCATTCACCTACCCTCGTAGTTTTTGTGAAACTGTGCTTCTGTTCCTAGCGCAAACGCCATTTCTTTGGATGCAAGCATTGTATTTTCTAACCCAAGCACCATTTTATGCAGGTAAAATAGGTTTTAACCTAGTCGTGCTAATTTTTGATGTAGGCACTACTTTATGCAAACGCCATTTCTTTTCCCCAATCCCTCCACAACTACGTGTCGAACGCATGCACGTCAAACACAAGCGCCGTGTTTTTCAACACGGGCGCTGTAATTGACTGCAGGTGCCAAAATAATGTAAGTGCCATTTTGTAAGGCCCAACCCCTCAAGTGGTTGTATGCTGAATGCTTCATGTGGGAGGTCTTGAGGTTCACCCTCGAGCTGGCCACCTCTGTCATGCTGGGCCCTACTTGATGTCCCCATCGGGTTAGGCACTGTGGTGGTGCCAACGGTTTACTTTGCACACATTCCTCACAACTTGGGGGGTGTGCGCGAGGGTTCGCCGTGAAGTGCATTTCTTTGGAAAAAAAAAACCCTTGTGTTCAATAGCTGTAAATATTTAATTATATAACAAATATTAAAAGAGGGTGTATTATTCATAACAAAAAATAAACATGTATAGTAAATAATGTTAAAATAGTTAACTACAAACTATATTATCAAATAAATTTTTATTAATAAGTTTCCTAATTTTTCAAGGACCTCAAAATTTGGTCTATGGTCATGGGCCATGATAAGGGTTAAACCATTATTGAAGACCTAGTTTGTGTAGACTTAAATGTGATGTAAATCTAATTTATTGACTCACATAAGTTTATATCTTTCATATTGTTTAGAACATCAGTATATCAAATACAAATTGAAGTTTAATCATTAAACATTAAGAGGTATCATTATTAGGTAAATTTACTATTTATACATATTCATTTCACATGAGTTGTTTGGTATGTTTATTGTTTTGAAATGACATATATTTTCATTAGCTTAGCACAATAGTGGTTAATCAAGACTTAGATCGAATAAGAACTTTTGTTGGGACTATATCATCATAAACTTTCAAACGTTGATATTGTTGAATTTTTTTTATTCACACCATTATATAGTTGAACATATGAAAGTCTATTAGTTTTAAACTCCATCATTTAGATGAATATATCCTATTTAAGTAAGTTTGAATCCATTAAACACTGTACATCAATTCAGACCATTGTTCTTGATATTTTAAAAGAACAAAATATTATGTAATACTATATAAATATATATATATATATACATATATATGATTCACTTAATTTATGTTGGTGGTTTAATTACTTGGAATTAATATATTATTAATGGAGGTGCAAAATAATTTAATGAAAAATATTTAGCCACCCTTGCAATGCATATCTAGTAATAACTATTATCTCTAGGAGTAAAGGAACATTTGAGTGGAAGGTTAGATAAATACATGGAATATCATTGATTAAATATATTGGGTTCACAATTCAAATAACATTAATTTATATATTGAATTTTATTTTATTCTCGTTAATTAAATTTGAATTAAGTTATTTTTCTTACTTTCTAATAATCAAATTAATCCCAAAATGTAAATATTTTATTAAGATCCGTTATTGATAAGTTTAAATTGGATACAACAAGATATATATATATATATATAAAATAAAATAAAAAAATGAAAAAAAAAAATGAAAAGTTACATTAATGAAAATAATTAATTGAGGCTAATTAGATAGACCTACATCCCAAACAATGATGGATGGCCAAAGGTTTGCAATAATAATGGCAGAGATAATAATGGTAGAGAGGAAGATATTCAGAGGGTAGATGCACTTTGCATTTATTTGAAGGTTCATTTATGACAAACATGGAGTTGTAGATCAGTTTCTGCAGAGAAAGCAATTGCACATTTACAAAGGGGCACAAATAAGTCATTAGTTGCAATTAATGTTTTAGAGGAGAGAGACCATACACCAATTCTTCCAAAGTCAAAATCTGGCAGCAATCTAAAAACTTCAGGGACACACAATTCATTAGATTGCCTATGCAACTTTGGAAACGATGAGGGATGAGAGATTTATGTATTTAAGCTTCTTTATTTTATGCATTGATGGTTATTTTATTTTATTGTGCATATGCCATCTGCATGGTGAATTATTATTATCATATTGATGTTTGAGGAATTTGCAATTAAATGAGCATGGAACCCCTGCCACCACCATACTTCCATTCCCCTGCTCCACGTGAATGGAGTTAAGACAGGTAGGTCGTGGGAGGTATGGTGGGTAGAGGGGAGAGGGAAAATGTTAATGTAAAAAGGTTTAAGTGGAAAAAGGGGGGAGGAAGTTAAAAGCTGGGGAATAGGGAGACTAATGAGAAAAAGGCAGAAAGAAAGACCATGATATCTTCTAGTTATCTGCACAACAAAGACAAGTGAAAAATCAGGAGTGGGTAATTTTAGAGAGACACACAAAAGAGGGGAGGATGATTCAAAAGCAAAGAAGAATCATCCTGAAGATTCACACATTATTATTATTATTATTATTTTTAGACTGCAGGAGTCCGATAACACGATCCTCTATAGACTGCAGTGCAGTACGTCCAGTACCATGTGGGTGGGGCAGGAGAGAGGGAAAATGTTAATGTAAAAAGGTCAAGTGGAAAAAGCGGGGGAGGAAGCTAAAAGCAGGGGAATAGCGAGACTAATAAGGAAAAAGGCAGAAAGAAAGACCATGATATCCTCTAGTTATCTGCAAAACAAAGACAAGTGAAAAATCAGGAGTGGGTAATTTTAATGAGACACAAAAAAAGGGAGGATGATTCAAAAGCAAAGAAGAATCATCTTGAAGATTCACACATTATTATTATTATTATTTTTAGATTGCAGGAATCGGATAACACGATCCCCTATAGACTGCAGTGCGTCCAGTACCATGTGGGTGGGGGAGACTAGACCTTGTGACCAACCTCCTGCAACAAAAAAGATTTAGCCAACCGAACTACGGTCCCAATCCCTCACATTATTATTGATAAACATGTCTTTGAAACGATTTAATTAAATCAAACAAATTGAGTTTGAATTCCGATGAGAGTTGGGTTCTGCTGGTGATAGGCAGAAAGATAGGAGCACTGGAGTGAGAATTAGAGCCAACTCTTTGGGATGAAGCACTACATAACATTCTCCTGCAAATTCAACCCATTTATTTGCCTTGCCATGTGATGGAACATAAGGATTAGGGCGAGATATTTGAGGTAAGTTCCTGGCCACAGTTTTAACAACTCTGTTTTGCTGTTCTTGAAATATGTATGTGGCTAAATCATTTTTGATGTGTTATATTTGATTTGTAAACAAATCTGTTGTTTATCTATTTAAAAAAAGACAATTGCAACAGTCTGGTAATTCCTTGTCGAACAATCCTCGTGCCTTAGCCTCTGCTGCCGCATCTTGCATGGATGTTCATACCCTGTTGCAAAGCTCCCATTTTGGCGCATGCAGTGAGGATGCTGGAAAAGGGTTGCGAGGTGTGGCCTTACGCCGCTGATTCCATTTGCCTAAAAGTTTCTAAGGCCTCTTCAGTAAGTCCATTTTGTTCTTATCTTGCAAATTATTGCATTACATGAAACCACATTTCTTGGTGGCATTTTGTCAAACAGCTCACATACATTGTCTATGCTTCCACATTTCATATGCATGTATGTTGATTATGTTTTCTGGATTTGGATTTACACATGCTGTTTTCAGTTGCCTGAAAGTTTCTGAAGCCTGCATAAATCCATTTTTGCACATGTCCTGCAGTCGTTGCAGTCCATGACACTGCATTTCTTTGAGGAATTTTGTCATTCAATTCACGTGCCTTTTCTATGCTCCCACATTTTGCATACATATCTACCAACGCAGTTGGAACTACAACATCTGCCTAAATAACCAATATTTGGTTCTGTGTAAATGTTTAGCTAAACAACATGAGTCCCCTATTGGGATCTTGTCATGCCCCCCCTTGCTCAAATCGGCCTGCCAAAACCTATGAACACAAGGAAACAAAAACAAAAAAATACAAACGTTATTAAACCTGCAATGCATATATTTAAAACTAGTAATGAATAAGGAAACGTTTTTCTCATACCCTGTGCACCCCATTAAAAGCTCGCTGCGATCACTGAAATCACCCCTTCTTCTCCCAGCCGCAATTCGTAAACGGCCTCACTTCGCTACCCTGCTCATGTCTAAATATTGCATATAAAATTGAACATATTGTATTCAAAATTTCAAGAAATATTATGTAGAATAATTTACTACAAATTTACTTGATGTATTGAACAACCTATATCAAGAGGGTTTCTTTTAACAAGAGAATAATAACTCTAAGCTCAATCACATATTTAATTAAGATGGTTAAATGTACATATTAATAATTTAGGTATGTGCAATTGGAGGTTCATCTTGTAATGATCTTTGAAGTGCTACCTAGTATTTCATAAAGTATCATAATAGTTTTGCTTGATATGGTACCCAATTCTCTGCATGCATGATGAAGATATTTATAATGCATGCATTCAATCTTTATATACAGTCATTTAGTCTATATTTAAATGTTGTCAACAAGCTATCAATTCTTCTTTTCTAATATGATAGTATTTATCCTTGGTTGATAATGCATGCAAATTCATGGGTTCAAAAAACATATTGGAAGGATTACACTATTAGAAATTATTACTAAACCATATATAGATATGGATGGTATCATGAGCAACCATAGTTATTGAGAGCTATATGAAGGTTTGGATTTGCATTAGCTAAAGTTATTTAGTTAAGATTGATAAGTTTTACAAATGGATAATCACATTTTTGAACCACTTTGAAATTGAACAGAAAGATGATGAATAAGATATTAAGTTATTTATAAGAGACAGTCGATTCATTGTAAAATTTCACTTTTATGATGTTGATATACATTAATTTCTAAATTGTCTATTGTCAACACATATAACTTAAGTTTTAAAGGATTCTTCATGTTCTTTATGGTTATTATTTTATCTATACATATTTTCTCTATATTTTCTCTATATGGAGTCTTTACCTTGGGCCAATTTGGAAGATAATTATAGTAATCATATGCATTTATAATTTAAATTGTCTTAACCCTTGAGATCCAAAGTTTAGAATAAGAATGTTTTTTTATACAAAAGGTGGTATGGTTGAATTTATAATGGAAGGATTGATAGAAGAAATGTTCTAACATATAACATTATTATTTTGAATTTCAAAAGTATTAAGAGCATATTGTGGAGAAGTAGAATTCAATTTATTAGAGTTAACTTTTAATTACCCATACACACCAACAAATGCTTGCGAAATGATTGAATTGAGTTGAGTTGTTAGTTATTGAATGCAGTGAGGCTTTGATTAAAAATTGGTTATTATTTTTCTAACCTGATGTAGGACTGGGTGTAATTCCTTGTAACTAGATTATTTCCAAGAAATGATTAAACCTATTATATTATTGTAAACTAATTGATGCAAAACTAATCTTAGTCCAGGATGAAACAATGTCTAGCAAATGATTTTTCAACTCACAAAATAATTGAATTTTCCTATCTTGTGAATACCTATTAGAGTAACCTTAATTGTGTTTAGCATCTTGCTAGGGCTTGTGGCATTGTTGTGCGAGCATGAGTATTTTCTTATATATCCCATATATCTTTAGTATAGCCTTACCCAGGTCTCTGATCCTCGACTTCACCTAAGTGGGTGGTAGTCGAATGTGAAACTATCTTGGCTAATGGACCCTAAAAAGGTTGGGTACCCATTCTTATAATATGTTATTTGCGTGAGATACAAGATGCTTTTGATTAGAGTTTCAAGTTTAATGTTTATCAATGTTATTGTATTATGGTTGTGATTGAGATAGAGATTTCATTTGAAACCTAGTGGATGTACCCTTTGTTGGAGAGTCAAATGAGTTGGAGCAACTCAAGTTTTCAAACTATGGATCCTCCACACTACATGTACCACTAGTAGAATTTGGTAAATAAATGACTAGGTGACTAAAAATTTTAGTCACAACAACTAAAAATGACTAAATTCTACTAATGTTTTGCAACACAACTACAAATGAGTAAATAAATGACTAATTTGGTCATCGAGTAAAAAATTATTTAGTCACACAAATAAAAATGACTAAATAGTTAGTCACGCTAGTAAAAATTAGATAAAATTTTAAAAAATATTTGGGGAAATGATTCCAGGAGTCATGTATTCATGCATGCAATTCTACATTATTTCATTTAGACTTTGGCGTTTAGACAAATTAGATGCCTACAACAACTAGGCATGTGAGATGTTGAGTTACAACACTTGCATGGGTGATAAAGATTGTTTGGAGAGGACTTAGAGAATTCTAAAAAGGTAGGCAAGGATTTTGGTGTTTGCTGCAAAGTATTTGAAGTTTGCAAAGAAGTCGGATTTGGGGACGCCCTCTATAGCGAATTTAGATGTAATTCAAAACCCTCATTACATTAAACACAAAATCTATAGATTTCTGATTGGAAACTTACAGTAGTTACAATCTATTGCTCTTAATAATGTTCTTTTACAATCTTTCCACTGTTCTACTTCATAATGTGTTCGAGCTAAATATAATAAAAATTTGGGTGTCAGTGCCAAAATAGAATTTCCTCAAATAGTTTTGATACATTTTCATTGCAAGCACAAATTGTCCTTGTGCAAAGTAAACATGCACTAGATTTACCCACACATCAGGTATTTGAATAAAGATGTTTCCTGCTGCAACTTCTTGTACCTATGTAAGAAGTTCCTTTGCAATATCAATTTGATCCCTTTCATCTAGCACAATGGCTGCCCCATATGCAGCATAAAAATTTCTTGGTCTTTGTGCCAACAATTTACAATATAGTTCTCTAGCCTTCTCAAGATGTTGTGCCTCCACCTTTGGATCCCTCCTCTCATTGCAAAAAGCTACAAAATGATTCCAATTTCCAAGTGAAATGTCAACATAAGAATTCTTTGCATCTGATTCACTTTGTGCATCTTTAATTGTTTCTTTTCTTTAAGCCAGTCATTTGTTTTTAGTTCCATTTTTCCAAGCATAGATAAAGAATTTGATGAGTTTTTATCCACCTTAAGTGCATCCCCAATCAATTCTAGGCTTAGTCAAGTATCTCATTCTAAGCCAGAGCCATGGCTGTAGGATGTAGATATGCATCCACATAATCAAGAAACTTGAACACTATTAGCCTGCATAAAAGATTTGCTTTCTCAATATCATGTAGCTGTTCAAACAACCTAGCAAGGTTAAATAGTGTTGTGACTTTATCCCATGGTAACTCAAGTGAAACACCACCTTCTTCTAGTCGATGGAAGAATTTCATTTCCTTAAAGAGCACAGGAAAAATTGCAGAATTAGCACTAGGGCTTTTATTTATGAATTCAACCCAAATGTTGTTTCCTAATGCCTCCATAAAATTTTGTTGAGCCAACTCTAGTTCATCACGCTCAAAATGAAGAACCCTAATGTTTTTTAACAATTGAATGGGTAATTCTTCTTTGCTCTTCTTTAGAAGAGACTTTGGCATCTTAAGAGAATCTAAGGTTGCACTGGGGTTTGACGATATTAATAACTCACCCATCTTGATAAATGCATGGGAATTAGGTGGATCTATGTGAGTTTCCTTTCTTAAAATTTCCAAAGCCTTCTTTGCCAGCCATTACTGAGCATATATATGGCCTACAACTTTTAAGCTCTCACAGTTCTCAGGGTGGACCTTTAAAACCTTTTCAAAATTTGAGAGAGAACTCTTAAGATCTCCCAGCTTCAATTGAACCTATCCACAAAATCCTATGGCCTCTGGCTTTCCTTGACTGATGTCATGTAGTAGCAGCCAATGGTGTCATAATCACCTTTACTATAATAAGATCGTGCAAGATTATAATATGAATGAGATTTCATGAGAGGGTGGTTAGTTGAAACAAGAGTTGTCTCAGTCAACTATTCCTTAAGAAAATGCTACCCCGCAGTGAAGAAAAATGGTTTGCTAAATGATTCAATGTCATTGCACAGTATGGGTATAATTCAAAGGCTCTAAGCATCTTTTCCATTCCTTCATGAACACTACCTTTTTTAGTAATTGTGAGAAAGAACCACAAAGATTTATGTAGAGGAAGAACATCATTTCCTAATGCCTCCATAAAAGTTTGTTGAGCCAAATCTAGTTCATCATGCTCAAAATGAAGAACCCTAATGTTGCTTAGCAATTGAATGGGTACTTCTCTGCTCTTCTTTAGAAGAGAATTTGGTGTCTTAAGAGAATCGAAGGCTACACTAGGGTTTGATGATATTAACAACTCTCCCATCTTGATAAATGCATGGGCATCATGTAGATCTATGCGAGTTGCCTTTCTTAAAATTTCTAAAGCCTTCTCTACCTGCCCTTGCTGAGCATATATATGGCCTACAAATTTTAAGCTCTCACAATTCTCAGGGCGGACCTCCAAAACCTTTTCAAAATTTGAGAGAGAACTCTTAAGATCTCCCAGATTCAATTGAACCTATCAACAAAATCCTGTGGCCTCTGGCTTTCCTTGACCGATGGCATGTAGTAGCTACCAGTGGTGTTATAATCACCTTTACTATGATAAGATCGTGCAAGATTATAATATGAATGAGATTTCATGAGAGGGTGGTTAATTGAAACAAGAGCTGTCTCAATCAATTGTTCCACAAGAAAATGCTGCCCTATAGTGAAGAAAAATGGTTTGCTAAAATGATTCAGTGCCATTGCATAGTATGGGTATAATTCAAAGGCTCTAAGCATCTTTTCCATTCCTTCATGAACACTAACTTTTTCACTAATAGTGAGAATCCTACAAGTAAAAAATGCACAAAACTGGCCACAGAGATTTATGTAGAGGCAATGCATCATTTCCCAATGCCTCGATAAAAGTTTGTTGAGCCAAATCTAGTTCATCACACTCAAAATGAAGAACCCTAATGTTGCTTAATAATTGAATGGGTACTTCTCTGCTCTTCTTCAGAAGAGAATTTGGTGTCTTAAGAGAATCTAAGGCTGCACTGGGGTTTGATGATATTAATGACTCACCCATCTTGATAAATGCATGGGCATCAGGTGGATCTATGCGAGTTGCCTTTCTTAAAATTTCCAAAGCCTTCTTTGCCAACCCTTGCTAAGTATGTATATGGCCTACAAATTTTAAGCTCTCACAGTTCTTAGGGTGGACCTCCAAAACCTTTTCAAAATTTGAGAGAGAACTCTTAAGATCTACCAGCTTCAATTGAACCTGTCCACAAAATCTTGTGGCCTTTGACTTTCCTTCATTAATGCCATGTAGTAGTGGCCAGTTGTGTCATAATCACCTTTACGATGATAAGATCATGCAAGATTATAATATGAATGAGATTTCATGAGAGGGTGGTCAATTGAAACAAGAGCTATCTCAGTCAACTGTTCCATAAGAAAATGCTACCCTATGTAGAAAAAATGGTTTGCTAAATGCTTCAATGCTATTACACAGTACATGTATAATTCAAAGGCTCTACACATCTTTTTAATTCCTTCATAAACACTACCTTTTTCACTAATTATGAGAATCCTACAATTAAAAAGTGCATAAAATCGACCACAAATATTTTCCCCCATTTCAAATAGCAAAATTGCCAAAAAAATGCGTTTAAAACCTGCAATTAAAATCACGTTGATTTTCGTGCCAAAAAAAACCATGAGACCATAGCTTGTTTCTTACTATTATGCTTTGATATATTTTTTCCAAGTATCCATAGCTTTTTTGAAATCACCTTTTTTAGGCTTTGAGCCATAGCAGCAAGGTAGTGAACTGTTTGATAAAATGCTTTGGTAGACATGTATGAAAAATGTGGTAGCATAGAAAAGGCAATGAACTTTGGAAAAATGCCTCAAAGAAATGTGGTCTCATGGTGATGGAATGCCATGACGAATGCCATGACAAGCGAATTATTATGGATTGTCATGGCATTTTATCACCATGAGACCACATTTCTTTGAGGTATTTTTTCAACTAGTTCACTGCCTTGTCTATGCTATTGCTTACTATTATGGTTTGATAGATTTTTTCCAAGCATCCTTAGATTGTTTGAAAGCACTTGTTTTAGGATTTTAGCCCTAGCAACAAGGCAGCGAACTATTTGATAAAATGCTTTGCTAGACATGTATGAAAAATGTGGTAGCATAGACAAGACAGTGAACTTTTTGAAAAAATGCCTCAAAGAAATGTGGTCTCATGGAATGCCATGACAAGCAAATGTAATTGGAAGCTGATCCTAGTTATTAGTTATACAATGTGAAGTAATTGCATAACTACTTAGGTTGACTTTGTAAAAACTATATTGTGATTGAAATTTTGTCATCTATCAGCATCTTAGTTATTAGTTATGCAATGAGAAGTAATGCTTTGAGTTTGAAAGATGTGCAATGCAATGTAATCAACAATTTGAATATAAACTACAAAAATCTATTTTTTACAATTCATTAGTTAAATTCTCTATTTTATTTGGTCTTTATAACTCTATTGCTATGGAAATGCCTTTCAATTAAAAAAATAGTTATTGTCTCTTATTCAACAATTTTTTACATTTTGTCATCTATCAACATCTAGTTATTAGTTATGCAATGTGAATTAATGCTTTGAGTTTGAAAGATGTGCAATGCAATGTAATCAACAATTTGAATATAAACTACAAAAATCTATTTTTTACAATTTATTAGTTAAATTCTCTATTTTATTTGCTCTCTATAACTCTATTCCTATGGAAATGCCTTTCAATTAAAAAAATAGTTATTGTCTCTTATTCAACAATTTTTTACATTTTGTCATCTATCAACATCTAGTTATGAGTTATGCAATGTGAATTAATGCTTTGAGTTTGAAAGATGTGCAATGCAATGTAATCAAAAATTTGAATATAAACTACAAAAATCTATTTTTTACAATTCATTAGTTAAACTCAATTTCATTTGCTCTCTATAACTCTATTGCTATGGAAATGCCTTTCAATTAAAAAAATAGTTTTTGTCTCTTAGTCTATAATTTTTTGTTGCTATGTGTAGAACATTATAGATGGATCAACGTTGAAGGTTGACTAGGGATCAATACCATGCATTTGCTGAGAGAATAGACGATGAGAGTGACATGGACAAATATCCATGTCCATGTAATGACTGTCTTGGTGGAAAGATGAAAAAAGAAGTCAGATTTATTGACATATGATAAGATATGGGCATAGTGGTATAAGCCCTTGGAATGCCAATTATTACAAATATATGATAGAATGATAGAGTGTGAGAGATGAAGAGGCAACAAACATAGATGAAATGGCACCAAACATAGATGAAGAGGCAACAATGTTAGACAAAGGGTTTGAAGTTGATAGAATGTTGAATGAGGGTCTAAACGATGATTGGGCCAAGTTGACAGAGGATGCTTCAAAGCCTTTGTATGCTAATTGCAGGTTAAGTCATTTGGAAACAATCCTTCAAATTATTAACTTGCAAGTGGTGTTTGGTAGATCAATTATTTGCCCATTATTAAGTTCATTGTTACCACCCGACTACACATTGCCAACAAACAAAGTTAATGTAGAAAGGAAATCATTAAGCTAAGCTTAGGGTATGAAAACATCCACACATGTGTGAATGGTTGCGTATTATTTCACAAGAATCTTTCAAGTGAGAGTGAATGTCCGAAATATCATGAAGCAAGGTATAGAGAAGGGTTGAAATCAGTTGTGGTTCCTAGAAAGGTTCTTCACCCCTTTCTGATAATCCCACGATTACTTCGAATGTATAGGTGTAGAGACATTGCTGAACTTATGCAATGGCATGCCCAAAATAAGAGCACTGATGGAAAACAATGACATGTGCTTGATTCTAAGACGTGGATGGAATTTGATAACATATGGCCCAATCTTTCTCAAGATCATCGTAATATAAGGTTGGGTTTGGCTCTAGATGGGGTGAACCCATTCTCAGATCAAAGTACTAAATGGTCAACTTGGCCAGTGTTTTTAATAAATTATAACTTGCCTCCATGGTTAGCAACTAAACCATTTTTCTTAATGCTATCATTGATTATACTAGGAAAGAAAAGTGTGACTTCAAATACAATTGATGCTTATCTAGAGCCATTATATGACATGAGCTAATGGAATTGTGGAAAGGAATTGAAGCAATTCAATCTTTAAGGGATAGTCATTCAATAAAATTTACTTTAAGAGCTTCCTTATTGTTTATGATTCATGATCTTCGTGCATATGGCACATTGTCTGGTCTTAGTGTTCATGGATACCATGGATGTCCTACTTGCAAATTTAAGGATTTTGTGAGGTACTCAAGAAGTTTGCATAAGTGTATATTTTGGACATTGTGCTTACCTTAAAATGGATCATCCATATCATCAACAAAAAACATGGTTCAATGGTCAAGAAGAGAATCGAGAAGCACCATTGCTAATAACAAGTGATTACATTGTTGAGAATGGACAAAAAAGAATGTCATTTATTGAAAATGATGGGATTGATGGTAGTAGATATGATCCATGTAATGAAAGCAGTGTAAAAAGGTTGTGTATATTCTATAAGTTGCCATACTTTAAGGATATAGCCATTAGGAATACTGTTGACTTTATGCATACTGAGAAAAATATAGCCTATGCTATTATAGAAACTCTTTTTGGTGCTTTTTATACTATTTCATCACGTGAATACTTTCAAAAACTAGAGATTTGTCGAAATCTTTGGGTTGAAAAATATGATGATGAAAAATATAGAAAACCTAGTGCTCCTTATGTTTGGACAAAGGAATAATGTGCACAATTCTTACAGTTGATGTCTCAGACTCGCTTTCCCACTAGATATGTAAGTAGTAGTATTAGAAGCCAAACTAACATTAATGGCTTAAAAGGCCTCAAGACCCATGACTATCATGTCATAATGGAGAGTATTTTACCTATTGTGGTAAATATATTAAGTTTGGCAAAGGAGCCAAGATTGGCAGTTATAAGGCCGAGCCTAATATTAAAGAGAATGAGTTTACATGTATTAGATCCTTCGAACCTTGATAGTTTGAGGGAGGAGCTTGTCAAAGTCCTTTGTCTATTGGAACGTGAATTTCCACCAACAATCTTTAACATTTCTTTGCATCTTTCGATACATATACAATATGAAATAAAGCAGTGTGGCCCGATAAGAACAAGATGGATGTATCCTATAGAACGATATATGAAGGTTTTGAAAAAAATGTTTGTATTAGGGAAAAACTAGAAGGCAACATGTCTGAGGGATATTCAATGCAAGAGGCCACAAGATTTTGCACAGAATATATGAAGTATTTTAAAAATGTCAATCAATGTGTATGGGATGATGAAGAAGAAGAGACAGTTGCAGGTGAAGTATTAGAAGGCAATGGACATCGCTTCAAGCTATCACATCAAGAAAGAAGTGCGATACATTCCTATATTCTTCAAAATACATCTTCGTTCGATAAGTGGCACATGTAATTTTTTTTTACATAATAATTTATTTACTCAATTGCATTTACACATTTATATTATCAATCTTACTATTTGTATGTTAATATTCTATGTAGAAAATATGAAGAATACAATCAAGCTTGGATGCAACATTGACCTCAAAGGTGCAAACATCATGCTGATTTGATCGGAGGTGATTTGTTTCTAGAATTTGAAGAATGGATTGCTAATGCAGTCAATGATGCAAAAGAAGAAGGTCAAGATATTGCAATGGAGGAAAGTGAGCTTTCACAATCTCCACTTTTATGGGTTACACATTTCAGTGGAATGTGGGCCTATGGTAGTCATTTAAGAGAGGAAGAAAAAGACAAAGATAAATTGTGATTGTGTTGTTAGTGCTGAATTTCTTCATGAAACTGAGAATAAGTTTTATGTTGGATTCATCCAACAAATTATTCTAGTGGACTATGGTGAAAATAGTCCTATATTATTAAAATGTAAATGGGTCCAACCATCTGTAGTACAATTTGATGAGTATGGATTTGTACGCACAAATACGAGACACTTTTTATAAGAGACAAATGAGCTGTATGTTTCCCCTCTTCAAATTAACCAATCATTTCTAATTGATGATGTAGAAGGCCTAGGATGGTTGTATGTCATTCAAATAGAGTCTCATTCAAAACGAAAATTCATGGAAGTTGATATAATGCCTGATGGGAAATATGTTAATTTACAAGAAACATTCGAAGAAGTGGATGAAGACGATGATGGAGTATTTGAAGAAGAAATTTTGATTACCAATGAAAATATTGGGAGAGAGAATGCATTGCCTGTCATAGATGAGGATGAGGAAGAAAATAGAGATGTAGATACAAATGATCAGGATTTTGATCTTGTTGGCAATGCAAATGATTATGATGATGTTTTGTCACCTTAAGAGGTTATCTTGTCACCTAAACTTTGGTTATATGTATGGTGTAATTTATTATTGAATGTAACAAATTTCTAAGTATAGGTATGCTTATTCACTGTTGTTTTACTGATACATTTCTGAATGTAATCATCATTATTTTGTTGGTACATTGTATACAAAACTTGTGATGTTCACTACTGATTTGAAGTGCATTTAAAGTTAGCTTCAATCATTCTTCTTAGTTTTCTTTCTTTGGTTGAAAATTTGAAATTAATTTTGTTTAGTTAGAATATAATTTATTGTATTTCCTATATGTTTTCTAGATGCAAACATATAATGAACATATGTGATTTAATAATACATATAGATATCTTAATATTAGGTGAACTAAGCCTCCCCATTACAAACAAATAAATGATCTCTTAGGTCTGACTCACACTAAAAAATAAAACTGAGAGACTGCAAAATTAGAAAATTGTTCAATCTTTTGAATAAAATGATATCTAAAATACCACATTCATAATAAAATCCAATACCTCACTACTGCAAAAATTAATAGAGGTATGCACAAGATGATGGGACAAATAGGTCAATGTACAAATGCTTACTTCAATACCGCGACAACCAAATATGAATACCACGGGGTGGCAGTGAGAACATGTGAACAAATAAAGTAAACCATAGCCTCACAAGGGGTAAATAGAGACATTACAGTATGACGGTGAACAATCACTCAATCGCTAGAATTAACTCGTTGTCCCATGGGAGTCCAAAGGTGTGTGCGCTGGGTGGTGGTACTGCTACCTCGTAGCGGTCTTGACATGACAAAGCAGTATGGCGGTGAACAGTCACTCAACCGCTAGAATTAATTCGCCATCCCGCGAGAGTCCAAAGGGGTGTGCACGGGGTGGTGGTATTGCTAACGCTACCCCACAACGGTCTTGAAATGATAGAGTAGTACTACAATACAAGTTGTCAAAGAATTAAATGATGACACCATTTGATTTCCCAAGATCAACTGCATGTATTCAAACTCAAAATATGGGTAGATTCTGAAATATTTTGCATGAATTGACATTAATAGTGAGGTGACCGAGCTCAACAACAAATATTACTTGGGACTCAATGAAATTTTGGAAATCATTCACAAAGATCAATGTATCGGAGGCAAGGGAGTTCAAGCGAGAAAACTCTACAACTATTATTTTGTCGGGTAAGTTCATAGAAACCCTCTGTAGCAAGTGTATAAGAACCAAATTTTCTTCTACAAGTAGGCACTTAAAGAAATCAAGTAGGAGAAAATTCTTCATCATGCCACCCAAAAGAAGTCAACTTGTGAGTAAAAAGGAAGAGTCCATAGTTTCTAAATCAAAGAAGAGGTCCCTGCAATAATCCATTTTAGATGTGTTACCTAATTTTATAGGCAAATGATTCAAAAAGGTGTTTAAAGATACAACCCATGGATGTAGAGACCCAATTATCCCTATCTCAGGGTGGGATATGTTTTGGTACTTCTATGAAAAAAGGGATGAGAAGATTCTAGTTTTGAATCCTTGGACCTTAGATTTGGCCAAATTGATAGTCCCAAATGTCTTCGTAGATGTTGAGTTTATTAAAGTATTGGCACAACAAATTATGACCTGACTACCAGGATTATAAGAATGCTAGATGGTTCACCATTAGTGGTGCTGAATAAAGAAGCAATTATAGAGTGTCTTATGTTAAACAAGGGAGCTAGATCACTAAGATCGACTTGGATAGAAGTGAGGAATATTAAAGGAGATTGAGAAAAATCTATAGGAGTGATGAACTTCCTTTACACATGAAAATGTGTGTAAACAATAGGAGGATACCTATCTCTCCATCCCAAATTTAGCCATTTGTCATAGAAGACTTCCAAGTATATTTCAAAAGAACTTATTTTGCTTTGTGCCAAGTGCTTGGAATAGATGCTAAAGAGAGGATGCCAACCTATCTCATGATGATGGAAATGAAGATACAAAATCCTAAAGTCAACATTAAGTATGAATTTGTTGCTGAAATTGAGTGAGGGCTACATGAGGGATTTTTCCAAGTAAGAGAGAACTTAACTCCCATCACTTTCAGGAAATACTCTATGCTGTGTCATTTAATATTGTACCAAAACATAAATATATGGACTAAAAGAATGTGTTTGGGAATGATTGATGAGAAGGGAATAGGTTGCCTGTACAAAACTAGTGTTACATCTGGGACAGTAGATGTAAATATAGTGATTATTTAATATTTCATGATGATTTCATAGTAAAGGTCATGGCTGCTCTTGGTTATATTTCCCCAAGATTTCCTTATAAAATCATACAAGTATTAAGACCTTTAGCATTGAAGCCAGAGTAGGGACACACTCACAATTTCGGTGACTGGTTCTTCTTAGCAGACCAAATAGTAATAAGGGTCTATGGGTGTCCTCAAGCCTCACTTGTTTTACCTAAATTTGTTTCTATTTGAATTGAATTTTTATAATTTATTTGGAAAATGTTATGGATGGAGCAAGATGTTATGAAAAGACAGAAATAGGAGATATTCCTCCTTGACCTAACTAAATGTGAGGAGCTATATGTAGGGTCTGAAACTCTTGAAGAACTACAAAAATATTTGAAGATGTGGTATTCATTGAAGTCATGAGGAGAAAGGGTCTTTGATACTGAAGGGCATATTAATTTTATAAAGTAGACACTTCTCACTAAAGCTAGGATTACCCATGTAATGGATTATGAAGAAGATGTAATAAGAAATTGCTTTACACCTAATGAAGTTTTTCAGAGGAAGAGGAAGTGGGAAACCATAAAGAGGCTTGAGGAGGAGAAGAAGAAAAATGACACTGGACTCCAAGGATTCCATGTTGAAGAAAATGATCTTATCAAAAGGATGAACGTAATAATTGACAACTTTGAAATATTATATGTTGAACCAGAAAAGAAACCTGAGGGCCAGTCTTCAAAACCCTCCAAGACTCCAAATTAATAAGATGGTCACCGAGGAGTCACAACATGACTAGATTGCTTCCCAAACTCTTGAAGAACTCAGGATTAATGAAATTATTGTTAGCCCCCAAGAAGCAAGAAAATTGGTCTTAGAAAGCAATATTGTAATTACTCCTGCAATGGAGTTAAAAAAGATATTCTTACTGGATCAAGTAAGAAGCCAAGAAGGTCCCATGTTGGTTTCCGAATTCAATTAAGATGATGGAATGAGTGGCACAAATTACAATCCAAGACTTGAAACCCTAGCCTTTTGGACAAAGCAAAAAAGAACAGAAAAACCAAGATTGCTTGATGTTGTAAAAGAAATAAGAGGGATTTCCATGGTAAAGACACTTCAAGACACATCAACATTGGAGGCAACTACTATGACAATACACTCAACAATGTTTACTAGGGATGCAGTTAAAGCTATGGAGTTTAGATTAGCATAATATGAGAAAGCACAAACTGATCTGAATGATGAAGTGAATAGGTTATTCATAGAAAATGTGAAATTGAAAGAGCAGTTTAAGGGAGTAGGTCCTTTCTAAAGCACATAATTAACAGTATACCAACCCCTTTCCATCCAGACTAATACAGGTGCAATCACTGTTGAACAAGTTAATGTGCTGAAACAAGAAATTGAGAAGTTGAAAAAGACTAGTTAATGAAGAAACAAAGAAAAGAGCAAAGAGAAAAACCCTCAAGGTATTGGAACAGATCTTGGAGCATAGGGTTAAACTAATTGTGGAAAAATTGGAAAATGTGTATGAATGTTATGTCTCCTTGTCATAAGTAGTTGATCAGATAAAGGCCCATGTACCTATATTGGACCCCTTATTCAAGAAATGACAACTTGTACATCACACGTTAACGACTTTGTGCAAAATTTTACAAAGGAGTGTTGAGGCCCCCACAAATTTAAAGCCTATTGAGTAAATGGCCTGAATGGTCCTAGATGAATTTTAATACATGTCTGTAGAAGACCAAAAGATCAAGGCAAGAATGGATTCATTTCACGCACTAAAGCAGTGGTTCATGCCTAAGATACTAAGGGATGATGATCAACTGAAAGGCTCCAAGGATTGGATAGATGAGTTTAGAAAAATTGTTCCCAACTGCCTCACTAATTTATAGAAGGATGGTGACATAAATATTTACTGCCTCAATTTAACCTTGGATGGAATAATTGCACTGGATGCTGGATACTCAAAATTCATCACGGATAGCAAAGGGTTATTAGACAATAGATGGAAGAGTCACTTGGCCAACACAAAAAAATCCAAGATTAAAAATGGCCTCATGATTACATGGTGTACTAATGGGAGTAGACATATCTAGCTCCCCTAGAAGAATAGGCCTTGAAATGAAGCACCAAGCCTTGTAGATACTATCATGGAGAGAGGACCTTTCCAGATATGAATGATCACTGGTACCTTACAATGAGAAATGAACTTCCGTATCTTGTGAGTGTTGTGGAATTCAACATCTGATAAATTCTCTTCACTTCTCGTCTTTCATTGCTTTTATGTAATCCTATGTAAAAAACAATAATTAATACTTTTTGATTTATGTTAAAAGCAGGTAACTAAAAAGAAACTTTTTGACATGTCAGTTAGGACAAAATTTTGAAATGTATTGTAAAATCTTTTTGAAGATCAATAGAATGAAGTTATAATTAGTGGTTGAATTCTGGTTTCAATTATTTGTTGAAGTGAATTAATGAATTTATCTTGTTGTCTCTAGTTTGATCTTTCCTTGTTATTTAAATCAATATATCAAGGGTATATCTAGTTTATCAGAACACATTTGCTGTCAAACAATTCATTTTGTACTACATTTTGGTGTCAAATCTTTGGTAATTATGGTTAGTTTCATTATATTCAAATTTTAAATTCTGGGAAATTATATACAGTAAATAGATTGATGGATGTTTGGATAGTGAAATTAACTCTCTTAGAAATTAACTAAAATATCTTGTATTGAAATATCTAGAAGGATTATTTTAATTAAAGAGGATTTTGTAGTTATTTTTCTAACAATGATTAACAATGATTTTATAGTGCAGCTAGCTTGCTATTTTCATTCAAGATACAAGTCATGATCAAAGTCAATCACATACCAAGAAGATGGTACTCTACTTCAAACCCTCAACCTGACTTAGTTTAGTATACTTACATGGGGATATTAAGGAATTTGGTAAACAATTAATATATATCAGTTGTTGTTTGTGAAGGAGAATCCTATGCGATCCAATATGGTAGTGGATCAATATTCAGTTTCTTAAGTAAAGATGATGTCATAGTTGGGAAACTTGTTGTGAAACATCAGGTGAGTAATTTTTGGATGTTAAGGCTTCCTAGTTGGATATCAAAGATCTTTTCTCATCAACTTAATTTGGAATTTATGTATAAATGGATTCTTTCATGGTGCAAATATTTACTGAGGCAACACATGAGCTAGGGTTGACATTTTTGCTGTCCAAGTTTGATGGCATTCTTGGGCTTGGTTTCTAGGAAATTTTTATTGATAATGTTGTTCCAGTCTGGTTAGTGTTGATAGCCTTCATTCTATAATATGTCAACTTCATTCTATAATCTGAGCATATCACCTTTCTTAAATTTTGAACAAGGTTCTAAAATCAAGGGTTCAATATGCATATTTCAGGCCTATGTTGAACACTCTATTTAAGGCATTTGTTGACAAGGCTATAGTTTTTTGATTGATTTATCTTTCTACTATGTTTGGAATTTCTTTTGTAAACTTGCAATATACAATGCACTTTTATTCTTTCTGAATTGAGACTAATATTAATTTTGTTGGTTGTATTGATGCACAACTTCATTCATGGTGGAAAAGGCAACACCCTATTACTCATATTAGATGGCACGTTGCATATAAATGAGGAAATAGTCTAGCTAGGTTATTGTTGACTGCATTGAAGGAGAGAGCTTCATATATGGGACACGATCAACACTCTCCTTGGATTCTACACATTACAACTTGCTCCAAGAAGATTTCTCATGTTGTAGAAGTTTTAAGAGATGAAAGGGGCATGTGCTCGCATTGAAGGGCTTCAAACATGCGTTTACATTATTGTATAAGTTTTTTGGGGAAGCTTCTTTCTTGTAGTCATTTCTTTGCAATATTGTAACTTAGATTTTCAGTCTTGTGACTGAAAATAACAATTGTAATACTTTATTTCTAAGCTATAACTAGAACACCTTTTTTTTATTAATAAAGTTAATTGATTTTTCCTTCGCAATGGCTATCTTATTGTGTGCAATTGATGATTGATGTGTATTTCTGTGCTTTATGCTTAAATCCTCAAATATTAGTCAATTAAAATGACTAAATATACTACTAATTGACATTAATTAAAAATTAAATTGACTAAATATGCTACCAATTGACAAAAATAAGTGAACAGTGAATAAATATGACTAGATACATGACTAGTGAAATCAATGAATAAAAATGAGTAAATATACTACCAAATTGATCAAAATAATGATTAAAATTAATGACTAAATACACTACCAATGCACATAAATCAATGAATAAAAATGACTAAATAAGTGACTAGTTAACAACAATCAATGACTAAATATATTAGTGAATAAAAAAATAACTAAATAAGTGACCAGATTACAACAATCAATGACTAAATCAACACTAAATAAGTGACCAGTTAAATATATCAGTAAATAAAAAATTACTAAATAAGTGACCAAATTACAACAATCAATGACTAAATCAGCAACTAAATATATCAGTAAAAGAAAATAACTAAATAAGTGACCAGATTATAGCAACGAATGACTAAATATACTACCAAATCGATCAATCAAAACAACCAATAAATGACTAAAAATGGTTTAGTCATTAATCTGGTCGTGTTATATATGACTGGAAATAAACTACTAATGGTCACGTGACTAAGTTTAGTCATTTATAATAAATTTTTAGTAGTTTATTGTTGTTTCTATACTAGTGTACATAGGTAAGGCCATAATATGATGAGCTCCCGATGCATTAGGTCTAGCCTTGAGGACTATTCTTCTGAGTCTTATTTTGGACTTTGTCATTCTCTCCTCATGTTGTAAACTACCATTTGATTTGTATAGCTTCTCTTGGTGATCATGTACTAATTATCCATTGATCTTATGTGTGCACCAAGTCTTGTAGATATTGCAGGTACAAGAATTTGGGAGCAAGGAGATACGATGCGATGGAATGCAAGAGGTGCTTGAGTAGGTAAGAGGTATGTTAAGTTGACCCATAATAAGTAGACATTATTGTTAAAGATATGAACTCATTTCTATCCTTGCTCCCAACTAGTGGGATCATTGTCTATAACTGTAAGAAGTGTATTGTGTTATGGTTTAAAATAAAAAAAATAAAAATTGTTTGCTAATTAGTAAAGTTAATGTAGATTGCTTAGTTTAATTTGTATTCTTTATGTGTTAAAAGTGGGCATGACACGTTTCTTTCAACACAAGCGCCGAAATCGTGCTCTTAAGAGTGGTTTCATAAAACCACGCATCTGTTTCTTGACGTCGACCCCTAGTTCGACGTACCTCAAACCCCTAAACTAACCTAAAACCTAAGGGATAGATCACATACCAGGTCACTTGCATCCTTTGGTCATTGGTACTCGTGAACTCGCTCCAAACAGTGTGTATGACGAGAGATCTTTGCTATAGCTCTGTGCTGCCACCTAAGCTCCTCTCCACCAATCAAATATTGAAATTGACTTTTTTGGCCCCCAAAACCTATTTATAGGATATTTAAACCTAATAAACCCCTCGAGCAACCCTAATTTCTTCTTCATTGGATGCATCAACTGTCCTGTTTGATATATCTTCTCAAGCTTATTTCTCAATTTCTTCTCTTGACTTCTACTAGTTTAATCTTCTACATCATTCTGACCTACCTTTTTCAATATGCCAACCAAAAAAATATAATTTTTCAAAATTTTTCTAGTTTGCCTCTCAAGGGGCCATCACCTCCTAACTAACCTTTCAATCCATTGGGGAATTTTTTTTTTTTGCAACATCATGTTGGATGCTGAATCAAAGAGGGGAAAAATGTAACCACCCCAAATCTGACATCATTTCCACTTAATTAATCGAATAAAATTATTTGATTAATTCATTCACTTATCCCCTTTTAATTAATTAATTAAATATTATTTAATTATTTAATCCATTATTCTTCTTATAATTAATTAAATAGTTTTTTTACATACTTTCATCCCATGTCACTTCCACATGAGGTAGCATCTTGATTTGTTTCAAATTTAATGGATGTTTTGTGGTGTGGTGAGATGGTAAAATTTTTAGCCGACTCTTATCTTTTGCCTCACGTATGCCCTCTTTCTTCTTTGCAATTTTTTCTCAAGGAGTATGATATTTTAAATTGTTCTAATCTTATTGGAGGTGTTCTTTGTCGACAATTCATCCTTTATGACCATTCAATCCCGACTCTTTTGAGCTCGATGGCTCACAGATTGCTTGATGATTATTTATATAATTTTGTTAGAAATTTACATGGTCTCAAACCTAGATTGGGCCATATAATTTCCAACATGCTACTAGACCTCTTCGATGCAGTGAAATTTCTCATTCGCCACACTTTGGTGGAACCTCATTCCACTCCATATTTCCCTCCACCTACAGACTTGGAGTCTTAAGAGGAAAGTGGGATCTACTCTTAAATCCCATTTTTTCTTGTCTTCTGCTTCGTTTTTGTTTGGAATTTCATAAAAGTTGAGGATTTTGTCTTGGCACTACTTAGTATAATTTTGTGGCGTGGGTTCTTTTCACCCGATCTTTTTCCATTGTCGTTGCTCGTCTTCAAAGCTCGACTCTCAACTCTTGTTGTAGGTCTCATGGTTGCAGTTCGTTTCTAAGTCTCATGGCATGATCTTGTGGAACCTCATTCCACCCCCTACTTTGCTCCTCTTGTCGACCTGGAATCGTCGACCAAATGTGGGGTGCAATTCATTATTTTTTGTCCAGGGTTTTCGCTCTCCACCTCTGGAATAAATCATGTCTCTTAGTTCAAGGTTTTTACTCTTCGCCACCTTTTGTTGTCTTGTATGGATGACCTGCATCTTATATGGCTTGGGGAATTTCTTCTTCGTATTACTGTTTCTCCTGCTATATCTTTTGGATTTCACTGCAATTTTGGGAGGAACTTGTTTATGGTGATCAAGATTCTCTTCTGTCAACCGTCAAAATTTGCTTAATGTAAATTCAATTTTGTAATGGGATTTGTATATGGTCTCCCTCTATCTTCCCTTTTTCACTTCTCTATTTGAGGGAGAGATTTTGTTCCTCTATGGAAAATTTTTGCTCTGTATCTGCTCCTCCATATTTGATATGTATCTTAAATATTATATTTAATAAAATATTTGTGGCTCGCCACTTTTATCGATTCTTTTAAAAATATTTTATTTAATTAATTGTAGCATTATCTAATCTATATTTCTTCTAATCAATTAAATAATTATTATTGTTTAATTGATCCTACTAAAATCACTCATTCTTCTAAACCTCATTGTGTTAATTAATCCATGATTAATTAACCTACTAACCTTCATTATCCCATTCTCCAACTTCTAACTCCACTCAAGTTAATAAACCCTTGGTCTATTAACTCCACCTACCTCATTAAGTTAATTAATCATTGATTAACTATCCTAACCCCCATCATTACCATTATTTCCTAATTTAAAATTCATCTTCAACCCCCTCATCTTGTCTCATTAATGAGATGAATCCCACCTACCTCCACTATCTTACACATAACCTCCAAAATTTAATGACTTGTCATCCCAAGGTGTGCTCAACACCTCACCTCTTCTCTCACACTCAATTGTGGCACTTGTCACACTTCTAATTAGCCACCACCTTGATCCATGTCTCATCTTTTCAAGCAATCCTAGCCCTCCATTTCTCCCTTCCAATTTCTATAAGTTGGGCTTCAATTCATTTGATCATCTTGAATTTTCCCATTGTTATGGTGGTGCAATTGCGAGTAATCCACATCCATAATTAGAGAAAATCAAGCAATATTAGGGTGCATCTTGAGCTCAATCTAGGAGGGTCATCAAAGGTATAATACTTGTGTCATGATTTTATGACAATTTCCTTTATGTTTTATTCTTTTTGATGATAAACTAACCCCCCTACACTCATAATATCAAGTTTATTTTGGTGTATTGCAAAATAAAGGCACTAGCAAGAAAGTTGAAAACAACCTTCAATGAATCCAAACCGAACTTATTTATGTTTAATGGGATTTTTACTGGAGGTTGGTGGCATTGGAGGCTGGAGGAATTTCCATCATCTCAAGTCAAATTCTCACTTTGAGATGGTGCTTTGCATGAGAAGCATTTTTATTTCTTTCTTATTTTTCTTGTTGATGTTGTGGATTTCAAGAATACATGTATTGTGAAGTTTTATTTTTGGAGACTGGTAAGGGATTCGGTGTTCAAATTGAAATATGGATTATTTTCTAGTGACTTTATAAAACTATGATTGAGAATTATACCCTTCTGAGGGTCATCCGAAAAATTGATGGAGCCTTATGTTTGTAGAGCTCAATATGGATTATTATTAAATAATTCAAGAATTAGTGATTCTAGAGTTCAAGAAAATGGTAGTCCAAGAATTTGAGAATTTAGCTCAAAGATACACCCTTCTAAGGGTCACGAGACAACTTGATAGAGTTCCAATTGATTTATGATTTATTTCTTCAAAGGAGGATCTTCTCAAGAATGTATATTTATTTTATAATCAAGAAGTTTTGTTATGCAAGCCTTAAGGAGGGGTCCCTTGGCAAGGCGAATTCTATGGTTTTGGGGATATATTTATAGGAACAATGTAATAAGGAAGGAATGTTGGCATATTATATCGTTTGTGGTTATACAATTCTCCCTACGGTTACCAGTTGTTGCATAGTTATAGTTGGAGTAACTATATTTATTCCTATATAAAAATGATTTACTTACATTCAATATATCATCAAGTATTTATCCTCTTCGATAAGGTTGGTATTAGTTTGCATTTTTTAAAATGGAGATTCCATTACACAAGTATTCTAGTATTAATTGAAAAAATTCAAATACAACTAATGAATAAAAATTTATGAGAATATTAAATGGGGAGGAAAACCCACCTATAGATGCAAATAAGTTATTGAATTGACATAATAGAGATGATAAAGCCAAGGATATTATTGGTCTTTCTCTTTTTGATTTTGAATTACATCATATAGATTTAAAAAAATCATTAGTAAAAAATTGGGATAACTTGAATATAATATTTGGAGAAAAAAGATTAATGCAAAATTTTCCCTAAACTTCAACTATAAGGTTCACAATAGAATATAGAATCACTATGTCAAATCAAATAATTAATTTGAGTTCTCTCATTACACAAATAGAAAAAGTCAAGGCTCCAGTATATGATGATGGTAAAGCTATTTGGTTAAACAATTTACCTTCAAAATATAATAATGTTATTTTTACACTCTAGAAAAAACCTCTCAAATGTTAGGAGATATTATATCAGCCCTTTTAGCAGAAGAAACAAGAACAAATACAAAAGGTACAAAAGCTATTTTTCAATAGAAGAACACATTATCTTCACAGAGCAATAATAAAAGGTCATATATGAACAAAGGGGAAATTGGATGTTTTTACTGTAATAAAAAGGGTCACATAGCTTGGTCTTGTAGAACTTGAGCTAGTGCTATTATTAAAGGAAAAATCAAATATAGATCAAATGAAATTAACTTAGTCTGTGTTGAGGATGAGGATCCACTAGTTGATGCTTTTGTTGATGTTATTATTTTGAATGTACTAAGAATGGATTCGTACTTTATGCCTTAACAGTTAGAGGTTGGAGGCACTAGAGGATGTAGTTTTTTCAATCATCTCAAGCTAGCTTCTCTCTTTGAGATGATGCTTTGTGTGAGAAGAATATTTTTTTATTTCCTTTTATGATGACACAATTAAATAATGCATTTATTTTGAAGTTTTCTTTTGAAGATAAGAAGGAATTTAGTGAAATTAATATGGATTATCACCCAAATAGTTCACGAGTTGTGATATAGGGAATTATACCCTTTCGAGGGTCATAAGATTACTTGATGGAGTAATAGATTATTGTCCAAAAATTCAAGGGATTTGTGATTTGGGAGTTCATGGATTTGGTAAATTGTGAAGTCAAAATTTAGCTCAAAGCTACACCCTTCTAAGGGTTATGAGGTAGCTTGATGGAGTTCCACACAAGTCAAGAATTGTTTCTTCAAATAAAAATATTCTCAAGAATGTGTATTTGTTTTGTGTTATTAGCATGTTTTGTTATGTTAAATTTAAGGGGGGGTCTCCTGGGAAGGTGAAATTTGAGGTTTCATGGGTATATTTGCAAGAATAATGTAATGAGGGGGGAATGTTAGTGTATTACATTATTTAGTAACCAAAAATATTTCTCCTATGTAATTATAGTTGCTAGTTATATAATTATAACTTTATATCTCCTATATAAATCTATACATGTTGTTCATCAATTAAATCAATCAAGTATTGAACTTTCTTCTCAATAATTATCTCATAGTGCCTAGAAAATATGAAAATTCATACAATTTGACAAGGATTTGTAAATTTACACATACAACTAGTTTACTCTTTGTAATATCTGGAATCCTAGTATGAAGAAAGAAAATAATTAATAATAACTTACAAATTAATTGAGATTTGTCATTATAATATCATTTGTGGGATTGGAAGGATGTGGAAATATAAACCATTTCCTACTAGGGATCATAAATTCACAATTCTACACGTAATATTTTTCCTAACACTTTACATTTTTGATGGTCATTTTAGATTTATTTCCTTGCAATAATATAACTACATAATGGCTAAAGCTTATAATTATATTTAATTATACATTCATAGTGCAAACATTCTAATTATCACTGATGAAAGATATTATGCTATTCCTTGAATAGATCCACTAACACAAAAAAATTTAATACTATATACATGAGTAATGAAGAACATCACAAACATTGATTATATTATTCAAATAAATTATTTAGATCATAGAGTGGAGAAAATTATATAACTCAACATGTATTTATATGTCCACACTTAGAAATAATAGTGCAGTTACAACATATTTACATAAGTATTATAACTATTCTTACATTATGATAGAATCTAAAATGACTAATTTCATCTCGTGTTTTCCCACCTCCCTTACAAATGGATTACATTAGCCTTTTAAAGATGAAATGATCATGCAAGCTCATGAATAAGTGACACACCTTTTGGCTTTATTACAATAAAATGGGTATAAAATTCATGACTATTTGGGGGGCTCCTTTAATGGATTTCTTTCATAATGGAAAATTAAATGCAAGTAAATTTTTCTTTGATCTTCCAAGTTGAAAAATATGTGTTGCTATTGTTCATTGTTGTGTGATGTAGATGTGAAGATGCTACAATATCGAAATCACAAGAGAAGAGTTCCACAAAACCTTGGTGACACAAAAGATCAACAATCACACATTATAATTTTCTAAGAATGCATCATACACTTCTTTTGAAGGCCATTTGTGAATATTTATTTTTCCACCTTATATGTATCTACTCTATACCTTGTGCGTCCAAAAGTGATTTTGTTTTCTTGATGAAATTATTAAGGATTGATTCTAATTTCAACAACTTATCAAAACTAGCGTTGCACACAATTATATGCACCTTGTCACTGGACAAGGCTAGAAAAATGTTATGGAATATTTCTCTCTAATCATTCAATGATTTCACCTTAAACCACCACCATCAAATTGTTTTGGCATAAAACAATATTCAAGGGATTCAAAATAATTTAGTTTTTCCCTAATCAATACATTAATTTTTTTTTGCTAGGTAATAAGCTTTTTTTTTATATTAATAATAATTAAGATTACAACATTAGTATCATAACTCCTTCATCTACCCAAAAACTGAACTATAGTTCAAAAAGTTTACAAAAGATAAGCACTTTATCATGCATACTAAATAACCCTTAACCTTTGTGCTCCTACAAACACCTCAATTTTTTTTATTTTCTATCCAAACAACAACCTTTGCCAAAAACTACCACCTTACCTATATAGATTAAAATCATCATTCAACCCTACCACTTTTTAAAAACCAACAACCCTTAATGCAAATATTTATGAAAAAATGAAATTAACAAAGGCTCAAGGAATTCTTCTGGCTTAGCTTGAACTACCCACTACCATTCTGTTCGTGCACGCAACTTTCGCCTTCCCCTTTTGAGTGCGGCTTCCTCCACTCTCCATCCTCTTCATTTCCACCTTTGCTTGTGCAATTATGTCTTCAACTTCCATTAGCTCCACGAAATTTTTTAGAGCCTTCCAGCCGAGACATGCTTTCTCCCTATAGCATGCTTTGAATGTCCCCTCTGACTCTCGCACAAATATTATGAGTCTTTAAAAACCATCAAACTCAAAATTCTCCACTCCTTCCCAGATGTCCACACCTTCACCCGACACTTTCCATTCGAGTATTGTCTCCATCCCGTCCAAGAAATATATGTACTATCTTCTCCATCACTTTTCTTACAGTGACTACCGTCTCCCTTAAGTCCAATCCCCATGCCATTATCATCAAATACACATCCATATTCATCCTGTACATATGCCTCAAATTTTCAAAGGCTCTACCCAAAATCATCTTCACACTTTGCACCAGCCTCCCATAGTTAAACAAAAAAATACCCATTAGTATTTTCTCTGTTGCATCCCCATAAAATGGGTTCTATTGTCTTCTGGAAAGGAGGGTAAAGTTTGCCTCCATCAGAACAATTTTGTTACAGCTCTGCTACCATAATCCCTGTTTACATAGCCTTCTTCACCATGCTACTCTTAAAGCTTGTCATCTGAATCGAGGGCCAACGAACTTAAATGAATTGAAAGCTGCACACTAAGAAATAAATCTTGCTGATAGCGGGGATGTTGTTGCCACCCTTCACCATACTTCTCCATTTATTTCAAATACTTCGATTTGCCAACATTCATTCTCATTTATTGTGGTGTCCTTACCATCTTGTGTTTAATCAGTTCATTAAAATCACATGTCTAAAGTCTTCAATTCTTAATTCACCAATCCTACTAAAAGTTAAAGCCCACTTTGAAAGAGTGTCGACTTCTCCATTCCCTGACCTTCTTATATGACTCACAAGAAAATATTCACATGAAGTTAACTCCTCTCTAATTTTTTCAGTTAGATTTTGAAGGTGCCATGCATCAATGGTTCCCTTCATTACTGCTTGGATGATGATGAGTGAATCCCCTTCAAGGTGGATTTTCAAAGCACCTAATTTTTTGCTAAGTTTAATGGCTGCTAATGCTGCTGAAGCCTCCACTACGTTATTGGTTCCTTCCTCCAACTTCTTAGCCCCCAAAGCTACTACATTCCCTCTCCAATATCAAACAATGAACCCTGCACTTGATGGTCTAGGGTTCCTTTTGGATGTTCCATCAAAATTTACCTTCCACCATCCTTCCTTTGGATTTTCCCAATCAACCTTCATTGAAACCTTAGTAGTTGGTTTAACCCAACCAGGCCCCTTAACGGGTAACAATACATTAAATTCTATTTGGAAAGAAGAGATATCATTCAAAAGCCTTACCGTTCTTGACTACTTAGGAATTTAGTAGTACCTAGATCAAAACTTGTATGGCTAAAAATATTTCCCATTATTTGTATACTTGTATGGAATCCACATTCTTAAGATATATCTTAAAATTATTTCATTGTTGACAACATATACTATTCCCAGGTTATTATAATAGGCCCATGCATCACATTTATGTAAGATGCAAGATAGTCGATGACCAAAAAATTTAGTTACTAAATTAGCAATAATTTTATTCGATTAATCTCTTGCAATATTCTCTACTTCCTATATCTTCTTAAGTTTCTCATTTAACTCTACAATCCTCAACATAAAGGTATTCTTGTATTGCTAGGATGCCTCTCTTGAGCTAGCTTGTGGAGTTGCAAGTTTTGATATTAGTATTTGAGTTAGAGGGATCAATGATGTTACCCTATTGTACTCCTATAGTAATTGGATGTGATCCTTTTATAAATTTTCAAAATTATCTTGTAGTTTTTAAGTTGTTTCTTCATGGAGTGGAGCTTTTTATTACTACTAAGAATGATTCTTGAGGATTAGTAGTGTCATTTAGTATGAAATAACAATTAATTTACTAGTAAGATCATTTATATTCATTTCTATTTGGGGTTTATCATTTTCATGAGAAATTACCCATATAGCTAGTGTTTCAAATTTAGTACTAAATCTAGATCCAAAATATAGCTCCTTAGCTTGGTCTTGAAATGCCAATACATCATCACCAACATCTTGCATTCTTATTATGTGTAGGACTATAGTAGATGCTATATCCCATTTAGGTAATAGTAAGCATCCACTCTATTTGACTATTTTTCATCCTTCATTTGGAGGATCTTGTTGACATCAAATTCAATTTATTCCATGTCCCTTTGTGTTATTCCTTCAACACCACTTCATTGACTTCTCTCCTTTTATTCACTTTTTGCATGAATATATCTATCTTATTTTTGCTCAAGGGAAATTTGAATTCCTTATATTTGAAAAAATATCATAAGATGGCAATTCATTACATCACATATCGAACACCCTTACTTCCTATACCAAGGCTAAGAAACATTATTTCTAGAGAATGAAATAAATTAAATCTTTGAGGAGAAGTAATTACCTATTGGAATTCCAATATTTTAATATGATATGAACTCTGGTGGAGCTTTTAAAATTTTCCCCATGAGTCTGCTTATTTACTGTGTCCTTGGTGCTTGGCTCTATTGGTTTGTCTTTGGGTTTTGGGGTTTTTCCATAAATTTTGGCCGTGGCTATATTGTAGGTGGCTGGTCACATTGGTTCTAGTCTAGACCCTTTTTAGCCGTTGCATTACCGACCCCTATTTACCTGCCCTTTCAGTTTTTTTGTGTTCTGACTGTATTTTAATTTTTCCCTTAGTGTCGGGTTGATAAATGATTAAAGTTTTAGACTAATCTCTAAATTTTTTTGCCTCGAGGGTCATTTCCCCATCCACCTAGTCAGTCCCCTTTTTCATTATGAATAAATTTTTCGCATGTGCAGGTTTCATAACCGTCAGATGGAATGATTCGCATCCTGACCATTCCCCGCTGGCCTCGTAAGGTTTCTGATGATGTCACAATAATGCTGCAAGGTATGCAAGATGCTGCCATCTGTCGCCTGTGATCATGGGGCCCAATCCTTGTTCACTGATCGATGAAGGACATTGATGCTGACAACTGTATTTTAACAACACATCGTGGCCATTCCTCGTTGACCTCACACAATTAAAACACCAGTTTTAATAATGCTATGAGGTGTGAAAATTGTTGACGCATGGACGCCAATACTGTATAAGAGATGATCAAGATGGGACCCATTCGTGCTGAGGTGGTGTCTTGTAGGTGGATTTCAATTTTCCCGAGGTTTGGTGAACAAATGTGGCATTTTAAAACCATATTGACTTGATCTGAGTCATTCTTTCTGGCTTACATAGATTCAGATTGATGGTTGGTATTTGAAATAAGTTGGTGTTGTACTATAGCCATTTTATCTCACACGAGTGAATAGTAATGGTTGAGTTTGGACTATTCTCCCACAATTAAATGCTAAAAGATCATTGATTTGCTATTTTTGTGCATATTTCCACGCCAAAGAAGAGTTTCTTGGTAACAAGTGAAGCGAGCCGTTTTTGTGAAAATTTAGCATCACTACCATTTACATATTTTGTAGGAAAAACCGTAAGTAACATATATACCATATCCTATATTTTTAGAAGGTCTTATGGTTGTTTGAGAACAAATATCGACTGCATTTTGTTTTGTTCCTAAAGGATTGTATGGGTTAATCTGTTTTAAAATGTTTTAAAGCTTGTCCTAGTAATGGATGTAGCTTCTTGAATTGTGAAGTATTTTGTTTGAGGCTATAGGGTGTAAGGCTATAATTGTTTGATACTTCAAACCCTAGCTTTGACTATTTTCTGTCTTGTGTAAATGGTACCCAAGGCTCGAATCTTTGGCTTTCAAACCTCTACTAGGTCCTTTTCCTAGGATGTTATAGACTTGTTAAAACCCTCTACCAACAAAAAGCTCAAGGGAAAGGCTTTGTTTTATGGGCCCTTACTCTTGGAAGGGTTAACTGATAAACAATGTGCGATTCGAGATGCTGAGCTACCATATACTGGATGGTAGTTGTTCTCAAATTGGTTTGGGAACAAGAATTTGTGTGCTCCTCTGTGTAACCCTTGGAGGTTGGATCTTGGTAGGATGGTGGTCCCAAATATCTATCTAAATGTAGATTTGTTAAAAGATGTTGCTACAAGTATGACCTTGTAACCAGAGTTGTTAGAACATATTCTGGTGTAGAAATGGTAAAGATAACTAGGGAGGAAATTACAAAGATCTTTGGTTTGCATGAATGGAGTCAGGATATTGTTACTATTGATCTTGAGGTTTTTAGAGAAGAATACATAAATACTAAAGGTTTATTTAGAACATCTCTGTTGATACCTCTGGAAGAGGAAAGAATAAGAAGTAGGTAGTGATTGGTAAAAATGAGCCAAAGCCTTTTCTTGTTAATTACTTTTCTAACTATTTTAGGAAGACAATTTGCGCCTTGTGTCAGGTTCTTGGAATTAGTTTGAAGACTACTCTGCCTATTGACATCATGTACATGGTCGTAAATCTCCATCATCCAAGTTTTAATGTGGTATATTATTTTGCCACTTATTTGGCAGAAAAAATGCATAGGTGTCTGGTGGCCCTTAAGGAAGGAAAGACTCTGGTTGGTTTCAGATGGTTTTCCCTGTTGATGCACATGTTTTTGTATAGGGGCCAGGCAGTTTTTGGGAAGGATATGGAATTGAAGAAAAAATAAGATGATGTTGACATGCCTGTCCAATATTGGACCAAGGTCCTTGATAGGCATGATCATAAATTTGATTATGTGGTGTTCCAAAATGTTTTTGGGTCCAAATTGAGAAGAGCTTTGGTTCATAATCCACCCAGGATTCCTAAGGAGATTCATGACTTCTTGAGGCCAATGGAAAGAAGACCTGAATTAAATTTGACACATAATTGGGAGATATTATCCCTTATCATAATACCGAATTTTTCAGAGTATATGGCACTAATATCAACCCATATGTCTTACCGAGGGATGTGCCTTTGAGAATTAGGTTTTTAGAAATCATGAGACAGTTGGGTTGTGCTTAGGATATACATTTTGCAGCAGAACAAAAGAAGGGATATTTATTTCCTAAGTATATGGTGTTTGCTAACTTTGTTATGGAAAAGGGAGGATGGAAGGATTTTTACACATTTCTTAGACCTTATGGATTAAAGAATGTACGCCCTAGGAATCATGACCCCGAGGGTTTCACTTCTCAAAGAAGGCCAAGCACCAGATTGGAACTTTCATCCACAATTTCTATTTCCCTGAGAACATTATCAGGAACATTTTTGATTTGGAGATACAAGAAGAGAGAAAACCAAAATATATTTCCTTTACCAAGATGGTGAAGAATAAGCAAGAAAAGATACCTGCTTTTAATCTCATACCAAATATTAGCGGTGAGTTGAATAGGGCTATGTATGCTATTGGCAATTTTGAAAGTTTAGTGGGGATTTTGAAGGTTGAGCAGGTTGTGGAAGATAGGGGAAAGTCACAAACTATTGAGGAATACCCTGAGGTGAGGTTGGAGGAAAGACCTACCTATCAGCCCTCGAAAAATATTAGGATATTTTCCAGGAAAAGGGGAAGGATGGCTGAGGAAGTTGCTAAGAGTGATGTACCATCATCTTCAGGGTAGTCATTGCCTAATATTATTGATTTGGATTCCCCTTTGAGGCCTTCTGGTCAAACATGTCCATCATCACCGAAGAGACAAAAAATTGAAAGAACAAATATGGTTGAATATGATGATGATGATGAAGAGATCATGGTCACTCCTGATGACATGCACCAGGGAATGCCATCTTTTCCATAAGACATTTCATCAAGTTCTGGAGCGGTTTCTTTAAGGATAGGAAAAGATGAAATAAAGGGGATAACCTACAATGATGACCTGAGGATGGAGGCTTGCAGAGAATTCATGATGGATGATTCTTTTATCAAGATGAATTCTTTTAGGGATTTTGTATGGAGGGAACATGTTTCACTATATGTTGAGAAGGTGGCTCAAGAAAGAAGTTTACACCCAGAGCTCCTAGAACAAGTAATTTAGTCCAATGTCAGTTGTAGATGAAGGAGAGATTCAAAGAGATAACACCAGAGCAAGGCTGAGCATTGGTATAGAACCGTGGATTACTGCTACTTCCTGAGTGAGATATTGCTGATGCCGTGGTGTTTGATACAATAAGAAGGGCCAATAGGCCACTTCTTGCAACTGAGGAAGAAGATGCATTAGCACTTAAAGGGTCAGCCTTTAGTGAGGAGTGGGATGCCTTGGAAATTTGGTCTTTGTCCATTGGATCTAGGAAGCCAATAGTTGCAAAACCATATGATTTTAGTGGTCACCTTTTTGTAAGAAGAGTTGCTGACACTCCAACATTGGAGGCTATAGATTTGGTAGTAAATGTTACCAAGTTCACTAGGGTAGCTATTGAGGATTTGATTAAGGATCGGGATACTTTGAGAGGCCAGTACAATGAAATTATTATTGAATATAATAGGAGTCAACAAAAGGTGGAAGAGCTGGAAACTGAGTTGGCATTACTAAAACAACAAATGGAGCCTTTACTTTGCATTATCTTATAGCCTTTTCCATTTTTATCCTTAGCTATTTGAATAGACAGTGAGGGGTATTCATTGTCTTCTTGTTACAACCAGGAGGTAATATCACCTTGGTCCACAATTTCTTCACTTAACTCTCCCCATTTTGTCAATGTTATTGTAGGAGGAACATGAAATGTGACTACTAATTGTCTCCTATCTTCTATGGGTAAACCATATGTCTTAGGTGGAACTAGTTGACTAACACAATAGGATGCCTTTATGTGATATTCTCCACAACCCATGTCTTGGATCTCGACCTTAGGAGTGGATGATGGTGGCTTTGATGAAATGGACTTGGTAAGATGTGAAGGATCAATGTATAGGGATAAAGTGGATGATGAAGCTTCTTGATTAACTAGTACTTGTCATTGTGGAATTTCTCGTAGGATTGTGCAATATAGAAAAGGATCTGGATCACCATCAATTGTGATCTCGGTGCCATTATATGGGAATTTAAGACACTGGTGGTATGTGGAAGGTATGAATTTCATTGCATGTATCCAAGGTCTACCTAACAACAGGTTGTATGGAAGGGTGAGATCTAAGACTTGGAAGCTAGTGTCCATAACTACAGGGCCAATCCTGATAGGGAGTATTACAACTCCTTTGGATGATCTTTCCTCATCATCGTAAGCCTTGATGACTATACTATTAGAGGTGTCCACACATGCTTCTGAGAATCCTAATGCCTTAACATATTTTAGGGTACATAGGTTCAAACCTACTCCTCCATCTACCAAGACTCTTCTAACTTTGGTTTGATGGACTAGGACTTCAAGATGTAATGGGTCATTATGATCAGTCTTTTCTATTGAATAATCCTGTTGAGAAAATGTGGCATGATGGGAGTTGGTTAAGTATCCTACCATTTATTCAAAATTATTGACATCTAAGTTGGTAGGGATAGTTGTGCTCTGTAAGGCTTTGTTGAGAATGGCTCGATGATCAGGTGATAAAGTCAACAATTCCAAAATGGATATCTATGCTGGGGTCTTGCTCAGTTGATCAAGCAGATTGTACTTAGACTTGGAAAAATATGTAGGTGGCTCAGAAGAAGGACCTGGAAGAGTTATCTTAGTTCTGTGTGTATTTACAGCACATTCAAGATGCTTCTTAGCGGTGATGGTATGGACATTTTCATTTGTAGCTCGGAGGTGATTTATGATCGTACCTAGTTTATAATCATACTTAGCACTATTATAATTGGCTGAGGTATTATTCTTAGTTCCCAAACTAGAGGCCTTTCCTTTCCCATGGTCATGTAATGGATCTGTGAAGGCCTTGTGATCACTGTTTTTGGTATGTTTCTGCCCATTGACCTCTATAGTTCTATCTTCAACAAAGTCTTGTATGATATTCTTGAATTGTTGACATTGTTGTAGGTTATGTCCTTTTGTTCGATGGTATTCACAATAGGCGTTATCATCCCACCATGAGGGTTTAAACTGTCTAAGATCATACTGTCTTGGTTCCAATGGTTTTAATAGATCATTTTTAATCAGCTCTTCGAAAATTATCTCGATTAGTTACCCCAAAGGGGTAAATTCATGTTTAGGAAATCTCCTTTGTGGTCATTGTGAATTTTGGACAAAATTTGTTGTTTGATCTGGATTACTTGTCATGTCTTGATTGGGGTTGTAACCTCTAAGTGTGATGACTGGTCCCACATGTATGGTCTTAGCATCAACAATACCGTCATTGGTAACGTTTTTGTTTCTAGACTAGAACTTGTTTCTATCGTTGGGAGCATTTTGATGTTGAACAACTAGGTTTTTACTTGGTACTTTAATTTCTCCTCTATCAATAAGGACTTTTTCAAGGATGATGCTCTTTTGTACCAAGTCCAGGAATGAAGTAAAACAATGTACCCTTAAGTCACTTCTCAGTTTTGGATTAATATTTTTAAGGAATATCATGACTTTCTATTTTTCTGGTATCTCAACTAGACATCTACTAGCTAAACTTCTCCATCTTTGGAAGAAAGTGGTGAAAGTTTCACCTTCTTCTTGCGTGGTGTGACACAAGGTAGCTATGGTTATTTCATTGTCTATGTTAAAGGCAAAGCGTTTGACAAAATTCTTAGTTAATTCACCCCATGATCGTATGCCATATGGTAGTTTAGAGAACCATTCCAGTGCTATCCCGACAAGGGTTCACATAAATAGTCTCATCAAGTATGTTGGGTCATATGATATGTCCATGCATGTTGTAGAGAATTCTCTAATGTGTTATAAAGGATTCCTCCTCCCATTATACTTAGGCAAATTTGGTATAATGTATTCGTGTGGGAAGGGTGTCATGTATAACACTTTGTCAAAAGGACATGGAAATAAATCTTGTGCTGAGATAGTTCATTTTCCTAACATAGACATGTTGTCCATCTGTTGTTGAAGTATTTGCATTTGATTTTGGAGAACATCTACTTGTGTCAAGGACATGTTGTTTGCATTGTTAGGATCAATGTAGGTGTTTTGAAATGCTCAGTTCTATGACAGATTGTGATTTGGTGAGGGTATATATCCTATTTGAATGTTTTGATCCTGTATAGGAATATTTCTTGTCTGAATGTTCTAATTTGGTATAGGAATTTTTCCTGTTTGAATGTTCTGATTTGGTATAGGAATATTCATGCCTACTTTGGATCTCTTACCAGTAGTGTTTGTGCCAAAGGGGTTTGATGAAGTTGCTCCTGCAATAAATTGTAAACCTTGTGTTATGTTGAAAGGGGTTGTGCTTACAATTGACGATGTTTGAGTAGGTATGCCAGTTGGTATTACTGCGGTAATTTGAGGAATAGAAACACTTGACGTCATGGTTTGTGTTGGTTGAGTAGATGCTGTTTTCAAAGTGTGAACATCAAATCCTGGTGGTAGTGTGGCACCTTCTACTAGAAACTTTGCTAGATATCATCGAGGATCATTTGCTAAACACTCATCCATAAAGGATGCAAACTCAGGATCTTGTATGATGACGTCTATGTATTCAACATAAATTTTTCCATGTGTGTCTCTAGTGACATGTTTTTCAAACAAAGTTTTGTGTGGTCTCTCTTTCCCTGATGGTTGGTTTCTGAAAGGATTGAAAAATTCATTAGGGTCCAACATTGCTCTATGTTTCTTCTTAGACCTTGTTTCAACCATGAAAAGTTGCTCAAAATGAGGTAATGAAAACTATGTCTAAAAATTGATATGTCCTATTTCTATGCCTTTTTTTTTTGAATTTTCGGAATATAAAGGATGTCACTAAAATTTAAGGATTCCTAAAATGACATATACTAGGATGACGTATGCTAGGATGGAAAGTATGCAAATTTTTTGAGTAGTCTATGACGGTAAATGATTCTAAGACGGCTAAACCTACCACCTATGGGATAAATCCAAGCAATGATCTAACTTTACCAAGGAACCTGATTGTAGGACAAAGACAACTGACAAGGTGAATTTCCCAAACTAGATTGTTGAGCTGGAAAGATTCACTAATAGGATAATAGTGATCAGGTTCAATGAAAATGACAAATCGGAGCATGAACATATCCAATGACGCATAAATTTGTTCTCTTCTACGATATGAAACTTCCTAGGAAGTATATAAATGTGTGCAACTTAGGATGACTAGTGCTAAGACGTATATGACACCTAATAATGTAAGGTTTTTGAGAAAAAAATTTCCAGTTTATGTCCAACGTTGATCGTAAGAAACAAAAGCGAAAATGACAGTTATTCTTTCAGACCGAGTTTGCAATTTTTGAATTTATGTGTTGATAGTCAATTGCGGTTCACTTTTTAGATGTGTTGTTATTTTTGACAGATGCGTTTCAAGTTTTAGATGTGGTGAATTGACCAAACTAGGTTTCAAATGTTGACAAGCAATTGTGACTTTCTGACAGATGCGGTTTACTTTATGATAGATGCGACTCGTAAATCAGATGCGACTTGGAAATAGGAACTCCGTGAAATTAAACCTGTTGACAGACACTTGTGGTTTTTTGTTTGACAGTTGCGGCTCGCAACTACACATGCGGCTCAAAATATGACAATTGCGGCTCATAAATTAGACTCTGTGAAACTAAAATTTGTTGACACACATGCAGTGTTTAGTTGAATAGTTGTGATTCTCTAAGACACATGCGGTTCAAAATATTACAATGTTACGGTTTCCTGATGACAATGTTACGACTGACTCAGTTTAATGATCAAGTTTTTAACGAATACAACAAAAAAAATCACATAATACAAAGTGTTTTCAGTTTGATGTGTTGAATCTATTAAAACCAAAAGATAATTACAACCTAGGCTGTGTTGGACAATATTGACTGAGTTCTTACTTGGATAAATCCAGCTACGCATATTTAAGGTGGATGACTAGTAGCTTGACCCCATTGGCTCCCCTCCACTACACTCACTTATACGGGGCAGCCAAGATACTGTATTCATGAAACTTCCATGGCATACATCTCATCTCAACACATGAACCATAAGAATGTAAGACAGCTTCACAGGTCCAACCTGCTGCACCAGCAAATAGATAGGATTTTGGCAAAACTACAACATGGTTTTTAGTAAGGGCATTCCGTTCATGGGGCACCATCTAGTACGATGAGAGACCATTTATTCTCTTCTAGTCGAAACAGTGAGCGTGATTCTTGGGTTTCCTCGAAGAATCCATTTTTATATACCGGTTGGAAGTCGCTTGGCATTTAGCGTGCTACTAGTCTGAGTTGTCTTGGGGTGAATACTTTTTCCCACCAAGACAGGCCCAAGTTCTAGATTCAGTAACCATTTCTCTTACACCCAGGATCGCACGAATGCGCAAGGGGAGAGGATACTCGTAAGGGGTTTACAAAATGTGCTTTCGCACTAGACAAAGAAAACACTGGTTAATTTTAATCCAAATGACAATTATTTATCTACTGAATACAAAAGTTAATTTTTAAAAAATTTAAAGCCTTTGTCAATAGGTCCTGCATGCAATTGATTAGTAGTGTATTGGTTGTCTTCGTCATTCATCCTGTAGAAAAGAAAGGGTTTTGGTTTTTTCAAAGTCTTCTATGCTTCGTCCTACAAAAACATTGTTATCCTCCTAAAACACAACTGCAAACAAAATATTAGTGAAAAATAAAACAAAATGAATTACCAAAACACGAAAAAACGGAAATTTAAAAGTGAAAATTTTTACCAGGCAGATGCGTCATTTCAATTCACAGATGCGTCACGATGCTGATAGTCAGACATGTTGCAGGAGGTCTCAAATGTGGCTTGTGTTGTCAGATGCATCGCAGTATTTGTCAGATGTGGTTCGTGAACTCAGATGTGTCGTTTCATTAGTCAGATGTGGTTTGTCGTACGATAGCTGCAAAAAAAAAAATGGAAAAATGGAAAAATGGAAATGGAGTCGTGAAGTTTGAAGTGTGCTTCACGTCGGGTTCACCAAATGTGACGTAGATAAAATGGATTGCTGCACAAAAAGATGGTTAAATGTAATCTAACAAGCATAAATTTGAATCAAAGAACAAAGAACGAATCAAATGAACTAAAACAATAAAAATTATAATATGAAACAATCTCATCGAATATTAGTCCACCTCTTCGAATTATCTTGATTGCCCTTCTCCTTTTTTCCATATCAGTATTCTTGCCCTCAAATTTTCTGTATATATGAAAGCATATCCTGGATGTATTATCTAAGCAAAGTATCGAAGATTATAAGTTCTTCTCAAAAGTATTGATTTCAGGAGGAGACATACTGGCAAAGATCAACCAATTTATAGAAAGTTGGTTTTCAAACGATCGAGATTGATGAATACCATGCGATGTGAGTTCTGTGTCAGTTAGAATCTGAGTTGGGAAATTCTGCAAGATAAAGATTAAATTAGAATAATAATTTAATCTGGTGTTAAGAGTGTTCAAAAATAGAACACGAGTTCAAGATTAAATAAATGATTTAATCTTCAATTGAAAGTCTTCGAAAATAGAAGAATTAGACTTTGAATGAAAATGATAAAGTTAGAACTCGAAGAATAATCTATTCGAATGCACACATGAATTAATAAATTAAATAAAGATATTTAATTAATAAATATGTTCATGCATATGAGTTAGAACTAGTTAACTGACTGGTTGTGATAGAGAGTCCTTTTGTAGAGACAATGAGATATCGAATCCAGAGATAACTGGAGGATTTAAATAGATCTCGAGTCAGATGGTGAGTGAATAATTAGATAACTGGATGATAGAAGAATGTGATAGAAACAATTAATTATGAATTAAATGTTAATTTAATTCAACATTCGAAATTGAAAGATTTAATTAAATAAATAATGATAATTTATTTAATTGACTGTTGAAAAGATTAATTGAATAATTAAATAAGGAATATTTAATTATAGTTGAAATATGATAAAGGGGTTAATTAAATAATAAATTATTTAATTAAGAAAAATGATTAATTAGTTAGCGACATAATTAAATAAATATGATTTATTTAATTAATTAAACTTGAATAAGGGTCATAATGAATTAATTAAATAATTAAAAGGTTATTTAATTAATAGAGGAAAGATGTGTTTAGAAAGTAATTAAATAATTAACATTATTTAATCATGACTATGGACATTAGAAAATTATGTCGAAAGTGGTGCTCGCAGGCCTAGACCAATTTTCGGCGTCTACAATTCCATCCTTGGATTGAGATCTATAAGGTTTCCTTGAGTGAAACTTGTAGGAAAAAGGTGGAAAGGTCTTGAACCCTAGTTCTATTTCTCAAAAAGATAGAGCCCTCTATTTTTCCTAGGTTTCAATGATTCTAAACCCTTTTTTAATAGAATATATATGTAGGTGATATTAAATTTCAAGAATATAAAATGGTAACACAAAAATAACTAGATTGAGAATATAGCTTGATGGATCCAATTGCATGAATATAAAAAGTGGAATTTATCTTTTAATGACATGAAAGCTCCTATACAAAACCTATGGTATTTTCTGTGAAGATTGTGGAGTTGTTTATTTAAAAATTGTAGAAGCTTCTAGATAACCACTAGATGCATGACATCAATTAATATATATTGGAATTACTTGCAAATTTATTATAGTTTATAATTTTGAATATGAATCTAGGATGGGATGGGATAGGGTCACCCTAGAGACACCTAAAGTGGCTTTTCCACATAAGTTTTAAAGGTTTTTCCAAAACCTTTTCCTCAAGTTGCTTGGAATAAAATTTTGTTTTTGTAATGGAAAGACTACAATAATGTCACATGGAGTATTTCTATGAAAAGGTACATTAACTAAATAGTTTCACTTTTCAAACTATTCACACCTTGTTACTTAAGCTTAAGTCATTTAATTTTTAGTCTCATGTCATTTGACTAAGATACTTACCATGATCTTAATTTATCTTAGGGTTTCATTTAGAGTTTGAATATTTACTTTAAATAAGGTCATCTCATCCATCTAGATAAATCTATAATCATTATTTTTAGTAAATATAGAAATTATTTCCAGTGCCTCTCTCACATGGAAAGTATTTGGTCTTGTTGGTCATATTGATGCTCTTGTGAGTTATTTCATTTTACCAACATGGTTTAAGATATTTATATTATTAAACCTATTATTTTTTAGGGTTTTTTGCTAGGAAATTTTGTAGGGTTCATCATGGAGAAAAAAGACCTCATATTTAGGCTCAGAAGGCCCTAAAACCCTTATTTTATATAAGACATGGTAAGGTTTGGTGAGAATTTTTTTTTGGATTGAATTGGATATGGCTATATGTTGTAGATCAGGGAGGAGTTAATAAAAACAAACATAACTCAAACAATTTGCAACAATCTTTTCACCTTTAAGACCCTAACTTGGTGACTTCTCATAATTTTCTCCATTTTTATCTTGTAGTACTGCAAATAGTGAAATTTGAGCATATCTCTCAAAAGAAACTTCAAACCCATAAAAATAATGAAATTATAAATACCCTTTATCCTCTACTTTGACATATCTAATTTGAAGATATGGTTGTTTCAGAACATTAACTCCTAAAACTGATTGCTACACTGAAGATGGGCTCAATTAGCCATGTTTTTCAAAGCAAGTATGTGAAGAAACTTCTTCCAACCCCCAAAACCCACTCCAACACTCTAATAATAACACAAAAGGACTAAACCAACAATTTGTATCAATAGAATCAACCACAGATTCATCAAACTTTAAAATCTCATTTAAAGCCCTATTTTGGCTTGCTCCAAAGGGGGTTTATTGAATCTCTATATTCCAAGCCTCAAAAAACTTCACAAATGCCTCAAACACATCAATTAGGGTATGCATATTCTTCCTAGGCCAACTCCCACACTCTATCAATGCTTTTCCAATGAACCCTAACCCCTAGCCATCAATTTAGGCCAAAAACCCATTAAATTTCAACTAGGGCAACACCAAAAAGTCATCAACCCTACTCCCTGATCCTAAAACCCACATTAACATTAAGACCTACCTAAATTCATCCATTCCACAATTTTTCAAGTAATTCTACTAGTGGAATAGATCATCAATGCATTTTAAATACTCACAAACCCTCCAAGCAGGGATTTCAGATCATTCACAGAAAAATGCTTCAAACCCTATGAAATAAAACCAAATCAAATCTAAAATGAAGTGAATTCATGCCTCCACCCAGTTCAATTTATTTTAGAACATAAATGATCAGTAAAGACCCATACACACACTTGTAGCAATAAGTTTACACAAAATTTACAGAGAAAATAGAGAAATCTTATTGTTTAAACTTCAAAAACAACTCTCTAAACCTGCCTCAAGGTTTACAAGCATATTTAAGTGTTTTAAACATCAAAAAAATGACTACAACTAACTTTCGAATGCCCTGAACATTCAACTCCCATTGGAAGACAAAAATGCAAAATTGCATTGCACCTTTGCAAATTTTGCAACAACATGACAACTTTATCTAGAACTGACTCAAAATGACACAAGACATTGTAAATGGTCTATTATGACCAGATTACATGAAATTTAGACTCAACATACCAAAAAATCAACCTAGGACCATATTTACATAAGTTGACATGGTGCTCCTACACCATACACTCAGACAAAAAAAGAAGGCAAGTCCCTTGAGGACTATATTGCAATAAATCATGTTTGATCACTTCATCTCTTTGATCTCCCAATGTACTTTCATCTGGTAACCCTTTCCATTGGATCAGGTATTGAAGATTAGTATCATTCTTTGCACTATTGAAATTTTTTCCACCTAGACATTGCTCCAACTTTGTAAGCTGACTTGATGGATGTTGCCTGAAATTTTCTTCATTTGGATCTAATGTTAAACCTACTTGAACACCTGCAAACATACTTCCATCCTTTTCTTGAATTATCCTCTTCTTAACTCTTGATGCATACTCAAACTTACCCACATGTACTTTCCATTCACCTTGAATCACTTCACCTTTTCCTTTCATCTCTTCCCTCATATTCTCTACCCCTGGAACCTCTGTTTTATCAAGTTTACATACCTTTGTATTGATAGAATTTGACTAACCACTAGCCTCTTTTAAAATAAAATAACAAAGTACTCTTTCTATTATGACCTCAATATGCTTCTCAACCCACTCTTGAATCTCCACAATTAATTCATCCTTGACCTGTTCAATATCAGATTTTGTCCCTAACTCAATATCGTTTCCTTCCAAGTTCATTTCACTCTTCAAGTCTAATGTTTTGATACCTTCAAGTGTAGGAGTGGCTGCAAAATCCTTAGGATCCTCTTCCCTTATCTTTACAAACTTTCTTACCTTACATTATCACCTTGGCTACCTTACCTTGTCCTTTATCATCCTCTACCAATGGATTTAAAGTAAAAGATATGAAATCCTTCTCAATCTCATAAGTATTGTTCCTACCATCATATATTGCATGTCTATCAAACTTCCATGGGATCCCTAGCAGCAAGTGGCACACATCCATAGGCAACACATCACAAATAATTTTGTCCTTATATCCACCTATATTGAATTCGACCCAAGCTTGTTCATTGACCAAAATAGATTGAGTTTCATTCAACCAAGACACTTTATAAGGTGTTACATGAGGTATCTTTTCCAACTTAAGTTTATCAACCATTTCTATCGACACCATGTTATCAATACTTCCAAAGTCTATTACTACTTTACATACCTTTCCATTGCATTTGCAAGTTGTCCTGAATAGTGTTCTCCTTTGTTGTGGCTCCTTCTCCTTGGATGCTTTGAGGAGTGTTGTTCTAACCATTAAGGATTCTCCAAATTTTGGAGAAGCAAGTTGATTAGGAGAGTTAACACTCTCAAAATCTTCCTCTTGCACCAATTGAACTCTCTTATCACCACCAATTGAAGTAGAAGCTTGTTTCTCCGACCACTTCCATGCCTGATGTACAAATTTATTGCGATGATAACATCTTCCTGAAAATGTGTTTGAAACTCTACTTTGTCGACCAAACCTTCCTCTAAAGCCTCTAAATCCACCTCTTTGATCAACAACTTGGTCTTTTCTTTTACTTGCATCTTCTTGGTCTTCATAGGAATACCTTGAACCTTTGCCTCTTCCTTGTCTTTCTTGCCTTCTTTTTAACTTATCCTCTACCCTAGTAGCCAATTGAAAACATTCTTCAATTGTCCTAAGAGTAGCAAGACTCAATTCATCCTGAATTTGGAATCTCAAACCATTCATATACCTTGCTATCTTCTCATTTTTATCTTCAACATGACCAGATCTAATGCTCAACTTGTGAAATTCTTCAGTGTAGGCCATGACATCCTTTTCCTTCTGGGTATGTTCAGGATCATGATGGGCCAAAAAGTGGCAATATGTAAGTGATATGATGGGCCATGTGGCTGCCGACTTTTTTTTACCCAAAATTGATGAAACGAAAAGGGTTTTTAAAGGATATTCTCAGATTTCCACCAATATAAATTATTATTATTCATTTTCTATTTGAATTATGACTAAAGTTCTAATTGATAGGTTGATTGAAAAACATATACAGCTTTCAAACGACATCACTTTTTTTGAATCCGAAAAATGCGTCACATTCTATGCTTCGCATACTATAGGATTAAAAAAAATCATGAAGTATTGACCAAGTTAAGGTGGTTAGACATATGAGTTTTTATTTTTTTTAAAATTTGTAATAAAAAATTCATAATTAATTATTTACTTGGAAAAAAATTAAAAAAAAAAATGCATCACATCAAGACATGAGTCCTCTACTTATATCTAAAATCTTATAAAAAAATATTACCATTTTATTGTGGTTAGGGTGGTCAGACAAACACCTACTTCTTATTTTTTCCCTAAAATTTAAGTACTACTGCATTGAAATTTAAAAATTTCACCAAGTAGATTTAAAAAAAAAAAAATAAACTAGTAGTTTAGAAACTACATTCAATTTTCTACAGATTCTATTCTTACATATTTTTGAAATAATATAGATAACTTATTCAAATTTTTACGTCAAGTTGCCTAACTTTAATTTTTTGAATTTTCATCGCCACTTAACGACCTGTTTTTTCCACGATGATCCTGCACACACCCTTCTACTTTAAGTTTTGCAACTTCTTAAAAGTTTATATTGCATGATCACCTAACAAGCATTGTCTCTTGATCTTTGACACCATCCTATCCCATGAACTGATTTTTGTTTTTCCCTTTTTCACTCTTTTCTCCTGCACATAGTTCCAGCAAGTTAGAGCAAGTCCTTTCAACTTAGTCTTAGCAAAATTTACCTTCTGATCATTTGAAACCTCCTTGTACTCAAAGTAATTGTCCAGTGCATTTATCTAATCCAACACTTCTTATACATCCAACTGTCCATTATACATTGGAAACTATAGTTTCACATCAAAAGCATCTCCTCTGACAGTTTTCAACATCTTCACAATCCTTCTCTCTTCAGGGTCCAATTCCTCTTCATCATCCTGGAATCTTCCTGAATGGTTTTCATTCTCACCCCCTTCCTCTTCCTCTCAGTCACTTTCCTCTTTAGTGGCCTTTCCTCTCCTTTTCTTTGTCTCTAATGTTGCAAATCTAGCTAAAAGATGGCCACCAAGAAACTAAAGGGAGGGTTGGGTAAGGCTCATGCCAGTGTGGCAGTGGGTCTCTGTGAATTGAAGTCCACTCTGGCTAAATCGGCCTACAAGGCCACCATTGCAAAAAAAGGGAAGGAGAAAGGTACGCCATACTTGATTGTTAGGGAAGGGAAGGGAAAGAACATAATAGGGAAAGACTCCAAAGGAGACACTGTTGTGGGGAATACTGTGATGACTGGTGGGGAAAATACTAGAAGGAGATCTGGGAGGCTTGCAAAGAATAGTAAAAAGAGGCAGATAATTGAGGATTCGGAGGAGGAGCGGTCTGACAACAAAGAGTACAAGGAAGAGGAAACTGAGGATGATGAGGACGAGAATGTGGAGGGGCCCCAGTTTACTCCCGAGGACAACAAGGTTCCTAAAGATGGCTCCGCCTCTCACTCTTCACATCCCCGAGTTGAAGAGCCTGGAGAGGTCCTGAGGACAATGGACATTGGGGAGGAGCCCTATGAATTGGAGAATAAAATGGACACGCTCAACAAAAGGTTTCGTGGGTTGACCCGCTTCACTATGAAGTTGGGCCATTTCGTCACTAGCACCCTATCAAATGCTATTAAGGAGGAGCTAGAGGGAAATAAAATTCAAGAGAACAAAGACTGGGTTGGTGATGAGGCCATGGACCTCCTGCTTAAAAATTGGAATAACGCCAGTCAGCTGTTGCCTGTGCCAGTGTCGTGTCTTTTGGCTGCCTCTTTGTGGTTTTTGTACTGTCTGCGGGCTGTCTCTGTTTCTATTTACTTTAATGTTTAATTTTTAGTCTTGCTTATTTTGGCCCTTATGGCTCGTTGTGAAGGGTACGAAGCCCTAAAAATGCTGCTTAACATTTAAAAAACAACTTTATTTCTCTAGCAATAACTGCACTACCTTTAGGAGGCATCTTGATCTTTCCAACATACAACTTCTCCTTCAAATTGCAACCTTTCTCCTTCAAAATATAAAAATCTATGCTCTGATGCCAATTGATGCAGAGCAAGGAGGATTTAATCAAAACAAACACAATTCAAACAATTTGGAGCAATCTTTTCACCTTTAAGACCCTAACTTGGTGACTTCTCACAATTTTCTCCATTTTTGTCTTGTAGTACTCCAAATAGTGAAAATTGAGCATATCTCTCAAAAGAAACTTCAAACCCACAAAAGGGATGACATTATAAATACCCTTCATCCTTTAATTTGACATATCCAATTTGAAGATATGGTTGTTTCATAACATTAACTCCTAAAATTGTCTGCTACGTTGAAGAAGGGTTCAATTAGTCATGTTTTTCAAAGCAAGTATGTGATGAAACTTCTTCCAACCCAAAAAACCCACTCCAAGGCTCTCAGTAGAACACAAAATGATTGAAACAACAATTTTTATCAATAGAATCAACCACAGATTCATCAAACTTCAAAATCTCATTTAAAACCTTATTTTGGCTTGCTTAAAAGGGGGTTTATTGAATCTCTGTATTCTAGGCCTCAAACCACTTCACTTCGCAAATGCCTCAAAAACATAAATTAGGGTTTTCACATTATTCCTAGACCAACTCCCACACTCTATAAATGCTTTTCCAATGAACCCTAACCCTTAGCCATCAATTTAGGCCAAAAAGTCATCAACCCTACTCCTTGCTCCTAAAACCCACATTGACATTAATCCCTACCTAAATTCACCAATTCCACCAATTTTCAAGCAATTCTACCAGTGAAATGGGTCATCAATGTATTTTAAATACTCTCAAACCCTCCAAACAAGGTTTTCAGGTTGTTCATAGAAAAATGCTTATTAAACACTTCAAACCCTATGAAACCCAACCAAATAAATCCAGAATGAAGTTAATTCATGCCTCCACCCAGTTCAATGCATTTTAGAACATAAATGCTCAGTACAGACCCATACACACACATGTAGCAACAAGTTTACACATAATTTATAGAGAAAACAAATAAATCTTATTGTTTAAACTTCAAAAACAACTATGTAAAATTGCCTCGAGGTTTACAAGCATATTTAAGAGTTTTAAACATCAAACCAATGGCTACAACTAAATTTTGAATGCCCTAACCATTCAACTCCCATTACAAGACAAAAACAATGTAAAATTGCATTGCACCTTTGCAACTTTTGCAACAACATGATAACTTTATCTAGAACTGACTCAAAATGACTCAAGACATTGCAAATGGTCTGTTATGACCTTATTACATGAAATTTAGACTCAAGACACCAAAAAATCAACCTAAGACCATATTTACATAAGTATACATGGTGCCCTTACACCACTATACTATTTTGTATGACCATATGGATCTACGTGAAAATGCAACCACCATTCACACAGTATCAATATTTGTGCAAGTTCTAATATTTTTTTCTAGATTTGCATTACCACCAACATTGACATAGTATCAATATTTGTGTAAGCTCTAAGATATTTTTTTCTAGATTTGCATTGGCACCACCATTATTGATTGGTACAAATACAAACACATAAAATTTTGGACTCGTGGGCTATTTTATGCTTACCCCCTACCATGGTAAGGTTGGTAGGACCTTAGGCCCCACCCCTATTAAGGGGCGTGGTACCCTATCATGTTGACCCCCACAACAACGTAGACTAAGACAAGATGGAAACACCTTAATGCCTTCCCCCTTTAATAGGGGCACCTTGAAAAGAGGCTTAAACTCCTCACTCCCTACCACCACCAACTCCCCACTCCACTAAACCATAAAATTTTAATATACATACATACATATAATTGCAATTTTTTTTAATTATTTATTTTTGAATTTAGTTTTTGAAAAACATGGCCACTATTTTGGTAGTTTTTCCATATGTAGTAGCTCCCTAAATTTGATGATGCCTCTAAAATTAACAAAGAGTTCATCTTGGTAAAATTTTTTTTTCTTCTGATTATACCTCAAGTCTTGATGATTTTTTTACCAAAATTAGTAGTGACTTCATGATGAAAAGAGTACAAAACTTTAAATTTTTTCCCGTTCATCATTGAAATTTTAGTTTTTGAAGCCCATATTCATAGGCTTTGTTGTTGTACATACAAACTCCTTTCTTAGAGAATTTTTTGAAACATGTTAGAATTTTATGCTCTTCATGATGGTGAACATAATTTTTAGTTTAAAATTCTATTTTTCATCATGATTTCAATTTTCTTAGTGATCTATCTATCCATGTTGTTTTCATCTTAGGAAATTTTTAGATCCATCAATTTTCCATATAGACTTCTTTTTGGGTGAATTTTTTTTGAAATAATATATTTTTTGTGTACTTTGTAGTGGTTGCTTTTTCTCCTCTCATATTTTATTAGAATTTTATTTTTAGCATGTAGGGAATTTTGGACAATATAAACATCTATTGAATGCACTTATTGATTTGTAAACACATCAAGAAAAAGTGCCATAATTTATACATGTACTTTAGAGATCTTACACATCATGTTGTGTCATTATTGTACTCATTGATGAGCCAAGTTTTTGGCACATTTAGATCATACTTTTAAAAACACTTTTCTGCTTTTGTTATGCTAAAACAAACATTTAGTGATGATTATGGGACAAGACATGAAATTTTTATGCTTAATATAAAAATTATATTATGTTAAATCTTTCCATAATTATCACCTTAAAATGTTTTATTAGTTTAATGAATTCCTTATGACTTTGTGTGATGACAAACCCTTCCTACAACCTCTACTGTTGAACTTCCTGCAGCCATGTCTGAAATAATGTCTGCCTTAGTTTAATGCTTAATGAATGTATAAATAAAGTGATGGATTGTCTTAAAGGTTGAAGGTGTTGAGCTAACTTTCTACCTCAGGAATAGCTGGCAAGATATTTTGCAGGTACCATGATTGGAGGAAGGAATTCAATTCCCACTTGAAGGATAGAAGACCAAATCAAAGAAGACTAGTTCAACAGCAAAAGAATAGGGAGGTAGTTTCAACTCATCCACCATGCAAGAGGAGTGTTTTAGAAATCTAGCTCAGGTGTCTTGATGGCACATAAATCTAGGATGATGGCACTTTAAGACTGATGAACTGATTTGACTTAGTTCTTTCATTTCTATCCACCTCTTTACTAAGTTAGTTAAATGTAATAAAGACCTCCCGTTTTATAAGGGAAGGTTAGTTAGTAGTTGGATTAAATTTTCAATAAATAGCCCATTCTCCTTCAGAGAATGGGCTGGAAGATTGCTGTTGTAACACATTTTCAGTTTCAGAAATACAGTCAAGAGATTGCGTGATATGTACTTGTCTATCATGAATCAATAAAGTTTATGAAGTTTTTTGCCTAATCTGTTGTCTACTTTTGGTATTACCTAAGGGGGCCCACTTAGGGAACTTTTCATACTTTCATTCTACAAGTTAGAATAGCTGCACTTCCTTTCATAGAAGTTAATGTGACTGTTCCTACAGTTGGCAGAAACACAGAGTTGTCAACTATTCGTGCAACCACTAGATGCAGAATAGTTTTATCTTTCAGTATTTCATTTCCAAGCAAGTTATCTAGTAAAGTTGTTTCTAGTAATTCAAATTCCAGTATAAAGCATCTTAGGAAATCATGCATGTTTGGAAAGGTGATTAGTGCATATATTGTGTTGACCCATTTCAAGTTCACGTCTCTAGGTTGATGATTAAATGAGGTTCTTTAGTAGGTTATGACTGCTAGTTGTGATGTTCAATCCCTAAGTAGAGGAATTCATGTTCCTAGTTATTAAGCTGATTAAAGAACACTACACTCACACTACCTTTAAAATTCTATGGGAGTATTTAATATTGTGTTATTTACAATCATAACCTTGTCTACCTTCATATGAGTGTGCCTTCTTTTTACAAACCATTTCTAGTTGTAGGTACTATATTATGCATCTTTTGATATTTTGTCCTCTCCTTACACTAAATACATACAATAGTTTCAATTTAATTATCTTACCTCTCCCTTCTTAATATTTTGTGGGAATATCACACTATTAGTGCTAATGCTTCCTTTCTTTCTCTTTGGAGTAAAATATTTATCTTTTTTTGTTTATCTATACTAAGCAGATGTAGTGACTAGTTACCCATGTATTTCAGTGAGGGAACACATACCATATAAAAAATATTGTACTATTGTTTATAAAGGCAATCTTCCACCCTGGGTTGATTAATATTCTTGAGAATATTGAAACCTTTTTTTTGACTTTTTAGATTATCTATATGTATTGGTTGAGTACTATTGTTAGGATCACTTGTGTAGATTGACGTGTCATTTATATACTTGAATATTAGATTATTCCCTTGGTTATCCATATAATCATTATTCAAGTAGTTTTTTTGGGGTCACATAAATATATTTATATCTATGTCATCTATGCTAATAACATTAAATTGGGATAGTTTTTGGAGTCCTTTTATTAATTCTCATATTTTCTATCTTATAGGGGACATATTTTGTGTCTATGATGGAAGTATTCCTTGGGGGTTCATCTTGAGTCATTCCTTCCTTCACTTTTTCATGTTTTCTCTTTTGGAGAAGATTTTTTTCCATAAGGCTTTCTACTTTCTCTAATAGTGAGATGTTTATATGTACATGGTTACCTCATCATTTCTTTTTTATAGGACCCATTCTTTATTATTTTTATTTTTATTACTGTCCCTAAGTTACACTTAAGGGGGTGTTTCTATGAAAAGATACATTACTTAACTAGTTTAACTTTACGAACTATTCACACCTTGTCACTTAAGCTTAACTAGATGATTTTTTTCGTGTCTCATGTCATGTTATTAATACACTTGTCATTATATTAGTTTTCCTTAAGGTTTTTTAGGATTTGATTCTTTCCTTTATATAAAAGTCATCTCATTCATTCTAGCTATTTTTTTATTCATTATTTTCTATAAATATAGTAATTCTTTCTATTGTATCTTTCATGTGGAAGATATTTAGTCATGTTGGTTAGATTCATACTCCTATGAATTATTTTGTTTCACCAACATGGAGGATATGGAACATGAACCCATTTTTCATGGGAAGATACAAATCACCTTTTAGTTGGAATTTTGGTAGTGATAATGTTTTGTTAAATATTTTTTTGAGTTTTCTCTATTATAACATCTCAATTTATGTACTGATATTTTTTTGGGGCATGGACCATATTTTAATGGGAAGAACTAATCACATTTTTAGTGGGAATTTTGGTAGTAATAATGGTTGCTTAAAGTGAATTTTAAGCTATCACTATTGTGACATTTTAGTGTGTGTTCTCATTTTTTTGAGGGCATGGACTATTATTTCATAGTAAGCTCTAGATCACTTTTTTGTGGGATTTTGGATAGTGATAATGGTTTATTGTGGTTCTATAAACTATAGATAAATTATCTTTGAGGTTTTATAATGATATTGAATATGTTGAAATATTATGCTCTAGGTCATGTTTGAATGGGAGATTTATGCAATTGAATATGTAAAGATCAAGTTGATTGTCAACTATGCAAGTTCATAAAACTATCACAAATTCTAAAAAGCATAAAAATAATGCAAAAAATAGAAAGGAGTGCAAAGAGAAAAAACGAGGAACCTAGCATTAAAATTTGGAATCAAACTAGTTGAACAAGGGTGAAGGCATCTTTATTTAAAAATAGGGTATTTTTGAGTTTCAAGACCCACATAGGAGCATCACAGTCTGTAGGTGCTTCTCTATCAGAATTAGCCCCAAAATTTTGTCAGTTAACGAATAATTGATCTTGCCCTAATTTGATGAAAGAAGGTATGTGTATGCTTGATCTTGATTTGAGGTCTTTAATTTTATCCAAATGCACTTCAGATCTGCAACTTGCAAGAAAGAGAATGGAAGAAGGGGTTGTGTCATATAGGGGCTTTCCTAAGTCAAACACCCTTTTGGTGTTTCCACCTCCATAATGACTATGATAATGTTTGATAAAGAGTGCTTACCTTAGGTCGAATAGAAGGAAAATGTATAAAATAAATGATAAATCACAATGTTGCAACTTACCATTCAAATTTACATTCCTTGATGGATTGAAGTCAATTATCACATCTCATACAAAGAGAACAAATGTTAGTACTCAAAATGATAATAAACATGAAACATGAGACAATCTTACTTATGCTTGAACATGGATTTGATGATGCATTGGAAACATGATCTTGATTGATGAAAGTGTTGTAAAAATGTTTCTTATTCCACTCTATAATTTCTTTTTAGTATGCTCAATTGATATTCAAATTGCTTAGATTGCCTAGGTGTTTAAACAGTGGAAAAGAGTTATATTTACATGTGTTTCGACATTTCCCGTATTAATTATTTTGAAAGGTCGATAAGTGAATTTAAATTTGCAAAGATATTAATACCAATAATAAAATAAATTTTGAGCCAAAATAGGGTAGACAAGGGTGAGGGCACCCTTCTCTAGGCCTATTTCAAAATTTTGATGGTTGTTAAATAAATGATTAAATTTAATTCCCAAAAATAATTTTATTTTTTGAATATGGTAATAAAATGGGTAAATAATGAGTGTAATTAGGCCCAAGCACTCAATTAGAAGCGAAACATAGTGTGAAATTATCAAGGGTGATAATTTATGATGCTACTGATGATAAAATATGATTTAATATTACAATATTAGAAAAAATATTATTTATCTTTATTAAAATAAAGTTTCTTAAATTATATTCTAGTCAATCTAGATACTCATGTGAAAGGAAGAAATTTTTTGTTAGCTATGGTTTATGACATAGAACAACAATCTTCTAGACTTCTCATTCAAGGAAACCCTCGAGATCTCAATCCAAGGATGAAGTAGAAGAAAGAGATCTTGCAATAGGGTTTCCTAGGGTATGATTAGAGAGTAAAAGAGAGTTCACCGCCAAGGTAGGGCTTGGAAAGAAAAATGACATGCAAGATCAAATATGAAACCTAATAATATGCAAATCTTGACTAAATGACCTTGAAATGAATGCAAAATAAAATATAAAACTAGAAAAGTATAGAGGGGAACTTGGAAAGCTGTAGCAACTTGAATAAAGTCCTAAAATGTTGAAAATACTAAAGTTAATGTATATTGGGACTCATATGTTAGGAAAAATTCAATTGCGGATTTTTTTTTCCTAATGTCAAAGACTCAGAGGAGAATGGAGACATGCCTTTAAAGTTCTACAATTACAGTTCATTAAGACACACATGAAAGAAATAACAAAATAGAGAAATAACTCAAACACATTTGACACCAGATTTACATGGGAAAACCCTTACGGGAGAAAGACCCACCACACCAAAGAAAAGTCACTTGTATTACAATAAATGGATTTACATACAAGTTATAGACTCTCCTTTCACTTGTCAATTTACAGCAGCAATACTTCTCAGATTAGCCTCATAGAATAACACTGTTTGCAATGCTCTCAAACAAGCATACGATGATACAACAGAATAGACCACCCAATCATCTAACCATAAAACTCTTAAAAGTTCATGTATGTTGAAATGTATAGAAATAACCATCATTGATCAATTCATTCTCTGTACAACTAGTTCGGTTCAACTTCCCTTGTAGACCAACCGACGAAACTTCTAGTCATCCCAATGGCCACTTGCCAAGTCAGCGGCAACAAGTCTGAGCGTTCTTCTCCTCTTCATACCATGCTACCATTGCACATTCAACACACTCCCATGGTGTGGAAGTTTACCTTGCTACTGCTGGACAAGCTGAAGGTACCTGTGGTATGGCGGTAACACCCTGCACTACCGCTGCACTATTCAAAGCCACCAACGGTATAGCGGTGTCCACCGCACTACCGCTCCATCATTCCAAGTCACATCGGTATGACGGTAAACTACCAAACAAACTACAAAGGTTCACCGCACAACCACTTCTTAGCCGACGATCACCTGCGGTATGGCGGTTCCACCACTTTACCGTTGTGACCGATGAGAGGTTCCGCAGTATGGCGATAAGCTGTCCAACCGCCAGACTGAAAGAGTTCACTATGCTACCACTGCACACCCGATGACCACCTGCGGCATGGAGGTAACCACATCACCGCAGTCTAGGAAAAGAACACCCGTGGTATGGTGGTGTCACCGCTCTACTACTAGACTGGTTAGAAGCTTTTGTAGTATGGCGGTAACCCCGCACTACTGTGCCTTCTCAGTAAGCACTTGGCGGTATGGTGATAAAGGCACAATCAAAACACTTAAGAAAAATTTTCTGCTCAGTGATAGAACCGGGGTCTCTTCAGTGAGTTTGAGGCATGTATTCTCAACAATCTCCCACTTGACAAAGAATTCACTGAACCCTTTTCAATACCTGAAGTCATTGAATATTTTGGACCCCAAGGCCCATCAAATTTGCACACCATTTGAACTTGTCCATGCTCACTGGATTTTTCAATGCTTCAAAAACATTCTTCAAAGTATCTACCTTATCTAAATAGAAATTTCATTCCTCCACCATATCTCGAACAAAGTGATACTATACATTGATATGTTTCATCCTGGCATGGAAAGTAGGATTTTTTGCCAAACAAATAGCACTCTGACTATCACAATAAATAATAATCAGCCTTGTATCAAAACCAATATCAGAACACAATCTTCTGAGCCAAATGGCTTCCTTATAGGTGTGAGTTGCTGCCATGTACTTAGCCTCCATAGTGGATAAAGTGACTACAGCCTGTCGCTTGCTCATCCAACTAACTGCACCACCATTCATCATGAAAATATATCCACTGGTGGACCTTCTATTGTCAATGTCCCTTTCCCAATTAGAATCCACATATCCAAGAATGTTGAGAGTCTTCTGTGATCCAACCAAATTTGCATGGTAACACAGAGCATATCCCGAAGTGCCCCTTAGATATTTGAACACTCTTTTCACAACATCCCAATGTGTCCTTCCTAGATTCACCATAAATCTGCTAAGAAATCCCACTGCTTGGGCAATGTCTGGCCTTGTACATACCATTGCATACATTAAACTTCCAACTACACTAGAATAAGGCACTCTGGTCATGTCCTCCATCTCAATAGGAGATTTTGGACAATCTTCAACAGATAGCTTTGTTCCCTGCAAAACTGGAACAACTAACTACTTGCAATCATTCATACCAAATCTCTCCAGAATAGTGTTAATATACTTACTCTGGCTGAGCCAAAGTTTTTTCTCTTTCTATCCCTGGTTATTTCCATCCCTAGAATATACCTAGTTGCACCAAGATCTTTCGTTTCAAACTTTGTAGACAACTAATATTTTAGATTAGAAATCATTAACTTACTATTTCCTATGAACATCATATCATCAACATAAAGGGAAATAATAAGAACCCGATCATTTTCAGTCTTATAGTACACACAATGATCTGATTTTGATCTTAAAAATCCCAATGATAAAACAAATGTGTCAAATTTATGGTACCACATCCTAGGCATTTGTTTCTAACCATACAAAGATTTTTTCAACTTGCAAACCAGATTTTCTTTACCTTTTTTCAAAAAGTGCTTAGGTTGGGACATATAAATTCCTTCTTCAAGATCACTATGAATAAATGTTGTCTTCGCATCCATTTTCTCAATCTCCAAATCATATGCTATTGCAAGTGACAAAAGAAATTTGATAAATGTCAACTTTGCTATTGGAGAAAAAATTTCCCCATAATCAATCCCCTCTACCTAAGAATAACCCTTTGCAACCAATCTCGCTTTATACTTCTCAATACTACCATCTAGACCAATTTTGTTTTTAAACACCCATTTACAACCTATCAGATTTCTACCTTCAAGCAATGGAACCAGATCCCAAGTTTCATTTTTTCTTAATGATTCCATTTTGTTCATTCATGGCTTCCAACCAGGAATCTGAATCAGACATTTCAACTACCTCTTTTACAGTTTGAGGCTCATTAGTATTAGTAATCAAAGCATAGGAACAACTAGACTCTAACATAGAGAATCCATACCTATCTAGTTGTTTCTTTTCACGTGTAGACCTCCTCATAGGCTGAGGCTGAGGTTGTGGTTCTTCTTCTTGTTTAGAACTCTCAAAGCTGCTTGAACTCTCCTCAGTTTCAGGTACACTTTCAATGTTTTGTTCCTTTTTTTTTGGAGTTAGAGGTATCTCAACAACATCATTCTTTTCTTCCTTTTCTTTCATCTCTGACTACAAATCCACTGAAGAAGGTTTCAGTTCCCGAAAGATTACACTTCTGTTGTACACTACCTTCTTAATCATAGGATTCCAAAGCTTGTATCCTTTCACACCAAGTCCATACCCAATGAAGATGCATTTTTCAGCTTTTTTGTCCAATTTAGATCTCTTTACATCCGACACATTAACATATGCTTCGCAGCCAAAGACACAAATATGTCTTAGAGAGGGCTTTTTACCAGACCAAGCTTCCATAGGCGTTTTATCAACAAGTGCTAATGAAGGAGACCTATTGACAAGTAACATGTTGTAGCCACAACCTCGGCCCAAAAATTTTGCTCCAGACTAGCATTGCTCAACATACATCTAGCCTTCTCCATCAACGTCCTATTTGACCTTTCAACAACTCTATTTTGTTGTGGAGTGTAAGGTGTTGTTTTATGCCTCTTAATCCCATGGTCTTTGCAATACCTTTCAAACTCATCAGAACAAAACTCACTGCCATTGTCAGTCCTTAGACACTTTATTTTTCTTCCAGTCTAATATTCCACAAGGTTTTTAAATTCCTTAAAATGACTGAACACTTCTGATTTACCTTTTAAGAAATACACAAATGCCCTTCTCGAATAATCATCAATAAAAGAAACATAATACTTGGAATTCGATAATGAAGGAACATCCACTGGACCACACACATTAGAATGAATATAATCCAGAACACCAGAAGATTTATGAGGACTAGAGTAAAATGAAACATGATGTTTTTTACCATATATACAATGTTCACAGAATTCAAATTCAAGGTTACAATCATTAGGCCCCTCAACCAAGCTTTTATTTTTCAAGGCTTTTAAACCTTTCTCACCAATGTGACCGAGCCTTTGATGCCAGAGCACAGTATTTTCTGCTGGAAGTTTAACTTCCAAGTAATTTTCCCCAATAGGAACATTTTCATTCTTCTCTTTATGAACAACCTTCTGTGACTTTGCAAAGACACTATTGCATTGAACAACCAGTGCATCCAACTTGTACAAAGTACCAATTCAGGCACCCCTAGCCAGCACCATCGAGCTTCTAGTCATTGTACAACCATTACTAGAGAACGAGACTTGCACTCCAACATCATTCAACTTGCTTACAGAAAGTAAATCTTTGAGCCAGACCTCGCATATGCATTACACCATCAATCCCCTTAATTCTTCCATCAGGAAACTAAATTTTGACTCTTCCACGACCAACTATTTCCAGAGATGAATCGCTTGCCAAGTATACCTTTCCACCATCATATTCTTCATACTTTGTAAAACATTCTCTATGAGGTTTCATATGGAAAGATGCTCCAAAATCAATCACCCAGACATCATTTGATGCCTGAGTTCCCAAGGCTGCAATTAAAACATCTGCATCGCTCTAAGAATAGTAATTGTCAGAAGAGTTCTTCTTCCTCTTCTTCTTTTTCTCCTCTTTGCAATCCTTTCAGACATGACCAGGATTCCCACAATTCTAGCACTTCACCTTGGACTTTTTTCCAAGAGACTTTGATCTCCCTTCTGATTTCGATTTGGACTTCTTTTCTTTTTTCTTACCTTTTTCTTTTGATCTGCCTCGAACAACAAGAGCGTCCCTCACCATCTCAAAAGATTTCCTTCTCATTTCTTTTGATAACAAAGAAGCAACCACATCCTCCATCTTGAAAGTGGTTTTCGTGCTCCCAATCGCCATCACCAAGTGATCCCAAGAATCTAGCAAAGAACACAACAATAACATACAGTGATCTTCATCATCAATCTTCACACCTACAAATGTTAACTAAGCAATAAATGTGTTAAACGTATTTAAATTATCAGCAACAAATGTTCCTCCCTCCATTTTCAAAGAGTAAAACTTCTTCCTTAAGAACAACTTATTCACCAAGGACTTGCCCTGATAAATATCTCCAATCTTCTTCCACAATGAAGATGCAGTCTTCTCTTCATGAACGTTCAGGAGAATAGAGTCTACCAAACAAATTCTTATCAATCCCTTTGCTTTTCTGTCTGCGAGATCCCAATCTTCTTGCTTCATTCCATAAGGTTTCATTCCAGTCACAACAACCCAAAGATCACGATCCACTAACAGGTCTTCCATTTTAAGTTTCCACAACTCAAAATTGTTGCCATTGAATTTCTCAATTTCAATCCTTCCAAATGTACTTGTCGATGCCATCTCAATCTATAATTTAACAAATTTCAAGACTTCTACAAAACTCCCACTAAATAGAAATTGACACAAAAAACCCAACCTACCCACAAGGATAACACAACTGGCCAGGCTTTGATACCACTTGTTAGGAAAAATTTGATTGCAGAACAAATTTTCCTAATGTCAAAGACTCAGAGGAGAATGGAGATATGCCTTTAAATTTTTACAATTACAGTTCATTAAGACACGCATGAAAGAAATAACAAAATAGAGAAATAACGCAAACACATTTGACACTAGATTTATGTGGGAAAACCCTTACGGGAGAAAAACCCACCACACCAAAGAAAAATCAATTGTATTATAGTAAATGGATTTACATACAAGTTATAGACTCTCCTTTCACATGTCAATTTATAGCAGCAATACTTCTCAGATTAGCCTCATAGAATAACACTGTTTACAATGCTCTTAAACAAGCATACAAGCATACAATAGAATAGATCACCCGATCATCTAACCATCAAACTCTTCAAAGTTCCTGTACATTGCAATGTATAGCAACAACCATCATTGATCCATTCATTCTCTATACAACCGGTTTGGTTCAAATTCCCTTGCAGACCAATCGACAAAACTTCTAGTCATCCCAACAGCCACCTGCCAAGTCAACAACAACAAGTTCGAGCATTCTTCTCGTCTTCATACCACGCTACCGCTGCACATTCAACATGCTCCTGTGGTGTGGTGGTTTACCTCGCTACTGTTGGATAGGTTGAAGGTACCTATGGTATGGCACTAATGCCCTACACTATCATTGCACTGTTCAAAGCCACCAGCGGTATGGCGGTGTCCACCGTACTACCGCTCTGTCATTCCAAGTCACTAGCGGTATGGTAGTAAACTGCCAAATAGACTACAAAGGTTCACCACACAACTACTTCTTATCTGATGATCACCTGCGGTATTGCAGTTCCACCACTTTACCGCTGCGACCGATGAGAGGCTCCACGGTATGGCGGTAAGTTGTCCAATCACTAGACTGAAAGAGTTCACCACGCTAGCACCACACACTCAATGACCACCTGTGGCATGGCAATAACTGTGCCACTATAATCTAGAAAAAGAACACCTGCGATAAGGTAGTGTCACCGCTCTACCGTTAGACTGGTCAGAAGCTTCTACAGTATGGCGGTAACCCCGTGCTACCGCGCCTTCTTAGTAAGCACTTGGTGGTATGGTGGTAAAGGTACAAATAGAATACTTAAGAAAACTTTTGCTGCTTGGTGATAGAACCAGGGTCTCTTTAGTGAGTTTGAGGCACGTATTCTCAACATCATACACCAAACTACGTGTTTTATTCCCAGATTAGGGTTTCTAGGTAGGAACAAAAATTTGGCAAAGAGAAGTTTGAAACTCTTGAAATCTATAAATTTGACTATACTAGGACTCATATGCCAGAAGTGGTGTATCAATCAAGTTTGGATTTTTTAAAGGATCAAGATCTGAATATGCTCTTCAATATTTGCTCTGCCTTCTCAATTTATTTCCCTGTCTAAATTTCCAAATTCTACTTTGTAGTTGTCTTCCAATGATATTCTATGCAAGGTGACAATTTGGACAACTTTGAACACTTGAAAAATTATTTCCAATAGTACTCTTCAATATGTCTTCAACCTAGATCTACAAATCACACACTAAAGAGAGGGGAAAATGTTTTGTTGTTAGTGGAAAGGGGTTTTCCTTGGTCAAACCCTATTTTGGTAATCAAACCTTGTAATGAAATCAAATGAGATAAAGGAATGATGAATGAACAAAATGTAGTGTTGCAACTCACCAAACCCTAGGAATAAAGTGTTGCAAACATGTATGAAATGGCTCCAATGGATGTAGATCTTGATTCTTGTTTGAATGTGATAGATTTTAAATTGAATGCTAGCTTGAATCATGAAGTCCTACATCACAATTATTAGCTCAAAAATAAACATGATGAATGATGACTTTGACATGATGCTTGATACTTCAATAATGATCTAAAAAAAATGATAATCGGCTCTTGAAGGCTCTTGAATTCTCTTGTAAACACTTGAATTCTCTCATGAACTCAAATTTTCTATAAGGAATGTTGTCATGAATGTCTTGGATGAAAATGAGTGAAATAACCTTGTATTTATACTTGTTTGTGCCGAATTACCCAAAATTACAACACTACAAGACGATATTGGATCTAGGAGGATAAAATCCTGCCAATAATTTAAATTTAATTTAATTTTAGGCCACACAATACTCATACACCAAAAGTGGCATATGAGTTCCATTAGGCTAGGCTATGGGACACACTTTTCAAGAAATTATTAGACTCATGTGGAATCAGGATGGGGCCCCAAAACTTAGGTGGGACCCATAAGCCCAAGGTGGCGTATGAGTTCTAGATCATTAAATCTAGGCCATACAATCTAAAAACACCTGAATTATGATTGGATGCTAGTTTATGTCAGGATTATCCTCAAAAATATGCATTAATTAAGGCTTGTGGATGAAAAATAAGGCCAAACAAGGCATAAAGAAGCTGAACTAATAATGAATACCCTATATTAGTGTGAAAGTGTGGTACAAAACTTTATAACACCTTACAAGGTAAAATCAAGTTCATTTAGCTCACAGGGCCCAAGACCTAACGTGAATGTGTTAAACACAGTACAACACTCAAGCAAGGAAACATTAAGATCAATTTAACAAGGAGGACCCAAACAAGTGTGAAAATGTCATGGATGACATTTTTCATCACTACATTTAGCCCCCACTTTAGTGAGAGAATGAACTTGCTTGAAACTCACACTAAAGTAGACAAACTCATATCAAGAGGGGTCCAAGTGGACAAATTCTAGGAAGATAGGATGATAACATTCAAGAGGGATGATGAAGCCCCTAGGATCAAGATCCCATGGCAAACCAACATAGGCACAAAAGAATGCACATGAAAATTATATAAGGAGCAACAACAAGGCATAAGCATATACTACCAAAAATAAAGAGAAAAGAAAAAAGAAAAGAAAAAGAGAAGTGAATCAAGCTTCAATCATTTTTCCATCGTGATATGGATCAGATCTAGGTTGTTTGTCCAAAAATGCACACTCACTTTGAGGCAATGGAACTCTATGCGATTCGTTGGGTGAGTATGCAAAGAGGTGAGACACATACACACATAGTTAGTATGCTCTCACACACACAAGCAAGCAGCTACGAGAAAGTCATGCCTAAGTTCAACTTCCTATACAAATAGACCAAAGTTATACCTCCTGATAACTTTGATAAGACACAACACAACAATGAAATTTGAGCTTCATGAGGCAAGAAAAACTTCATATGCCTGAAACTCATGATAAAATAAGATGGCTCTATAGACATGCGAAGCATGTTATGCAAGGTGGCCATATAACATAAATTGTAAATGCAAAGTAGTGTAAGGAATGTTCAAAGGAGTCTTCCTTACTTTGTGTAAGGTCTTTAACTTAGGGAGCATTGTGCCTAATTTTCCAAGAGAGGACTAATCAAAGAAAAAAAGATTCACAACTTAAGGGATGCAATGTGTCACATCAAGCCACTAAGAGGAATATAATATGTTGAGAGATCACACTCTTGAGGGACATCGCACCCAATTTCACAACAAAGCGAAAGATGCATCACACGAAGTAAAAAGACTACATCATGAAACATGAAATGCAAAAGAATAATGCCATTGTATGCCCCCACTTGAAAGAAATTGCTAAAAACCATGTTTTGAGAAATTACTTTAAAGTAGCCAATGATAAATGCTAATAATAAAGAAGGCATGAGAGCTAATTTGTAAAACCCTATGCCAAGTCATATGTTTCCAAATAAAGCTATGCCATGAAAAAGGAAAAAGAAGGGTTTCCCCCAAAATGAAACTCCAAACACATGAGGGGTCCATGGATTTGGGGTTAGTATGTTCTTGCTACAATATTTTCAAGAGAGCTCGAAACCATCATCATTCCCCAGATACTCATGGAACAAGAAGAATGACACAAAGAGAGAAAAAACAAAGAAAAACCTTTTCAATTCAACATTAAAGAGACATAAATATCTCAATGCCTTGTGTCATCCCCAAAAGGAAAAGACAGGACAAATGAAAAAGATAAAGGAAAAGATAAAATATTTATGACATAAAGAAGAATGTAGGTACAAATAGAGGAATGCCAAAAAGAGAGAGAGAGAGAGAGAGATACATCAAACAAAATAGTATGGGGGATCACATTATGCAAATGTAATCACACAAAAAACATGAAAAAAAAGACTAGTAAGACACATGCAAGTCAACCTATTAGTAGTTCATTTGCATCCCAATCTTGTCCATCATATATAGAAGGCAGATAGCTAGCCAAAGGGACAATGAAAAATGCACTACTAGGACAAGGCTATCTAATTCTTTTCCCCAATGAGTGCAAGATAAGAATGAGACAAGGTAGGTGATGGGAAATAGCTCCATGAATTCTGAAAAGATTTGCAATGAATGTGAGCATGTAATAGTGAGAATATGATGATTCTACAACAATTACATGGCAAGGAGTGAAAGGGTGCCGTTTTAAGTGACAATTTCTATGATATCAAACATTTTAAATACTTGTTTAAAGCTTGACACTCATCTGTACTGTGTCCAAGAACTCTATGGTTTCAAAAATGTGATGTGTTTGTATTCTTAGGATTTGGAGATTAATCTTCTCTTATAGGTGGTAATGTAATCAATCCTTGGTTTAAAATGATTTATAATTAAGTTATTTTAGTGGTAGTTGATGGACAAGGGAATTTTCGTTTCTTCAATTTATAAGGCCTTCATCGCTTGCTAGATTCATCCACTTCTCTAATTGAATGTGGAGGAGGAGGACCTAAGATGATCCTATCATCCTTATCATTGTTATGAAGCATTAGTTGTTCTCTAGGAAGAAATCTACTCATGTCAGGAGGGGGATATTGATATATTAACCCTTTAGTAACTTCATCTAGAATTTTCTCTAAGAGTTGATGAATTTCATGTTCACTTGTTGTATCACATCCTTGTTTTCTCAAGCTTGTGAATCCTTTTCCATATGTCTCTTCTAGATTGATGGGAGTGTTTATCACTTTGTTAACATAGAATGGTTGAATGTTTTCCTGATTAGAGGATCTAGGTTCACCTATTTTAGGGAACTTAGGTTCAATTTGTGTTTCAGTTTCAATATGTAGGTAACCAAACATATCAAGTGGTGGTATTATAGGGGGTGTTAGTTGTTTTGAAATTGATGGATAAAAGGGTGTATTAGTCTCAAGGTTATTAAGGAAATCATTTAGGAATTTATTCATGCTATCATCATCTTCTCCAATGATTTCAACATCATGAGGATGAAATGCATTAGGAGTTGAATGAGCACGGGTAAGTTCATTCTCATTAGGATCATTTCCAAAAGAACAACTTGATACATCCACTAAGGACTTCAAGGAAATCCACAACTTACTAAAGCACATATCCATGATAAAATGCAATGCAAGAACTTAGAATAAAAGATCTAAATGCAAATTTGAGATTATACAATGTATGTAGTGAAGCTAAATACAATGAAATGAAGAAAATGAAAACTCTACAAACTAAAACAAGAAACTAACAGCAACAAATTGAAACACAGAAAAAGAAAATTTAATGCTAGAAAATGTAGTTTAAAATTTGAAACGAGACTAAATCACCTAAAGGGGCGTATGAGTCCCAAACAATTTTTTTCAAAGGTCTAAATAGTGAATAATAGTCAATACATAATATCTATAAATTAGGAAAAACCACCTGTACCGAGACTAAATCGCCTAGAGGGGCATATGAGTCCCAGTTTAGGGTTTTTGCAAAGATTTAAGAAAATTATAAGTGAAAGTTATGCTTTTTTGTTTGAATGATTTCTAAACTAGGTGCAAATGTAGATTTTAGGTGAAATTAATTGATGCAAGATGCAGAAATGTAACCTATATTCACTTTCACTAATGCAAGATTTAGAAACCCTAGAAGCTAATTAACTAATGTAAACCCTAATGCAATGTTAATGTAAGAAAGACCTAGGATGATGATGCACTCCAAATCAGAATTAAGATGTTCTAAATGTAGGTTCAACAAAATGAATGGAACAAAATGGTCATTGGATATGGTTTAGGACATAGAACAACAACTTTCTACACTACTCATTCAAGGAAACCCCATAGATCTCAATCCAAGGATGAAGTAGGAGAAAGAGATCCTACAATAGGGTGTCCAAGGGTATGATTAGAGACTAAAAGAGGGTTCACCAAAAAGCTAGGGCTTGGAAAGATAAATGGCATGCAAGATCAAATATGAAATCTAATAATATGCAAAGCTTCACTAAATGACCTAGAGATGAATGCAAAATAGAATATAAAATTGGGAAAGTACAATGGGGCACCTCAAAAGCTGTAGAAACTTGAATGAAGTCCTGAAAATATGAAAACACTAAAATTAATGCAAACTAGGACTCATACACGACACTCTATGATTTAGTCCTAGATTATGGTTTCTGGGCAGGAACAAAAATCTGGCAAAGACAAGTCTAAAACTCTTGAAATCTATAAATTTGACTGTACTAGTCCTCATATGCCAGAAGTGGCATATAAATATAGTTTATCTTTTTTGAAGGATGAGGATCCAAATCTTCTCTTCAATCTATGCTCTACATTCTCAACTTGATTCTGGATCTAAATTGCCAAATTCTACTCTGTAGTTGTCTTCAAATGATCTTCTAAGCGAGGTGACAACTTGGACAACTTTGAACACTTGAAAAATTATTTCTAATCTTACTCTTCAATATGTCTTCAACCTAGATCTGCAAATCATAGACTAAAGAGAGGGGAAAATGTTGTTTTGTTAGTGGAAAGGGGGTTGCCTTGGTCAAACCCCATTTTGGTAATCAAACCTTATAATGAAATCAAATGAGATAAAGGAACGATGAATGAACAAAATATAATGTTGCAACTCACCAAACCCTAGCAATAAATTGTTGCAAACATGTATGAAATGTCTCCAATGGATGTAGATCTTGAATCTTTTTTGAATGTGATATATTTTGAATTGAATGCTAGCTTGAATCATGACACCCTACATCACAATTGTTAGCTCAAAAATAAACATGATGCATGATGACTTTGACATGATGCTTGATACTTGAATAATGCTCCAAAACACTTGATCTCTTGAAGGGTCTTGAATACTCTTGTAAACACTTAAATACTCTCATAAAATCAAATTTTCTATAAGGAATTATCTCATGAAAGTCTTGGATGGTAATGAGTGAAATAACCTTGTATTTATACTTGTTTATGCCAAATTACCTGAAATTACAACACTACAAGCTAAAATTAGATCTAGGAGGATAAAATCCTACCAATAATTTGAACTTAATTTAGTTTTAAGCCACACAAGATTCATACACTAGAAGTGGTGTATGAGTCCCACTACACTAGGCTATGGGACATAGTTTCCAAGAAATTCTTAGATTCATGTGAAATCAGTATCAGGACCCTAAAACTTAGGTGGGATCCATACACCCAAGGTGGCGTATGAGTCCTATATCACTAAATCTAGGCCATAAAATCTAAAAATACCTAAATTATGATTGGATGTTGGTTTATTTCAAGATTATCCTTGGAAAGATGCATTAATTAAGGCTTGTGGATGCAAAATAAGGCCAAATAAGGCATAAAGAATCCTAATTAATAATGAAAACCCTAAATTAGTGTGAAAGTGTGGTACAACACTTTACAACACCTTAAATAAGGTAGAATTAAGTTCATTTAGTTCACAAGGGCCCAAGACCTAATGTGAATGTGTTAAAAACATTATAGCACTAAATCAAGGTAACATTAAGCTCAATTTAATGAGGACCCAAACAAGTGTTAAAATTTCATGGATGGAATTTTTAAACACTACATCATGCATCAAATTTTTTCATTAAAGGATACCTTTTCCAACATGAGACAATCATTTATACAACCAATTCAAGATTTAATGTCTAATTTAGGACAATAATTACAAAGCCAAGTTGAGCTCTTCTATCAATTGGTTAAAATTGTATATACAAGATTAATAACCATTCATGATATATACAAATCACACATTCATCCAATACTTGATGATATTAAAGTGGCCAACCTAACCTAAAAGGATAAACATCATCATTTATGCTCTCACTAAATATTTTCACTCATCCAAACCAATTTGGGTCCCAAGTAACTTATAGAAGACTTCATATTATGCCCATTACATTGTACTAAGGATCCTCATGAGTTCACAAAATATAAAAATAAATATCTTGATTCTTCCCTCAAGTTTTGGGCAACCAAAAAAGTACAAGGCCAATGAGGTTTTCTAAGGATTTTCAAGGACCTTCTACCCTTCCTTAGGCTTTGAAAAATCCAACTAGGGATAATTCCAATTCACATATAGCAATTTCTTGAGTATTATTGTCTACTTTATTTTACCATTATACCAATTAATTCTATATCTTAACTCTTAGGAAATGGATTTTGAAATCTTATAATATCTTCTAGATTTGAGAACATGAAAAATTATTTGTTTATTAGAGTGAGTACATACCATGTTTCCATATGGATCAATATACTATAGAACCAAGGGTATGGAATATGTAGTTTTATTCGAGCTATGTTTATGTAACTATTCGAGTGGGTACACAACTCTTTCCAAGGCCCAATTTCCCTAAACAAATCTTCATTGGTTGACACCCACTTAGTTGAAGCATAGATGGAAACCTAGAGAAGCATGTACTTACAAACACCTAAAGGGGTGTTTGTTGTGAATTTTTGTTTGATTTTTTTTTCTAATTTACCACTATCACAAGATTTGTTTGAGAAGATTTATTTCACACTTTAACTTAAATTTTTATTTTCAATTGAACACTCACTACTTTCTGATCACAAAGATCCATCAAAGGTGAGATAAGATAATATGATAAATAAGTGTTCATAGTTTCAAGTATGTTAATTTATTTAAAAAAAATTGGAACCTTTAGAAATGGGGGATAGAGAGATCAAGTGCTATCACACCCACTTCCAAAGATATTCCACTCAAGGATAACCCTAGAGATCTCAATGCAAAGGAGAAAGAGATCTTGCAATAGGGTTGTCCTAGGAATTGAATATGATCTATGAATGGGTTCACTACCAAGTTTAGACTTGGAAAATGCAATGAAATGCAAGATGCAATACAAAACCCTAGGTGAATGCAAACTAATACTAAATTACCTAGAAAGATGAAGGAAATGCAAAAGAAAATTGTAAAATAGAAAGTGTGCACCTGGAAAATTGGAGAAGGTAGAATGGAGGTATGAATCACTAAAAAATCTATTGTTAAGGCTGACTAGGACTCATTCACCAACCTGGGCGAATCAATCTTGTTTCTAGGAAACTGTGTAGGAACAAAAAAATACCAAAAGGGTATCCAGATCTGCAAAATCTTGAAAATTGACTAGAACTAGGACTCATTCGCCAAAAGTGGAAAATCAGTCTAGTTTGTCTTTTCTACAAGTTTGAAAGCTGATTTTACTCTTCCTTTTCTTCTCTATTCTCCTTGACTAGTTCCTAGATCTGAATATCTGATTTACAACCTGTAGGTCTTCTCCAATGTTCTCTAAGGCTTGATGACAACTTTGACAACTTTGAGCTCTTAAATTTTTTTCTCCAATCTTGCTCCTTAGGAGATTTGCAACCTAGCACTACAAATCAAACACAAAGGAGAGAGGGAAAATTTTGTGGGGTTAGTGGATAGGGGTTTTCCTTGGTCAAACCCTTGTTGGTAATTAAACCTTGAAATGAAAGAAAATATGAATGGAGAATGATGAATGAACAAAAGACAATATTGCAACTCACCAAACCCTAGTAATAAGGAGCTACAAGTATGCTTGAAATGGTTGCAATGGACGTGGTTCTTGAATATTTCTTGAATGATGTTGATCTTGCTTGAAACACTTGCTTGAATCATACTCTACATCACAATTGTTAGCACAATAACAAGCATGATAGATGAAATATTTGACATGATGATTGACACTTGAAGAATTTCCTAAAATACTTGATAATATGCCCTTTAATTCCTTGAATTCTCTTTTGAATGCTAGGTGTTGAATATGAGTGAAAAAATCTTGTATTTATACTCAATTATGCAAGAATTCTCAAAATTACAACACTACAAGCCGACATCAGATCTAGGAAAATAAAATCCCACCAAAATTTTGAATTAAATTTGATTTGGGCCACATGGGACTCATTCACCCAAGGTGGCGAATGAGTCCCATTAGACATAATGTATGGGACCAAAAACCAAAAGTGATTAGAAATGTGTGAAAACTAGTTCGAGGCCAAAATATCTAGGTGGGACCCATTCGCCCAAGGTGGTGAATAAGTCCCAGATCCCTAAATATGGGCCACACAAGCTAGAAACACCTAAATTATGATTGGTCAATGATTGGTGTCAAGATTATCCTAAAAATGATGCAATAAATGAGGCTTCTGGATGCAAAATAGGGCCAATTAAAGAATAAAGAAGCCCAATTATTAATGTCAAGCCTAGCGAAGTGTGAAAGTGTGTTACAAAACTTTACAACACTCCAAAAAAGGCTAGATTAAGGTTGATTTTAATTAAAAATAAGTTTATTATGCTTAGTCATTTGATAAAACCCTAGAAAAGTGTGAAAGTGTGTTACAACACTTCACAACACTTTAGCAAGGAATCATTAAAATCCATTAGTTCTGTAATGTCCCCTTCTCGAGCTTGATCTTTTCAGTGACCGTTGGCCTATTCCGGAGAGCCGTAGGCTAGTCGGAAGGTAAAATTAGGCTTTCCTATTTTGAAAGATGCTCTTGCTCGAGGTTGGTTGTTTCAATGGTAGATTCTTTCTAGGTTTTCAGAGAGTTTCGCAGTAGTATGTTCTTCTTGGCATTCTGAGCATCTTCAGGAATTTACTATTTTTAGTAAATTCTATTTTGGGCAGTGGGCTTGTTGGTCTCAACACAGTTGACTTTCCTCTTCAGTTGTCTCAATTGGTTTTTTCAGTTTTTGGCTTCAGGATGTAGTTTCAGAGAGATAAGTTCATTTCACTTAAATAACATTATATTTTAATGTTATAGTACCCCTTGGCCTAGTCTATTGACTTCATGTTGTTTTGAAAAGTGGTCTTTTGAGGGTGGCACCTTCATTGAAGATTATTTTATAATTATTAAGGTCAAATTAAGCCTTAAGTGGGATGCCTTTATTTAAGTGAGGAATTTAATTAAAAGAAGTCAACTTGAAGATTTGAAGAAAGGGAAACCATCTCTTGGGATTAGGGTTTTGACTCTGAAAAAAGAAGGTTAGGGTTTCGAGAAGGTCAACTTCAAATTATAAAAGGAAGCCTTGGGTTCTCTTTTCAACATCTTTTTTGTCTACAGAAATGTTATGCTGCCAGATTGGCTTTGGGATTGCTTCGAGGAATGAAAGCCTCTTAGCTTGGCATTGCTTCTCGCTTGAAAGATAGTGACTAGTGGTGAAGTAGTTTAGTGTTGAGTGATTTGTAGTGGATCTCTGCATTGTAATTCATTGTGTGGTTTTGTAGATCAGCTTATTTGCATTTTAGTGAAATTCTGGAGTTGCATTTTCATTACAACAGATTGTGTTTTTATTCATAAGTCAAAAAATACAAAAAGAATCGTTCTGGGTATTGTCTCATTGTGTTTCCCTGTTGGAGGTGAATCTTCATGAATATTTGCAGATTTTAATATGAAGTTTATGATTTTATAAAGCAAATTCATCATTCCTTGAAGGCCGTACTTTCTGGGGTGTCTTGGGATTCATGCCAATAATTAATAACCACTTTCAGTTGCCATTTCTTATTACTAAACTAGGCGCCATCTTTTTGAAGGTCTATTGCATCAAACTTGAAGTCATTTGGATCAGTTTTGAGTGATATACGAGCAATTTAGTGGGTTACAGGCATGCTGGTTATATAATTTAAAGTGTAGGTCTGTCATAACAGATTTGAGGAAATCTGCATTGTCCTTCTTGGATTGGTGTTAGGAAATCATTAAAGGCTTTGTGAAAGATTCCTTATTGTTGCAGCAAATTGAAGAGCTCTAATACTTGATCTTGCAGGCATTATATATTTCATTGTAAGCTGAATAGTAGTACTGTCAGCACTTCTCTTAGTCTTACTTTACTTTCTGTAATCGCAATTGTATTCCTTTGATCTCCGACATATGGTCGCCTCATTTCCATTCTGGAATTGGGTAGCACATACTTGGTGTTGAGTTTGCTTTCAGTATATTAGATGGTAGGGACCCTCTGACCACATGCTTGTCATTCGCCAACGCATCCTTGGTTAGAGTTCTTGTATAAGCATTTCAATTAAGACCCTCTGACCATATGCTCACCATCATTGGTGCCATCCTTGGTTAGAGTTCCTTCCAGCTCTATTTCGGCATTCAGATCCTCTGACCAATGCTCACGCCTTGCCCTCATCGGGATCCTGGTGTACATTCTGGTTAGAGTTGCTTCAGCATCATTTTGGGTTTAGAGCTAACCTTAACGGGTGCGTTTGTTTGTAATTTGCAATTGAAAAAACAAAAAATAATTGGTTCAAAATATTTCTGGACCCTCTGACCACATGCTCTATGATATGCTCCGAACCCCATTCAGGTGGTGGTCTAGGAGGTAAATTAGCAAATACCTTGCTCTTCTTTGTGAGTAAAGATTGCACATTAGGAGGATAGTCTCTCTTAGTGTCAACCGGACTAGCAGGAAGGATCATACATTCTGCAGCCCACTCAACTTGATCATGACGAACCAGCCTTGCCATTCTCTTGAATGACACAACCCGAGGACCCCCATTGGACATTCCTCTTAGTACTACCCTCTTCCCATCGGATTGAAACTTAAGCTCCATAGTTTGCAGATTTAAGGAGATATGCTCCGAACCCCGTTCAGGTGGTGGTCCAGGAGGTAAATCAGCAAATACCTTGCTCTTCTTTGTGAGTAAAGACTGCACATCAGGAGGATAGTCTCTCTTAGTGTCAACCGGACTAGCAGGAAGGATCATACATTCTGCAGCCCACTCAACTTGATCATGACGAACCAGCCTTGCCATTCTCTTGAATGACACAACCCGAGGACCCCCATTGGACATTCCTCTTAGTACTACCCTCTTCCCATCGGATTGAAACTTAAGCTCCATAGTTTGTAGATTTAAGGAGATCTCTCCCGGTGAATGCAGCCATTGAATGCCTAAAACGACATCCGTATCTCCAATGTTAACCACATAGAAGTCATCCTTGAATTCATAGTTTCCCAATTGCATAGTCATGTTTGAGATCTTCTTGGTGCATGTGATGTGGAATCCATCAACAACCATGACCTTGAAGCCTTCAAACTCTTCTATTTGTAGCCCCTTCTTTGCCACCGCAACTTCATCAATGAAGTTATGTGTTGCCCCGGTGTTAATCAAAGCAACTATTTGCTGCCCCTTAATCATCCCTCGAACCTTGAAGGATTCATTTATTTGAAAGCTCGAAAGTTGAGCCAAAATAACTCCACTTTCTTTTTCATCTTCAGACTCTTTTGGAACTCTTTCCATTTCACTATCTTCAAAATCAGATTGCTGGTCTGAAAAATCAGAATCACTTTCACCAGCTGAACAGTACTCAATCTAATTAAATTTAACTCCCTTTGGAAAAACATGATCTTGAGACCATTTTTCCCTACACCGGAAACATAACCCCTTTCTTCTAAGTTCGTTCACTGTCTCTGGATCCAATCTTGTGACATGAGGATTATGCTGTTTGAACTCCTTGTGTCGAGGTCTTGAAGGAGGTCTTTGATGAGGTTTTTTTCCTTTATTCCCTTTGTGAAAGGGTGGATTGGATTGAAACTTTTCCTTAGGAGCAGCCCACTCCATGTTTCTTGCCTTCTTCATGGCCTCCTGTAGGGAGGGTGGATCAAAAGCTTTAATCCATCACTTGAGTGGTTCCATCAATCCTTCAATGAAAAGGATCACCAATCGCCTCTCCATGATTCCAGTGACCATGACTGAGAGTCTCTGGAACTCCGCTATGTAGGCATCAACTGTGCCATACTGCCTCAATTGCGCCAATTCTCTGAAATGAATTTCAGGATCCTTTTTCTCAAATCTCTCGATGAGCCTATTGGTGAACTCATCATAAGTTGTGATAGACCGATGACCCAAGGTAACTAGGCCATGGTACCACCACTCATGTGCCACCCCATCAAGGTGTAACATAGCGAACTTGATCACCTCTTCTTCTGCCATGGGTCTGAGAGCTAGATAGTTATCCAGCTTCTGTATCCAAGCTTGGGCTGAACTGTTATCACTCCCGTCATAGTGTGGAAGTATAACCTTGTTGACAGCTTGATACAAGTCCCCTTGCACTAGTGTTCTTCTTTGCTCATAATGTCTCCCTTGTCCTTTATTCTTTCTTTTATGATCCATAAAGTCATTATAGGACATATCCATCTTGATGTCGTTAGGGAGAGAATCATACTCCGCATGGCCAAGCCTCAATTGCTCCACGAATGAAGCATTTTCTTTAGGATCTGGCTGAGTGTTTATAGGTGCCAAGAAGGTGGGTTTGAATGGCTTGGATAAGATGTAAGTGTTGTTTGAAAAAGGTTGAGCTGCATGACCATCATGCTGGTTGGAGGCACTATGTTCTCCTCTATGTCCTGGGTTGCTTTGTGGAATGGTGTTCTGGCCCACTTTCCCCATCATGAGCGATACCATATCCATTAAGGCATCCATTTTCCTTTCAAATCTCTATCCCAGACTTATGGATATCTCTCTTCCCTTTCCACTATCATCTCTGTTGCTGGTAACCCTCTCGTTACCCCCAACTGATCTCTCACCTTCTACCATGTCTGTTTCCTGAGAAGACTCCCAATGAGCCCTCAAAACCTCTGAAGTTGTATGACCTTCTAGAGCCTGATAGGGCTGGAACTGTTTTCCAACCTTCTTGTCTTCCCTTGCAATGTACCTCTTTTCTCTGTCACTCATAGACAATTTGTTCATAGGATGGCAAGATCTTGGCTCTGATACCACAGAAATATTCCGAACCAATTTTTTTTTGTTTTTTCAATTGCAAATTACAAACAAACACACTCGTTAAGGTTAGCTCTAAACCCAAAATGATGCTAAAGCAACTCTAACCAGAATGTACACCAAGATCCCGATGAGGGCAAGGCATGAGCATTGGTCAAAGGATTTGAATGCCGAAACAGAGCTGGAAGGAACTCTAACCAAGGATGGTGCCAATGATGGCAAGCATATGGTCAGAGGGTCTTAATTGAAATGCTTATACAAGAACTCTAACCAAGGATGCGCCGGCGAATGAAGAGCATGTGGTCAGAGGATCCCTACCATCTAATATACTGAAAGCAAACTCAACACCAAGTATGTGCTACCCAATTCCAGTATGGAAATGAGGCGACCATATGGCGGAGATCAAAGGAATACAATTGCGATTACAGAAAGTAAAGTAAGACTCAAAGAAGTGCTGATAGTACTACTATTCAGCTTACAATGAAATATATAATGCCTGCAAGATCAAGTATTAGAGCTCTTCAATTTGCTGCAATAATAAGGAATCTTTCACAAAGCCTTTAATGATTTCCTAACACCAATCCAAGAAGGAGAATGCAGATTTCCTCAAATCTGTTATGACAGACCTGCACTTTAAATTATATAACCAACATGCCTGTAACTCACTAAATTGCTCATATATCACTCAAAACTGATCCAAATGACTTCAAGTTTGATGAAATAGACCTTCAAAAAGATGGCGCCTAGTTTAGTAATAAGAAATGGTAACTGAAAGTGGTTATTAATTACTGGCATGAATCCCAAGACACCCCAGAAAGAACGGGCTTCAAGGAATGATGAATTTGCTTTATAAAATCATAAACTTCATATTAAAATCTGCAAATATTCATGAAGAGTCGCCTCCAATAGGGAAACACAATGAGACAATACCCAGAATGATTCTTTTTGAATTTTTTGACTTAAGAATAAAAAGACAATCTGCTGTAATGAAAATGCAACTCCAGAATTTCACTAAAATGTAAATAAGCTGATCTACAAAACCACACAATGAATTACAATGCAGAGATCCACTACAAATCACTCAACACTAAACTACTTCACCACTAGTCGCTATCTTTCAAGCGAGAAGCAATGCCAAGCTATGTGGGGTGTGACCGCCACTGTATGGACTTGGCCGCCCATGCATGGCGGGGGATGCCCAAGTTTTGGGCATGACCACCTCTATAGGGGAGAATCGATTTGTTTTCTCTCACAACTAACATTTTATTTTCCCTATCCTTATTGGATGTTTCTTCCCACCCATTCGACACACTAAAATTTTGTTTCCTATCCATTTTCCTATTCTACCCCACAACCAAAACCCATGTTTTCAAACATGAATCTTCAAAATACATCTAAAACAACTAAACTCACAAAAGGGGTTTTGAGTCTAACCTGGCGTAGGATGACATACTCAGCCCAAAAACTTCGCACCTCGTCCGCACGGTGAACAATCTCATCATCGTTGTCATCCGACATTGTCTCTCTCTTTCATCTTCCTCCTCTCCTCTCATTTTTTTCTCCAATTGAAAGCTGTCCAAATGGGGACTAGTAATTCTAAAATTACAATTTATACATTTCCCCCCCTTTTTAAATTTAGGGAATTTTTCCCTTTATTTAACTTTTTTTTTTTCCTCCAGTTAATCTTGAAACTTCCACCGGCCACCATTTGTGCCTTGTATGTCGAATTGACTCGGTTCAAAAGAAAAACTTGCTCACTTTTTCAAGCTTTATCCAACCGTACCTTCCATTTTTGCATATCGAGACGTCACCTGAGGCCCCTTTTCTTCCCCTGCCACCCTCTCGAGGGGGCATACCCTACTGTACTCACCGCACCACATTCTTGACTGTGATTGGGGCATCTCCTGTCACTCCCCTCCATTTGGACAACCTATCTTGCGCTAGGGAATCTTCTTAGAAACACTCTTATTCTAAGCAATATTTCAAAGAGGGGCAAAATGTACACACCTAAATTTAACCCTTTACATAAAGACAAATTTATCCCTTTCCTTCATTCCTTTCATCAACAATAATGAAATTATTTATTTAATTAATGTTCCTTTCCCCTAATATTCCTAAGGTATTTAATTTAATCAATTAAATACTTTATACATAAGCCCACTTCATCTCTAAATTAAATAAATTCAATCAATTTATTTAATCTAGTCAATTATCCTTTTCATTTTTTATTCATTCTTTCTCTCTCCTTGTCTCATCCTCCATAACCTTTTCACTAATCTGGATTAATTTAATTAATCCTCCATTAAGGTGTGCACATCCTTAATTAGGATTAATGTCACATCCTCCATAACTTGGCACTTACTTCTAATCGTCATTAATTAATCTAATCGCCTGTTTGTACAATCCTAATCCTAATCACTTACTCCATTTGACATGTCCTTAAGTCAACCTTCTTGGTACTTACCTTTTTTGGGTTGACCTCTTCCCCATGTGAATTAAAAATTCACACTTATTCCCCCCATGCGTTTGTCTTCCCCATGACATCTCATATGTCACATCATACCCAAAGGACAAAGACCTCTTTTAGAGGAATCTTGTTTTATCCTTCGATCTCTCCCAAAAGGTGAATTAAAAATACACTTTTATTTCTTCAAGGCCTTCCCCATTCCCCATGTTGACAAGGGATGACTTTCTAAAAGTCATCACTTGTCACTTTGAGCCCCATATGGGGCGAAGGAATAACCTTTTAAAGAAATTCTCTCCCATCCCAAGGTACTTGCAAGTACCTTGAGACCACATGGCCTCTTCCATGTCATTTGTACCTTTGCCATTTCACCTTGTCCTTTAGACACCTCACCCACCACATGTCCAAATGTGAGGGCTTGTGAGTCCTCAAATCACCAAAACCATCCATCTTGACCATGGTGGCTCAATCTTGACCATTGAATCCTCTAGAGAATTCAACTTCTCCTATAAATAACCCCATCTTCTCATTAATTGAGCTAGTCATTGCATCCTTAGCCAACTTATGATCTCAAGCCATTTCTTGCAACCTTTTAGCATTTGCACTTGCATTCTAGAGTCCATTATTGCATTCATCTACCTCCATTAATCCTTCAACCCCCATTATTGCAAACATATCATCCAAGGAGCACACATCAAAATGATATCAAGGGCCAACCAAAGGATCGATTCGAGACAAGGTATAATCATTTTGTTTATCTTCATCTTGCTTTGTTTTGAATCCAACTAGGCTAATAATTTGAGGTGTTAGGTGTTTTGTGCTTCTTTTGCATTCTATTTTATTTTGCACTTTAGTTTAGCACACTTTTCCCCTTCACACAATGATGATTTTCTTTATTTTTTTTTAATTTTTTTAATTGGATCTTAGGATTTTTATGTTTTATGATGTATATCTAAGATGCAAATGCAAATTTTAAATGATTTCCAATGAGATTAAATGCAAAAATGCAAGCTATATGAGATTTAACTAATAGAAAATTTGAAAACCTAGAATGCAATTTAACCGATGTAAATCTTTATGCAATGTTAATGCAAGCTAAATCTAGGTTGAAATGCACTCCAAATTAGAATTATGATGTTCCAAAGGTAGGTTCACCAAAATGGAACCTCTGGAAATGGGGGATAGAGAGATGAAGTGCTATCACACCCACTTGTAAAGATATTCCACTCAAGGATGTAAGGAAATCACAAGTGCAGAAATGCCTTCCTAAACAAAAATCCTCAAGAAAGAAGTGCAGACAAAACATTCATTTAAAAAGTTACATCCATTTGAGATACACATTCACAGGATAGAAGAATAGACACATTATCACACACAAAGATAAAACCAGATTTACATGGGAAAACCCTTACGGGAGAAAAACCCACACACCAAGTAAAGTCACTTTGTATTACAGTAAATAGATTACATACAGAGTTATAAAATGAACTCTTAGATGTTAAGTCACAACAAGAATAAAATCCCTTGGTCAACCTCACACACAGATTACAATTCTCATCTCACACAGTTACAATGCTTGTAAAAGCATACCATGTAAATACGCCCAACCATCATTAGGTTCTCATTAATTTTACTATCTTCACCGACAAGCTTCCTTTGTCTCGGGCCACACACAACACCATCCAACACACATCAAGCCACCCAACAATTAATTTGGTTTCAAATAATATTACCATAATTTATCTCTATCAACCCCCGAGTCAAATCATGCATTAAATAAAAATATATCGCTATCAAGAAATACAACTTTTGGTCCAAAGATCATTGATTCACAACAGCAATGTAGGATCAATGAATGAATTCATGCCACATGTCAACACATCACTTGTCGACCACTTTTGACTATCCTACCATTTGGGTTCACCAAATCAACCATCGTCAACTATTGATCATACTGACAGATGTCAATTGCTCAACAATTCTACTCACTTCACAAAAGTCTATCGGTCTTCACCACAAATGAGCCTAGAATAAATGTGCACTGTTGGATTAGATCTTATCGTGACCATTGATCATCATGTAGTCCCCATCATCCACATGACATCCATATCACTACTGTACAACTGATGTCACCATCCATGCAGACTAGTCCCACCATCCATCGGTTATGTTTCTATGTCACTAAAAAACCAAACTTCACAACCTCAACATCAAAGGTTATGAATTTCTCAAAACTCATGACATGCCGATAATGAGGTCGCCATGTTGGGAGAAAACCAAACTTCAAAACCTCCATTGTAGGTTAGGAAAATCTAGAAACCTACGACATACCCATGATGTCGCCAAGTCGAGAAAAACTCAAACTTCACAACCTTAATCGGAGGTTAGGAAATTTCCAAAACCTACAACATGGTGACAATGCAAGGAAGCTCAATGTCACCAAGTTAGGAACTTTTGGAACTCTGTGACTTAGGTTTCAAGGTTCTAAATTTTGGAAATAGTCTGACAATGAAGGCCAACAAAGGGAAAAGATGTCAAGTCTTTGAGAGAGGTTCAAGCCAACAAGTTGAGGCATATTTTTCCAACAAGCTCCCACTTGACAAAGACTTACTGGCTTCCTCTACACTCAAATTTATTAGAGATTATGGGCCCAAAGGCCCATGGAACTAGCACACAACCTATATGTTTTTGTGCTCATAGGTTTTGTCAATGCATTAGTGACATTCTCTAGAGTATCCACTTTTTCATGATTAACCTTTCCATCCTCCACCATATCATGAATGAAATGATACTAAACATCAATATGCTTCATCTTGGCATGGAAAGTGGGATTTTATTCCAAACAAATAACACTCTGGATATCATAGAAAATCATAATCTTCCCTGCATTAATCTCGGTATTTGAACACAAATGTCTAAGCCAAACATCTTCTTTGCAGGCATGTGTTGCTACCATATACTCCACCTTAGTAGTAGATAAAATGACTACAACCTGCTGCTTGCTCATCCAACTCAGTGCACCACAAAATAACATAAAGATGTATCCATTGGTGGATCTTTTGTAGTCAATGTCCCCTGCCCAATTGAAATTCACATACCCACGAATGATAAGAGACCTTTGTAATCCAACCGAGTTGCCATGATAACACAAATAATACTCTGAGGTACCTTTCAAATATCTAAAAACTCTCTTCACGACATCCTAATGCGGTCTTCTTGGATTAGCCATAAACTGACTAAGTACTCCCACTGCTTGGGCAATGTTTGGCCTTGTGAAGACCATTGCATACATTAAACTTCCAACTGCACTTGCATAAGGCACCCTGGTCATGTCCTCCACCTTGGTAGGAGGTTTTGGACAATCTTCAATAGCTAGCTTCGTTCCCTGCAACACTGGAACAACTAGCTGCTTGCAATCAGTCGTACCAAATCTCTCTAGGACAATATTGATATGCATACTCTGGCTGAGCCAAAGCTTTCTACTTCCTCTATCCCTTTTTATTTCCATCACCAGAATATACCTTGCTACAACTAAATCTTTCATTTCAAACATTGCAGACAACTAGTATTTTTGATCATATAAATCATACTATTACTATTTCCTATGAACAACATGTCATCAACATATAGGGAAATAATAAGAAATCAATCAGTTTTAGTTTTATAATAAACATAATTATCTAATTTTGATCTCATGAATCCTAATGACAACACAAAAGTGTCAAACTTTAAATACCACATTCTAGGAGATTTCTTCAAACCATACATATATTTCTTTAACTTGCAAACATGGCTTTCTTTACCTTTTCCAACAAAGTGCTCAGGCTGGGATATATAAATTTCTTCTTCGAGCTCTCCATGAAGAAACATTGTCTTCACATCCATCTGCTTGATCTCTAAGTCATACGCTGATGCAAGCAACTAAAGAAATCTGATAGATGTTAGCTTAGCTATAGGAAATTTTTTTTCTCCATAATCAATTCCCTCCATGAGGGAATAACCTTTCATGACCAATTGAGCTTTATACTTTTCAACATTGCCATCTAGACCAGTATTCTTCTTAAATACCCATTTACAACCAACAAGATTTTTCCCTTTAGACAAAGGTACCAAATCCCAGGTTTCATTCTTCTTCAATGATGCCATTTTTTCATTCATGGCTTCCAGCCATGAATTTGAATCAAACATACTAATAGCCTATTTCACAGTCCTAGGCTCATTAGTGCTACTAATCAAAGAATATGTACAGTTCGAATCCAACATGGAAAATCAATGCCTTTCAGGTTGACGCTTATCACGTGTAGACCTCCTCACAGGCTGAGGCTGAGGTTGTGGTTCTTCTTCTTTAGAACTCTGAGAGCTGCTGGAAATCTCCTCAATTTTAGGCACACTTTATAGTTCCTCTTTATCTAGAGTTTGAAGAATTTTAACTACATCATCCTTCTTTTCTCTTTCTTTTGTCTCTGACTCTAAATCGGTTACTGAAGACTTCAACTCACAAAAGATTACACTTTTTTTGTAAAAAACTTCTTAGTAATAGGATTCCAAAGCTTGTATCCTTTTACACCAACCCCATAGCCAATGAAGATACATTTTTCATCCTTATTCTCCAAATTTGATCTTTTCTCATTCAACACATAAACATATGCTTCTAATCCAAAAACACAAATATGTCTTAGAGAGGGCTTTTTAAAAGACCGCCCTTCCAAAGGTGTTTTGTCAACAAGATCCAAACTAGGTGAATGATTTATCAAGTAACATGTTGTAGACATAGCCTCAACCCATAAATTTTGCTCCAAACCAACACCGCTCAACATACTTCTCGCTCTTTACATTAACATCCTATTCAATCTTTTAGAAACTCCATTTTGTTGTGGAGTCTAGGGCATTTTTTATGTCATTAAATCCCATGGTCTTTGTAGTACCTTTCAAAATCTGCAGAACAAAACTCACAACCATTATCCATCCTCAAACATTTAATTTTTCTTCCAGTCTGATTTTCTACCAAGTTTTGAAACTCTTTAAACCGAACGAATTTTTTTGATTTACTCTTTAGAAAATACACGAATTCCCTTCTCGTATAGTCATCAATAAAAGAAACATAATAGCTAGACCTCGATAATGAAGCAACTTTCATTGGACCAAACATATTAGAATGAACATAATCGAGTATGCCAGAAGATTTATGAGGACTCGAATAAAATAAAACATGGAATTGATTTCCATAAATGTAATCTTCATAAAAATTGAACTCAAGGTTACAATCAACAATCCCTTCAACAATATTGTTATTTTTCAAGCCTTTTAAGCCCTTTTCTCCTATGTGGCCAAGTCTATAATTCCATAGCATGGTTTTCTTTGCTGGGACTTTCACCTCCAAAGAGTTTGCACCCAAAATAAATTCATTCTCCTTCTCTACACGAGTAGCTTTACTTGACTTTATAGAGATGATGTTACATTGAATAAGACATGCATCCAGCTTGTACAAAGTACTAATGCGTGCACCCTTAGCCAACACCATTGAGCCTCTAGTCATTTTACAACCTCCAATCAAGAAGGAAACTTGCATGCCAACATCATTCAACTTACTAACAAAAATCAGGTTATGAGACAAATGTGGTATGTGCAGTACACCATCAATTCCTTTGATTCTTTTATCAAGGAATTAGATTCTGACTCTTCCATGACCAAAAATTTTCAGAGTTGAGTCACTTGCCAGGTGGACCTTTCCACCAGCATAATTTTTATACTTAGTGAACCAATATCTATGAGATTTCATGTGAAAAGATGTGCTTGATTCAATCAATTAGACATTATTTGATGCATGAGTCTCCAAGGCAGCAATGAAGGCATCTACAACACTTTGAGAAGAGTCATTGTCCGAAGAGTTTTTTTTCTTCATCTTTTTCTTCTCCTTACAATCCTTTCGAATATGACCAGCCTAACCACAGTTCCAACAATTAACCTTGGAATTCTTACTAGGAGAATTTGATCTCCCTTCAAATTTTGATTTAGAATTCTTGTCTTTCTTCTTGCTTCTCTCCTTAGATCTACCTGAACAACAAGAGCCTCCTTGGTCATCTTAGAAGACTTCCTCTACATCTCTTCTGATAGAAGCGAAGCAACCACGTCTTCCATCTCAAAGGTGGTTTTTTTACTTCCAATAGCCATTACCAAATGATCCCATGTCTCAGGTAAGGAGCATGACAGAAGCATACAATGATCCTCCTCCTCTAACTTTACACCCACAAATTCCAATTGAGCAAAAATCATATTAAATGAATTCAGATGGTCTTCTACAGATGCACCTTCCATCTTCAAGGAGTATAACTTCTCCTCGAGGAATAAATTACTCACTAGAGACTTCACCTGATAAATGTCACCGATTTTATTCCATAACAAAGATGCAGTCTTCTCCTCATGGACGTTTAGGAGTACAAAATCGGCCAGACAAAGTCTTATCAAACCTCTAGCTTTTCCATCTGCAAGGTCCCATTATTATTTCTTCATACCTTATGGCATAGTTCTAGAAACATAAATCCAGAGGTCTCTATCCGCCAACAGGTCTTCCACTTTGATCTTCCACAACTCAAAATTGCCGCTATTGAACTTTTCAATTTCTACTCTACTTGATGTGCTTGCCATCTCAAACTGTAAACACTTAACAATCAATTTTTTCTTTTGCAACAGTCCTACAGAATAGTATTAGCACAAAAAATCATCCCTACTCACAAGGATAACACAACTGGCCAGCCTCTGGTACCACTTATAAGGAAAGCAGTGGTGCGGAAACACCTTCCTAATGTAAAATCCTCAGGAAAGAAGTGCAGAAAAAAACATTAATTTAACAAGTTACATCCATTTGAGATACATATTCATAGGATAAGAGAATAGAAAAATTATCACACAAAGAGATAGCACCAGATTTATTGGGAAAACCCTTACAGGAGAAAAACCCACACACCAAGTAAAGTCACTTTGTATTACAGTAAATATATTACATAGAGAGTTACATAATTCACTCTTAGATGTTACAATAGCAATACAATCCCTTGGTTGACCTCACAAACATATTACAGTTTTCATCTCACACACAGTTACAATGATAATAAAAGAATACCCTATAAAGACACACAACCACCATTAGGTTTTCATTAATTTCACTATCTTCACTGACAAGCTTCCTTCATCTCATGCCACACACACCACCATCCAGCATGCATCAAGCCACCTAGCAATTAATTCAGTTTTAGAGAATATTACCATATTTTCTCTCTATCAACCACTGAGTCAAATCATGCATTAAATGCAAATATATCACTATCAGGAAATACAACTTTAGGTCCAAAGATTGTTGATTCACAACAACAATGTAGAATCATTGAATGAATTCATGCCACATGTCAACACATCACTCATCCACCACTTTTGACTATCGTACCATTCAGGTTCACCAACTCAACCATCATCAACCATTGATCATATCAACAAATGTCAACCACTCAACAATTCCACTCACTTCACAAAAGTTTGTCGGTCTTCACCATAAAGAAGCCCAAAATAAATGTGCACTGTTGGATTAGATCCTATCGCAACCATTGATCAACATCAAATTGATCATCATCATGTGGTCCCCACTATCCATGTAGCATCCATATCACTACCGTATAGCCAACATCACCATCCACTCAAACCGGTCCCACCATCCATCAGTTATGTCTCTATGTCACTGAAAAACCAAACTTCATAACCTCAATATTAGAGGTTATGAATTTCTCAAAACTTGTGACATGTCGATAATGAGGTCGCCAAGTCAAGAGAAAACTGAACTTCACAACCTCCATTGGAGGTTAGGAAAATCTAGAAGCCCATGACATGCCCACAATGTTGCCGAGTTAGGAAAAACCCAAACTTCACAACCTTCGTCGGAGGTTAGGAAATTTCCAAAACCCATGACATGGAGACAACGCAAGGAAGCTTAGTGTCTCCAAGTTAGGAACTTTTGGAACTTTGCGACTTAGGTTTCAAGGTTCTGAATTTTGGTGATAGTTCGACAATGAAGGCCAACAAAGGGAAAAGCTGCCAAGTCTTTAAGAGAGGTTCAATCTAGCAATTTGTGGCATATTTTTCCAACAAAGGATAACCCTAGAGATCTCAATGCAAAGGAGAAAGAGATCTTGTAATAGGGTTTTCCTAGGAACTAAATATGATCTATTAAGGGGTTCACCACCAATTTTAGACTTGGAAAGACAATGAAATGCAAGATGTAATACAAAACCCTAGTTGAATGAAAAATAATACTAAAGGACCTAGAAAGATGAATGAAATGCAACAAAAATTTGTAAAATAGAAAGTATACACCTAGGAAACTAGAGAAGTAGAATGGAGTTTTGAATCACTAAACAATCTACTATTAAGGTTGACTTGGACTCATTTTCCAAGCTAGGTGAATCAGTCCTGTTCTTGGGAAACTGTGTAGGAACATAAATCTTCCAAAAGGGTATCTAGATCTAAAAAATGTTGAAAATGTACTAGAACTGGGAATCATTCGCTAGAAGTGGCGAATTAGTCTAGTTGGAATTTTTTGCAACTTTCAAAGCTGATTTTGGTCTTCCTTATCTGCTATGTTCTCCTTGAATAGTTCCAGGATCCAAATCTTTGATTTACAACCTGTAGGTATTCTCTAATGTTCTCCAAGGCTTGATGACAACTTTTACAACTTTGATCTCTTGACAACTTTTCTCCAATCTTGCTCGTTAGGAAATCTGCAACCTAGCCCTGCAAATAACACACAAAGGAGAGGGGAAATTTTTTGTGGGGTTAGTGGATAGGGTTTTTCCTTGGTCAAACCCCTTGTTGGTAATTAAACCTTGAAATGAAAGAAAATATGAGTGGAGAATGATGATTGAACAAAAGACAATATTGTAACTCACCAAACCCTATCAATAAGGTGTTGTAAGTATGCTTCAAATGGCTGCAATAGATGTGGTTTTTGACTCTTGCTTGAATGATTTTTATCTTTCTTGAAACACTTGGTTGAATCATAAACTCTACATCACAATTTTTAGCACAATAACAAACATGATAGATGAAATATTTGACATGATGATTGGCACTTGAAGAATGCTCTAAAATTCTTAATAATTTTCCCTTGAATTCCTTGAATGCTCTTGTGAACTCTCTTGAATGCTAGGTGTTGAATATGAGTGAAAGAACCTTGTATTTATACTCAATTATGTAGGAATTTCCAAAATTACAACACTACAAGCCAACATCAGATCTAGGAGAATAAAATCCCACCAAAAATTTGAATTAAATTTGATTTTGGGTCATACGGGACACATTTACGCATGGTGGTGAATGAGTCCCATCAGACATAATGTATGGGACCAAAAACTAAAATTTCTTAGAAATGTGTGAAAACCGGTTTGAGGCCAATAGATCCAGGTGGGACCCATTCACCTAAGGTGGAGAATGAGTCCCAAACCCCTAAATCTGGACCACACAAGCCATAAACATCTGAGTTATGATTGGTCAATGATATGTGTCAGGATTATTGTCGAAAAGATGTAATAAATGATGCTTGTGGATGGAAAATAGGACCAATTAAATCATAAAGAAGCCCAATTATTAATGAAAATACTAGATAAGTGTGAAAGTTTGTTACAAGAATTGATAACACTCCAAATAAGGCCAAATGAAGGTTGATTTTGATTAAAAATAAGTTTATTATAAATGTTTAGTTATTTGATAAAACCCTAGAAAAGTGTGAAAGTGTGTTACAACACTTCACAAAACTTTAGCAAGGAATCGTTAAAATCCATTAGTTCACAAGGGCCCAAGACTTAATGTGAATGTGTCATCCACATTACAACACTAAATCAAGGCAAAATTAAGCCAAAATCACAAGGAGGGCCCAAACAAGCCAGGAAAAGTAGAAGGGTTACTTTTTCGGTGGCTCCACTATCTAGGGATTTGACACCATTTTCTAATCAACAATATCCTTGATGGGAAAGATGAGAGCCTAAAGTGGATGTCAAATTTAATAGATAGGTTGGATATGATAGTTTAAATGGTTTCACTAACATTTAAAATTTGGTAAAGTTTTCTTACAATCTCAATTTAGACAAGGAAACTAAAATTTGAATCACTAATTATTATCTTTACTTCATAAGTCTAACTTGCTAAGTTTTCAGAATTTCATCATTATATTTTTAAAATGATCATTTACAAGAGTATCACATTATGTTTGAATTGATCCTAATTCCATCTTCTAGTTTGATCTTACAATACATTTTCAAAAAAAAATCTCACTTGTAATTATTAATAAAATATTCACAATGGATTTGAAAATAAATCATGTATAATCTATACAACAATTGGACAAAAATAAATAACATTATTTAATTGCTTCTTGGTTACTTAAAGTTCATTACAAAGTATAATAGATAAGCTATTAATAATTTTGACTTGAAATTCATTTAAGGATCAATTAAAAACTACTTCATCATAGATATTCTACAATCATCTTAGAAGGAATTAACAATAAGAATATATTCCAATTTTTTAAAATAAAATAATAATTAAAACCAAAATACCAATTCATGGGGTTGCATTAGAATAGTTGGTTATGACAATTTTTCTTGTTGGTTTGTAGATGGTGGTTTTAATTTTCCTTTTGGGAGATCTTGAGAATCAAACTTTGTTTGAAATTATTTGACTATGTTAAGGGCATGTTTGATCTTCAAATTTAAGGAGAGGTTTATCATAGCCATGGTTAGCTCTAGAACAATTTTAATGTAAGATTTTATAATGACATTTTGTTATGCTATGTGAAGCTTTGGAAGATATTTTGTGTGAGTTTTGAAATTATATGGTTTTAAATCACAATATCATGAGACAAAATTATATTTTATAAGGTATTATTTAGTGATATTTTAAAAGTTGTGTGAGATTATAGATCTATTGGATTATCGAGATCAAGTGTTAGAACATGAAATGTTGCGAGGTTTCAATAGAAATACCAAGGAGCCTACACTTGTAGCTAGATGAAATTTCAACATAATATATGAAGAATGATCTAATAGGTTCTTACTACCTATATTTGAGATGCATTCTAGTTTATCTTTGTCTCCTCATGTGAATGCATTCTAAGGATTAGTTTTAGAACTACATACTATGTGTGTCGCCAATAAGTGTAGCCTTTCTCACTTTTCACTCATTTTGACCCTTGCACATGGATTTTGGACCTAAATAACCCCTTTTCATCATCATCATTTATAGGCACCTATGACCCCTTATTGTGCCTCCCGAGGCTTAATTTGATCAAATATCTGATAAAATCATCATATAAACTTGATTTCTTCACTCCTAAACAATCCAACTAGAAAAAGGGCCCCTGTGGGACTAGGTTGCCCATCTGGGCAAATTAGTCCTGTCCAAGTGGACTAGATCACCCAAGGTGGCGACCTAGTCCCATTGGAGCTATTTTCACGGTTTTGAGTGGGAAAAGTTAGGATTTTCATTTATTTCTCCTTCATGTCGGCCTTGAGGATCAAATAATGGGTGTTTTAGGTGGATTGCCTATAAGTAAGCTTAAAAATCCTATTTCTTCAATATTCACAACTCTCTCATTCACTCTTCACTCCTCATTCACTACTCTTCTGAAGAAAGTTAGGGTTTATGCATACTAAGTCATCAAGACATCTCTCCAAGGCATTCAAGGGTTGATTGTTGCAAAAACATAAGATCGTTCATCATGGAAAGGTATTGAATCCACCATTTCAGACTTCATGCTCTATTATCTTGTATCTTCATTTGATTTAATTATCTAAAAAGGGGCTTCACCAAGGCAAGCCCCCATGCCCTAACTTCCAATATTTCCTTCTCTCTCTTTGTGTGTGTTTTCAAATTTAGGTCTCTAGGAAGCTTGGAGATCATTCAAGAATGGGTCGAAGATTTTTCTAGGGAATCTCCTTGTTGGTTAGGACAAGAATCTACTCAAAAAGATACCTACAAAATGAAAATCAAGGTTTTTGGTCCGAACACTTGGAGGAACAGAAAGTGCAGTTCAAGAGCTTTCGTTTCCACCTTTAGATTTTCAAAAGAGGAAAAAGGGACACTTCCCACATTTTTGGTGACCTAGTCTCATTGTTCTTATTTTTCAAATATTTCTACGGATCCGGATACCCATTTGGATAAAATAGACCGTAGAGTAGTTTTTAGAAATCAAACCGAAAAAGGAAAAGGTCACCCAGCTTGGCACAAGTGTCCCACCAGACATAAAAATCAATATTTTTAGAATTTTAGAGCTCCTTGAAGTTTGAAACACACTTCTAGGTGCACATTTTGAGTTTTACAACTTTTTGTTCTATTTTACAAGCTTTCTTAGGTCATTTAGCATAAAGTTTGCATTTCTTAATGTGTTTTCCAGCATAGTTGCATTTCCTAGGTTTTACATTCTGAATTAGTTTCTTTATCATTTCATTGCATTTAGGTACATTCACACCCCCATTAACACATAATATTGAATGTAACATTAGCATTTTGGCCTACACCTCTCTCCTTTTGGGTGAAAAACCCTACAAGTGTTAGAGAGTCTTGTGGTGCCAAAATTTGTGTTACATTTTGGTGAACCCGACTTTCAAATCCCCTTTTCTCTGATTTGGAGTTCATTATCATCCTATATTTTCATTGCATTGCATTTTTCATTGTTTACTTTTCATTCTAGGGTTTTAAAATTTGCATTAGTGAAAAGTGCATATAGGTTGCATTTTTTGCATTTAAAATCCTTGAAACTTTTTGAATTTTTACATTTTCATCTTAGGTCTGCCCCATACAATACAAAAACCACCTGAATCCATCCAAATATTTTGAAAATTTTCAAAAAAATCACTAGGTGGACTACATCACACCCTTGGCGACCTAGTCCCTTTCCACCCCGAAAACATCCTTGTACAGAGCTGAAAACTCTATTTTTAGGCTTTTGTTTTCTCCAATTATCTATCTGTATCAATTGGTTGAGTTTCTATAACATGCATTTCATTACATTTAGCTTAAATTATCTCATTTTATGTATTTTTTAAATTCACTTTTTCATTCATAAGATTTCATTTTTTAGATCATTGCATAGTGTAATTAGTAAATTGCATTGTTTGAAATTTGAAATTTTCATTTCATCCTATTTCTTTACATTGCATTTTAAGTTTTCATAGCTTCTATTATATTTCATAGAATTCATGGAAATTTGAATTTTTCAATTTTCATTTTTAACATTAGTTCCTAGTTCATTTAAATTAGATTCCTTAGAAAATGAAAACAACAATTTAACATCACAAGCACGCACTCACACCTTTCTTAATCCCTTTAGTAGCGATGAATTGGACATGTTAGATAAAGCCCTTGATGAATTCATCTCTCCTCTCTCACTCTCTCATCCACTAAAGCTTTTCCATAAGAGGTTGCAAGCATCGATAATCATGCTAATCATAATTTTTCTTCTCTTGATATCTCTCCCATTGTTGATGAAGGTATCTTGTGGAAAGTAGACACAATCATTGAAGATCATGATGGTCTTGCTTGTCTTCCTCTCCCCCCCTTCCCCCCCCCCCCCTTGCAAAAACCTTACAACACATGAATCTCAAATCATGGTTACTAACTTACCTAGCCTTCATTCATTTACCAACACCTCCCCTATTTGCGATAATGCTTTAATAACTAAGGCTATGTTGGTATCAAGCAATCAAATGATTGAGAGATAGCATTATTTCTCTCCTTCCTAATATTCCTCACATTTGGAAGAGTCTATTTGAAAAAACAAGTCCAATCATTGGTAACCCTCTAATTCCTAGTTATCCTTCTCTTAATGCCTATCCTATGAGCAATGGAGCTACTTTACCAACTCTAATCATGCCATGTGATAAACCTATTGTTTTTCACTTTCCAAGAAGCTCTCCTCCTAGGATAGATACTATTGCACAAGAGAATGACACCTTAAAGGAAAAGAATGCAACCATCAACAATCACAACAATCCACTTTTCCCCCTCTCCTAATATCTCTCCTATTAGTGAAGATGATATTATGATGTTACAAGGTCCAATTGATGTGAATTATGAGAATCTTATGAAACAAGAAACTTCAACCATAGATCATTCCCTTACTTGCGATGAAGTCGATAATGTAGAACCAAACAATGAATGTCTTGAACATCTTGTTTGTAGTTCTCCTAAATACTCTCCTACTAGGGAAGGTATCATGGTGCAAGAAAACAACAACATGGTTGCACTCCTTTCACGCAATAGTCATGTGTCTTCCTTGGGTAATGGTAAAAAGATGATACACAACTGCCCTTTCTTAGAGATACATCAGCCTAAGCCCACCAAGGTTATTCATATGCTTGTGTCCATTATATCCCCATTTACTATTGGACCTCCTAAGGATCCTCTAATCCTTCACCCACCTAAGCCCAACATTTCACATCAACCAAGTTACAATAACATTGCCCACATATATGACAAAGTATATACTATCAAGGCCAACTTTACCAAAACTTTGTTTACTCATCCACATAAATAACATTAGTTGTTGTTCCTTGCCTTGTAATAGTTCTAGGGTCATAACACGCTCACTATTGCATGTTTTACATCCCTTGCGAGGAGCAACATACCATCATCCATTCCAGGCTCACCTTTATCCTGCACTAAGTGGGGGCAATGGGTTAAGTAGCCTTGTCCTCGTATGTCACTCGACGTTGTCTCTCTTGACTAGTCGTTAAGGGTAAGTGCAAGAAGTTGAGTCCATGAAACGTGGAAATTTTTGCCTTAGCCAAAAAAATGAAATCAGCATTGCAAAAATGGGATCTCATTTTTAATAAACGAGATCCCGTTTTTTAATAAACGGGATCCTGAGCCTAAAATTAGAAAACGGGATCCCGTTTTGAAAAAAATCCATTTTTGGAAAGTTTTCAAAACGGGATCCCTTTTGTAAAGTTTCCATTTTGGAAAATATTCAAAATGGGATCCAAAAATTCCAAAAATGGAAAATTTCCATTTTTGGCAATTTTCAAAATGGAATCTCGTTTTGCTAAACGGGATCCCGTTTCATAAAAGCATTAAAAAAACTAAAACGAGATCCCGTTTTTTAAAATTTCTAATGTAGGTCGGGTTTTTGCTTTGTTGACAAGTTCATGAAATGGTTTGGGGATCCAAACCTAAGCCTTGGACCTGGTTTGACTTGCAAGTTGAAGGTCCTAGCAATGTCACAAAAAATAACTAACTTTGGACATACGTCTGAAGGCTTTCTTTGCAGAGTTTTTTGACGAAATTAAAACCCATTATAGATTGGACAATGTAGATTCCAAATATGTAATTTTTTTTACAATTGGATTACTTTTTTAATTTTTCATTTAAATTCTAATTACACAGGTCCATAAACTTGAATTATCAGTGTTTTTTAGTATTTAATAAATTTTTATCAACATAAATTTTTTATGAATGGATTGCACGAGAACAAAATCTAGACAATTATTTTCAATTTAGAAAAATAAAATAAAAAAATGATAAGTTTAGGTCATCTTATGCATGCCATACAAGACAATTTTTCAAAACGACAAATATGCCTCATAAAAATTTAACAAAAAAAAAAATATTCAATAAAAAAATACAAAAAAATATCAAAAACAAGCTTCAGTGAGTCAAAAATATTTTCCCAAAAGGATTTAGAAAAATACAATAATTTAGGTCAAAATATGGATGTCGTACACGTGCATGGTATGGTAACAAAAAGTGACTTTTAAACAGTGGTTTTTAGAAACGCCTATTGAAACTCAATTTGTACAATCTGGGTATTGAAATAAATTACATATTTGGAAACTAGACTCCGAGTACTAAATTTTATGATTACTGAATTTTTTGAAGATTCCATCTCCAAGTGCTTCAAATTTTAAGGTCAATGTGTAAATTTTTTGAAAATCAGGGAAAACACTTCCACTTTTTGGCCAAAAAGTGGACTCAACTTCTTGCCAGCACCCTTAACCTTTCATAAACTTATAAGAGCAAGATTGGGACGTGGATGTCATGTCCTAAGTTGAATCGTATGTGACATACTACCTCTTTATGATGTAGCTAATTTGGAAATATATGACTTGGCATAGGGCTTTCCACGTTAGCTCTTATGCCTACCTTCCTTTATCTTGGCTACTTTGAATAAATCTCACAGTGATGGTGTAGGAACCGCTTTAAAGTGGGGGCATACATAGATGACATCTTTTAACGAAATTCCATGGCATGCATTTTATTTTTCATGTGATGTGTCTTCTCCTTAGTGGTGTCATTGGGTTTGATGCCTTCCAAGAGTGTACAATCAACTGAAGTGGCCTGATGCAAACAAAGCATCCCATGGATAACGATCTGACACCCTAACTTGTCCTCTCTTGGAGACATTAGGCATAATGCTCCCTAAGAAGGAGACCTCGCATGAACAAAGAAAAATCCCCTTCAAAAAAATCTTTACATTCAAATTCAAAAGAATTTACACAAGCATTGTGGTGCCCTATCAAAGTTATCAAGTGAGGTAACTTTGGTATGGTTAGTATAATGGGAAGTTGACACACTTGCATGAATTTCTCATTATACGGTGGGAAGTCGACACACTAGCATGAATTTATCACTAAACCACTTCTTTGGGACAACTCACCTCGTAGATGACCTATTTTTTTATGGCTCTAGAGTGAGCACATCTTTTCCACCTCATTCTTCTCTCTTTTAATCTCATCATTGCATGATCATGTATCTTGTTTTGCTACAAATCATTCACCCTTGAATGTGTCCTTACATTGATGTATTTTTGGCTTAGAATCCCAAATCCTGGGGGATTGACCACCTCCTCCTTTCTCATTCTTCACCATCTCCACTTGGGCTACTTTAGTGTGAGTTTGAAGCAAGTTCATCCTCTCACTAAAGTGGTGGCTAAATATTTCACCAAAAAGTGTAGCCTTTGACACTTTTCACTCATTTGGACCCTTGCCTATGGATTTTGGACCTAAATAACCCCTTCTCATCATCATTTATAGGCCCCTATGACCCCTTATTGTGCATCCAAAGGCTTAATTTGATCAAATATCTAATAAAATTATCAAATAAACCTGATTTCTTCACTCCCAGATAATCTAGCTGGCAAAAGGCCCCCTGTGGGACTAGGTCATGGTTACGAGACATAATAAACCAACCAAAATAACCCTGGACAGAATAAATCGGTCACAATAACCCAAGGACAAAATAACCCATGGATAGAATAACCTATGGTCAAAATGGAAAAAACAACCCATGGTCGTTTTAGATCAAGCTAGTAAACCAGTTGAATATACAATTACCAATAGAGGGGAAAAGTTTCTTTTTCATGATAGTAATGATGAGAATCATTTTTTAATATTCTAGTTTACTAGCTTGATCTAAAATGACGATGGGTTATTTTGTCGATGGGTTATTTTGACCACGGGTTATTCTGTCCATGGGTTATTATGACCCTAGGTTATTTTGTCCTTAGGTTATTTTGGCCAGGTTATTCTATCTAGGGTTATTTTGGTCGAGTTATTATGTCCTGATACCACAATAGAAGTGCACATATGTTGTGTATGTTTCATGAAATAATGTTTAGGTGTCTATTATGTTGAGTTATGTTTAGTTTATTCTCATTAGATATCTAGTTTTCTATTGAACAACTTCAATTAGATTTCACCATAATTAGTATGATTATAGGAAGTTTGTTGAGTATCTGTAGCTATAAAATATGTATTGTTGTTGATGAATTATGGATGAATTTATTTGTAGTTCCACTCTATGTATTCTTGCTACTATTATATTTTTCTATTGTGGTATCAAAGCTAATGGGAGTTCTTATTGATGTGAGTATGTGTGTCAAGTTTCATGTTGTGTATTGTGGATATTCAAAAAGGAGGTAGTGACTTGCTTCTCAAAAGTGTGCATCATATTTTTTAAGAACTCAAAGAGAAATAGAAGTGTGGAAAAGACCATATAAATTTTTACGAACCCTATTGAAAAGAAGTTTTTTATTGTGTAGCTCACTAAAACCATAAGAGCTAAGAAAATGTAAGCCATTGTCGAGGAACCATTGAATATTGATAGTGATGATGACTTCATTGAGGATGAGTAAATTGTTCTATTTTTAGAGGTCCAATCTTTGAATACATGGATGGATGCAATAGAGGATAAATAGATGATCAATAGTTTGAGCTACTTGTGGATCAAATAAACTATAACTGATTAGGTTTATGAGACATACACATGTGAGGATCTAAGAAATGTTTGTGTTGTTAATATCTTTGAGAATCCTTCCTAACTGTGAGGATTCTTCAACCACCTTATGGAATTGCATCCCTAGGAAGCTCCAACAAGCTTGAAAAAGTACAGTTGGGAAGCCATTTGGGCCCAAAGCCTTGTGTAAATGCATTTGAAAGAGATTAATTTTCATATCCTCAAGGGTGACCAGAGAAGTCAACATATCAGGGTGATCCCACAATAGTGGTTTACAATTTTTGGCCAAACTGGACACTCCAATTATTATTTTTAACTAAATCTTCATATTCGGGAACCTATAGCGGCTAAACCATGAGGAATTTGAAGATGATGCAAACTAGAGTCTCATCACATTTTGTCTGTAGATTCTAAAAATATTTTTTTCAAAACTTTTGGAATCAGATTGCACTTTTTTTTCCATCTCCCACTAAAACTGGTTTTTTTTCACAAAACAACATTTTTAAAAAGTGATGCTCACTGTATACAACATAACTTTTTTTCTATGAATGATAAAATTCTAATTTTTTTGAATTTAGATTTTTAACTATGATATCTAGCACTTTCATTTGGTCTCATAGTTTTTTATTGAATATTTTTTCCTTAATCAAGTTTCAAAGTCAAACCAATTGTGATTCAGACATAGGCGGACTGTATACAACATAACTTTTTATGTATGAATCGAAATTCAATTTTTTTTTTTTTTTAATGGATCAAGGACATCAATACCCAACCTCAACATATTTTTAGAATTTTTATTTTGATAATCTGCTATTTTTCCACATGTACAAAACAAAGAGATTGATTTTCGGCAAAAAACCTATTTTTAATAAAACTAAAAAAACATATACATAATAAAACCAAAACATATTAAAATTTAATTCATTGGATAGCTCGTTCTGAGGACTACCATCTTCCAGTTGGGTTTGTGATGTCTCCTCCATTTTCATCCTCAACCCGATCTTCGAAGGGCAGAAATTTGCTAAAATTTGGTGGAAGAGGGGGAGGAGGGCAAAAAAGGGGGGTTCGCTTCGCTCGAAAGGGTGAAGGGGGGTTCGCTCGAACCCCCATTTTTTTTGAATTTTCCATGGGGGAATGTGAAATCATAGGGTTTGAACGAAGCTACCATGCAAAAGGGGGTTCGTTCGAGCTAGGGGTTCAACCGAACCCTCTTTTGGGTTCGTGCGAACCCCCTAGTTCAAACGAACCCTTAAAAACATGAAATTTTGAATGTGGGAGCATTTTTACAAATTTCCTTCCTCATCAAAATTGTACACCACTATTATGGGTTTACCCATCATTTTCTACATTGGTTACTATGATAGCACCATTTCCAAAAGGTAGTTTTGCAACTATTTTTCCATGTTGACACTGCCAAGGGATTTTGGAAAGATTTGACCCCCTCTCTTTGAATTTACTCAATTTCTATTAGAATCAAACCATCCTCTAGACATATCTAAGTAATCTTGTTTTGACTTATTTTGATTTATGTTGAATTATGAAAGAAATTTGTGTTTGAAACACCATCATCTAACCATGTTTCTCTAGATTTTGATCTCCACTAGCATTCCTCTTGCATCACCAAAAAGTATAGACTTTGACACTTTTTGCTCATTTGGACCTTTTTCAACCTCCTTTTACATCTTTCCAAGCCTTGTGTTGAAGTGTTGTAAAACATTTTCGCACTCACCTAGGCTTTTCATCACCAAATCAGTCCCTTGTTATGCTATAATGACCCCTTAATGCACATGCATGGCTTATTTCAGTGTGTTTTGTGAGACAATCTCAAAAAACATAAATTATTACATTTTAATTACTGAAAATCAATGAAAAATTCCTAGGTGGACTAGGTCGCCACCTTGAGTGACCTAGTTCCATGTGGCATAAAATTGAGTTAAACTTAATTTCTTTTGGGATTCTTGTCTCTAAAACTCTAAGGTCGGCCTATATGGTGTTATTTTGAGAAAATTAGGGCATAAATTGTATAAATAATATTCAAAACCCTAATTTATCATTAGATACACTCATTATGCATCACCTATTTTATTATCCACCTCTCTCTCTCATATCTTCTTCTTCTCAAGCAAGCTAGGGTTTCAGATTTTAGGTCAACAAGACATCATTGTTGAAGCACTCAAGGGATGAACCTCCATTGCTGCAACTCAAGATCATTCATCATGACAAGGTAAGTAAGTATATTTCTTCACATCTCATACTCTCCCATTTCATTTCATCATTTGATTTAATTATCTTCAAAGGGGCTTTACCAAGGCAAGCACCCATACTCTAACAATCAACATTTCTTCTTTCTCTTTGTGTGTGTTTGTAGATTTAGGTGCATTGGAAGCTTAAAGATCATTCAAAAATTTGACCAAGATCTCTAAGGTTGAAGAAACCCTAGTTGAAGCTTGGAAGACTTCCATAGACTAGAATCTTCACTTTTGGGACTGGATACCTGAAGAAGTAGGATCAAAGGCCTCAGATCCCATCTTTTGATTCACAAAAATTGAGAAGAGGACTAGGTCATCACTTTGGGTGACCTAGTCCCACTGAAACTATTCTTTATAAATCTTGGTAGATCAAGATACCCTTTTGGCTGAAATGAACTTCAAAGCAGTTTTCTAGAATTTTCCCAAAGAAGGACTAGATCGCCCAACTTGGCACAAGTGTCTCTTTCAGTATCTACATCAAATTCAACAAAACTTCTAGCTCCTACAAGGTTATAGGTGCACACCCCTTTCATCTCGAACCTTCTGTTTTAGTTTAATGTATATTTCTTAGGTTATTTTGTATATAGTTGTATATCATTATGCGTTTTCAAACATAGTTGCATTCTTAGGTTTTACATTCATAGTTAGCTTTTTTTATTCATTTCCAGCATTTAGACACACATCTACACACACCTCACAAACCCCCAATCCAATCCCTATCTTTGAATGAACACCCAAGAATCATATCACCAAAGTGGAAAGATATCCATTTCCTAACCAAGTGCTTTTTAGGTGAAAAACCCTAGGTGCCTAATTGGGGAATCCTCTTTCCCTTGTTTGCATATCTTTTTGGTGGTTAATTTTGGTGAACCCGACCTTCCTACACCTTATTTTTTTGATTTGGACCTCTTCCTCCTCCTAGGATTTCTTTGCATTGCATTAGGCATTGGTCAAATTGCATTCTAGGGTTTTAAAGTTTGCATTAGTGAAAGTGTATAATAGGTTGCATCTTTGCATTTTTAATCATTACATATCTCTGAAATTCTACATTTTCATGTTAGGTCTGCATTCCCCATATAGAAACCACTTGAATCAATCCAAAACACTTGCAAAATCTCAAAAAATTCACTAGGAGGACTAAGTTGCCCCTCTGGGCGACCTAGTCCCTTTAGGCATTTGAAACTGCCCTTTATAGAGTTGAAAACATAGTTTTTATGCTTATGTTTTATGCCATTACCTACCTGTATCAATAGATTTTATTTCTGTTACATGTATTTTATTAGAATTAGCTTAATTTAGCTTATTTCATGCATTGTACATTTTAAATTTTGCATCTACAAAATTTCATTTTCAGATCATTGATAGTGTAATCAACAAATTACCTTCTTTGTAATCTAAAAATTGTATTTCCTTTATAGTCTTTACATTGCATTGTAAATTCTTCAAACATGTTTGTTTCATTTCTTTCTAAAATTGCACCGAAAAAGTTAGTAAATAAACATGTTAATCATTCATTCAATGCATTCCCTAGTTACGAGATTCTAGCAAATGAAAACGTTTATAATTATATTGAACATACACTACCTTATATCCCTCCTATTTGTGAGGATGATGTGTTAGAAGTAAATACACACATAGATAATCATGATGATCATAATTGTTGCTCTCTTGATACCTCTCCTTCTAGTGATGAAGGTATCTTGTTAATATAAGGTACAATCATTGAGAATCATGATGGTCTTGCTTGTTCTTCTCCTCATTTCCTTTGGGAATATATTTTAACACAAGAACATGAAATTATAAACACATTTCTCAACATTACCTTACCTAGTCTCCCTAACTATGATGATCAACCTTTCCCTTCTTCTAATACCCCTCCTCGATGCAAAGAGGACATGTTGGTGTTAGAAGATCCTTCTCCTTAGAGTCATAAGACTCTTGACCTTCCCTCCCTATTTGAAAATCATAGTGATTCTTCTCTTGATGCCTCCCCTTCTTATAGTGAAGCATTCGATGAACCTCTACCATTCTCTCCTACTAGGGTAGATGGTATGGAACAAGAAAATGAGACCTTTGACAATCAAATAGACTCCCCTCTTACTCATCTCAGTCTTCCCTATCCCATCATTGATCATTCCCCTACTAGTTATGAAGTCATTTTAGAAGAACCACTCCTTGAATGTCAAGAACATGATGCTTGTAGTTCTTCTAAACTCTCTCCTCCTATGGAGGATATCATGATGCAAACCAAGGATAACATTGACTCTCCTTCCCAAGGTGATGTTAATATTGTTCAACCTCAACTTATCCTCTACCCACCTTCTAAGCCCGAATTCACTCTCTCCCCACCTAAGCCTCATGTGTTGGATAAATTGAGTCATAATACCATTTATCATACACATTACACTTGAAAAAAATCGCGTTCCCAACCATCAACCTCAACATACTTACCTTCATCCCCTCCTATTCTTCCTGCTACCCCTTGCTTCAATTCCTTCCTTAGGGAGTATGACCTTGTTGATCAACTAAGGAATAATCCCACTAAAATATCTTTATGGGACCTGGTCCAAGCCTCCCCTCACTATCACAACATGATGCAGGATGCCTTACAAAAAATTCCTATCCCTTACTATGTGCAAACAAATGACCTAGTAGCTATAATTCAAGGCTTGAATGCTGACATAGTTTTCCACCAAAGTGAGCTCCCTCCTTTGGAAGTGCAAAACAAAGTTGCAGCCTTCATGATCATATCTCAATACAAATGCATAGGGATCAAGTGAACCCTGGTTGATAATGGCTCTACAGTTAATGTGTATAGTGTCAATCTCTTGGACAGGCTCCATTTTGATAAATCAACCATCCAACCTTCTTCCTTATCTCTCATTGGATTTGATAGTAAAGGACAAAAGCCGCTTGGTGTGATCACTTTTCCTCTTACAGTTGGAGTGGCCACATTAGACACATCGATTCATGTTATTCCTAATGATGTTTCATATAACCTCATTTTGGGTAGACCATGGATTCATGAAATGAATGGTGTTCCTTCCACTCTTCATTGTAAGATGAAGTACATCTGCAACAACAAAGTGTACACACTTGACGCTGATCCTGAACCTTACAATGTCTTACACATTAAGCAAAATAAATCCAAACCCTTCACCACTTCACCACCAACCAAACCAGTGGAACCCATACAACCAAAGTCCTTTGATGATGATTGGGGTTCCTTAGACTTCACCCCACCTTTACTAGGTGACTCCAAGACCATGCATAATGAATCTAAAATGGGAAACTCGATCTTGTTAACATAAGACTTGGTCAATCCTTCAATAGCATCCAACTCAACTCCTTTAGCCACCAATGCAAACAACGACCCCTCACCTGATCCAAAAAAGATGAAAAATCTCTATGGAAAAGGTTATGAGATCATGAAACAACTTGGTTATAGTGGAGAAGCTTGTGGTGCTAACGAACAAGGAATCTGCAACCCTATAGAGCCTAAAATGTAATCAACACATCATGGTCTCAGATTCTATCCTTTCATCAAAATCGTCAAACCTTCCTCCAACACCAACCCTATCTCAAATCACCCTTCTCAATCACACTTATAAAATGATCCTTTGACAACAATAAAGGACTCTTTGCTTAATAACAATGTCATCCCGCAACCTCCTCTTGATTCGGATTTTACACACTCCTCCAAAGGAGTCTATGAAATCTCACAATCTATAGAGCCTCGCGTAGGTATGCCATCCTATCCTAAATAAGACCCTTGTTGCAAACCAAATAATCACCTTCTACCTTTGATCAAGAGCGTATCTTTTCAAGACTCCTCCGAGAACACTTGATCTTCCTTCCTCCCAGAACTTGAAAGAAATGTTCACACAAACATTCCTTTTGTGCCTTCCACTGAGTTCATGGTCACTCCACTAATCAATGTAAGGCCTTGAGTAGTAGAATTCAACATCTTAAGGAACTTATTGCTCTCCCTCATGTGGGGGCACCTCATTCCTCTAATCAATACTTATTTTCACTCTACCTTACATTCCCTCAATTCTTTCAGCTCACTCTTGTCTTGCACTAAGTGGGGGCAAGAGGTTTGTTAGCCCTTTCCCTCGTATGTCACTTGTCGTTGTCTCTTTTGACTTGTCGTTAACCTTTCATGAACATAAGAGCAAGCTTGGGATGTGGATGACATGTCTTAAAGTCAAATCACACGTGACATACACTCCTCTTCATGATGATGCTTTTTAGAAATATATGACTCGACATAGGGCTTTTCGAACAAGCTCGCATGTCTTCTCCCCTTCTTCTGCTTTAAAGCAATTTCTCACAGTACGATGTTTCACAATTACTTTAAAGTAGATGGGCATACATCACCACTCAAATTTCACTATGTGATCTTCTTTTTCTTGTGATTCCTTCTCTTGAAAACATTACACACAATGTTGTTTAGGATGAGAAACCTACATTTTTCCTCTTTTGCATACAAGATGAGCCCTTGCCTCTCTTGCAAACAACATGAGTACATTTTCACTTTGACTCTCTTGGTGACATTATGCTATGTAATGTTCCTTGAGATGAGACATCACATGAATAAAGAAAAATCCCTTTGAAACAAAATCATTACAACATCACTTTATTTTGTGGCACCTTATCAAAGTTTTCACGAGGTATAACTCTGGTATGGTTTGAGTGGGAAGATCAACAAGCGGCACCACTTTCCCCATAGCCACCTTTGTGAGTACATACCAACTGTGTGTATGTTTCTCACCTTCTTTGGGACTTCTTACCCTACAGACAACCTGATGTTCTGTGGCCCCAAAGTTAGCACATATCTCTTTATTCTCTTCATACTAATCCTTGTCATCACATGATCATGTATCTCATCTTGTTGTAATGCATTCACCCTTGAATGTATTCTTTGGCATTGATGTCTTTTTGACTTAGAATCTCAAATCCTTGGGAGCTTGACCACCTCCATCTTTCTCCTTCTTCTTATTTTTCATCCTTCACCATCTCTGTTGGGCTACTTTATTCACCATCTCTGTTGGGCTACTTTAGTGTGAGTTTGAAGCAAGTTCATACTCTCATTGAAGTGGGGGCTAAATGTGTTGCCAAAAAGTGTAGACTTTGACACTTTTTGCTCATTTGGACCTTTGCCTATGGATTTTGGACCTTTTTCAACCTCTTTTTACATCTTTCCAAGCCTTGTGCCAAAGTGTTGTAAAACATTTTCAAACTCTCCTAGGCTTGTCATCACCAAATCAACCCCTTGTTATGCTATAATGACCCCTTAATGCACATACATGGCTTATTTCAGCATATTTTGTGAGACAATCCCGATAAACATAAATAATAATTGAAAATCAATGAAAAATTCCCAAGTGGACTAGGTCACCACCTTGGGTGACCTAGTCCCATGCTACATAAAAATTGAATTAAACTTAATTTATTTCAAGATTCTTGTCTCTAAAACCCTAAGGTCGGCCTGTATGGTGTTATTTCGGGAAAATTAGGGCATAACTTGTATAAATAAGCTTCAAAACCCTAATTTATCAATAGGCACACTCATTATGCATCACCCATTTTCTTCTCCACCTCTCTCTCAACTCTTCTTCTTCTCAAGCCAGCTAGGGTTTCAGATCTAGGTCAACAAGACATCATTGTTGAAACACTCAAGGGTTGAACCTCCATTGCTGCAACTCAAGATCATTCATCATGGAAAGCTAAGTAAGTAAATTGATTCACATCTCATGCTTTCCCATTTCATTTAATCATTTGATTTAATTATCTACAAAGGGGCTTGAACAAGGCAAGCCCCCTTACTCTAACAATCAACATTTATTCTTTCTCTTTGTGTGTGTTTGTAGATTTAGGTGCATTGGAAGCTTGAAGATCATTCAAAAAATTGACCAAGCTCTCTAAGGTTGAAGAAACCCTAGATGAAGCTTGGAAGACTTCCACAGACTAGAATCTTCACTTTCGGGACCAGATACCTGAAGAAGCAGAAAACATAGATCAAAGGCCTCAAATCCCATCTTCTAATTCACAAAAATTCAGAAGAGGACTAGGTCACCACTTTGGGTGACCTAGTCCCACTAAAACTATTTATTAGAAATCTTGGTAGATCTGGATACCCTTTTGGCTGAAACAAACTCCAGAGTAGTTTCCCAAAATTTGCTTGAAGGAGGACTAGATCACCCAACTTGGCACAAGTGTCCCTTTTGACATCTACATCAAATTCAACAACATTTCCAGCTCCTACAAGGTTCCAGGTGCACACTCCTTTCATCTCTAACCTTCTATTTTAGTTTAATTTATATTTCTTAGGTTATTTTGTATATACTTGTATATCATTATTTGTTTTCAAACATAGTTGCACTCTTAGGTTTTACATTCATAGTTAGTTTCTTTTATTTATTTCCAACATTTAGACACACATCTACACACACCTCACAAACTCCCAATCCAATCCCTATCTTTGAATGAACACCCAAGAAGCATATCACCAAAGTGGAAAGAGAGCCATTTCCTAACCAAGTGCTCCTTAGGTGAAAAACCCTAGGTGCCTAATTAGGGAATCCTCTTTCCCTTATTTTCATATCTTGTTTGTGGTTCACCTCCCTAGCCAATATTTCATTGTACTCTATCATCACTGATTTTCCCTATTGTTATCTGCTTGGAACATCCCAATTACCATGAATTTTTCATCAATACTTCTATTTCCTATTCCAGTCTTGATTTTTCTTCAAAAGTATTTTTGATTGTAGTTTATTCCATTCCTTTAGTTTTCTTTCACATGGTAGAGCTTTTTGTTGAAGATGAACATCTATGTGTCATTTATATTTAACTACTATGACCAAAATGTTTTTAGCCTGTCCATTATATCATTGCTACACAAACACATATTTTCAAGGTAGAATTGGATCTTTGGTGGGATTTAATTCTCTTCTATACATAGATCTAGTAGAAAATGGTTAGAAATTGAGATAGGCCTGATATTAGAGCAAGGTAGAGAAGGATTATATGGCCATCTCATTGGTAGAAGGAAATAATTCAACCTTTAAGAAATATTTAAAAATAGATCATCAATTATTCCAAGTGTACAAGTCATTGATAGGGATAGCATCAATGAGGTTGTTATGAGAGATGGAGCGAATTAAATCATGTTGGGTCTAAGACAAGTGCTTGATCCCACCAATTTTTTTAGAGAAATCTATTATGGTGTTGAAGTCACCTCCATGCATATAATTTATATTGCCCAACTTGTTGATTTCCATTTCCAATCTAATCTAAAGAAGTTTTTTGTCCTTGGATTTTGTCATTCCATATGCATTGAAAATATGAAAATTCAAATTTGGAATCAAGCTATGTACCTTATCAATGTACTAACTGGCTTTAAAATCACATGGGTTGATGACAACCTTGTATGGATTCCATAGAAAACCCAAACCACCAGAGGCCTTGTTAGCTTTAAATAATAGGCCAAGCAACCCTCAAAATTGTTTAATAAATAAGTTTACTTTAAATTTATTTAGTTTTGTTCCTTGCAACATCATGACATCAACCAAGTAGGTACTTAGATAATTCTTGGTCATGCACCACTTATTAGGAGTATTTAGGCCCCTAACATTCCATATGAGGATCTTCATTTCCCTCTGAGGGAGGGGACACCTCCATTGGATCTCAATAAATATGAATTAATTGAGGCCTGTTTGACACAAAATGAATCCTCCCCTTGTTTCTATTTATTGGTCTTCTAACCATGCTTGGATCACAAAACATGAAGATTGTAATCTAGCAATTTGGATGTCAATTGATGATTTTTTTGTAGATCCACCATGTCCAATTCATCCATTGCATCCTCTTCTTGTAATCTAACACATCAGATGTATGTTCATTACATTCATTATTTTTGTTTTGAAATAGGACAATCACCCATTGTGGTGGTTGGGAATCTTCTTGCATCTCCTTCAGGGTAGCTTTGGCCTAATGATCCATTGTGTGTGAGTGTGTAGAATCATTAGAATTGTCGACAATCCTAGTTGAGTCCTCCTTCATCTCAACATCTCACTTGGTTGTGTAAATTGGAATCCATTGTTCTTGACTAGATGGAGGTGGTGACATGAGGCTTCAAAATTATCTCTCCTTTTGCAAGGTAGATAGAAGAATTTGGGTTGTTTCATGGATAAAGATTTCTTCCATACCCCAATAATTTTTTTCAATATTACAAAGTTTAGAATCTCATAGATCGAAATTATTGTGATTCTGACATAAATAAGAGTTTCACCATTTCATAAATCTATTTCCAAAATCCTTCTGGTAGTGTTCCAAATTTTTGATAAACATTCATTTGACCACTATTCAAAAGGTAAATTGTACATTCAGATGCAAATTGACCTTGCCAATGGGGATTTCTTTAGTGGATCAAGTTTTGGAGTCCACTTCTGTAGAAATGGAAGGAATTCACTCATTTTCCATTGTTCTCTTATAAGAATTGCTTCTCTCTCCGCCTTGGATTTGAAAAAAGTGAGAAAGAACCCTTTAGGGAGGAAGTTGATCATAGGGTCAGTTTCCCAATGCATCACAATCCAATCATGTATTACATTTCTTTCCAACTGAGCACCAATAAACTTGCAAATTATTATTGTTTATGTGATCTCCTTTGCCTCGTTGTCCACCATGGATTCAAGATCTAAGGTGATTTATTGGGATATAGTATCATTGTGCACCTAATTGTTCTCTTCATTGTCATTAATATTTTTGTCGTTTGCACTTTTGTGTGACTTCCAAACCTTGCCCTATGCATGAATAATTCTGCTCTACTTTCCTTGTGCCATTTTTTATTTTTATTTTTTTATATGTATTGTGGGAAAGGCGTAGAGGATTTGAGCAGATATAAAACAAAGAAACAAACTGAAATTTGCATACAACAGTAAAAAAATAAATAAAAATGCATGTGAATGCTGCTAACAACACACACAAATTAACACAGTAGAAAATAGACGAAATCAGGTTCATATATGTATTAAAACTATGTAGTTATAGTAGAGCTTCACTACCCTATTTTTTTCCTTACTCCTTATTCTTCCTTGTTGTTGAAGAGCTTTGTCTCTCTTTCTCTTACTTCTTGCATTTTACAAAATGACAACAAAGCAATATTAAAACGAAAAAATCTATGGAGGAGAAAGAGGTATAAAATAATAATATTATTGTAACCCATAAAGCATGTGAGTTAATAAAGATTTAATGTCGAATCATATCGAATCTCCAAAAATATTTCTCCAAAAACATTCTCATTAATATGTCATTAATGCTGATACATAGGATTAGCTAGAGAGAACTGGCATAGTTAATTAGTTGAGATTATATTGCTAACACTCCCCCTTAATCTCAACTAGCTGACATTCTTCTCAAAATCTTTCGGAGCATCCATCTTCATTCTCAATTTTTTTTGGCACATCCATCTTCATTCCTATCATTCTTCTCCAAAAGTTCTGATGCACCCATCTTCATTTCCAACATTCTTCTCAAAATGTTTCGGTGCATCCATCTTCACTTCCTGCATTCTTCTAATTTTTTTTTGGTGCATCCATCTTCATTTCCAACACTAAAATTTCTGGAGCATCTATCTTTAGCATAAACACCCAAACAGCTTCTCAAATATTCAAATGCATCTTTTTCCAATGGTTTAGTGGAAATATTATCAAATTAATCTTCTAATCTAGGCATGTGTAGGATCATGATGGGCCAAAAAGTGGTGATATGATGGGTATGTGGCTGATTTTTTTTTTTTTAATCCAAAATTGATGAAACGAAAAGGGTTTTTAAAGGAGATTCTCATCTTTCCACCAATATAAATTATTCTTTACTTTGAATTTAATAAATAATTGTTATTCATTTTCTATTTGAATTACGACTGAAGTCCTGATTGATAGGATGATTGAAAAACATCTATAGCTTTCAAATGGTATCACATTTTTTGAATCTGAAACATGCATCACATTCTATGCTTCGCATACTATAGGATTAAAAAAAATGAATTTCATGAAGTTTTGACCAAGTTAAGGTGGTCAGACATACGATTTTTTATATTTTTTAAAAGTTGTGATAAAAAATTCATAATTAATTATTTACTTGGAAATTTTTTCCAAAAAATATGCATCACATTGAGACATGATTCCGCTACTTATATCTAACATATTATAAAAGAATATTATCATTTTATTGTGGTTAGGGTGGTAAGACAAACACATACTTCTTATTTTTTCCCTTAAATTTAAGTGCTACTGCATTGAAATTTCAAATCTTCACCAAATAGATTTAAAAAAAATAAAAATAAACCTAGTAGTTTAGAAAATACATTCAATTTTCTACATATTCTATTCTTACATATTTTTGAAATAATATAGGTAACTTATTCAAATTTTTATTTCAAGTTGCCTAACTCTGATTTTTATGAATTTTTCACCACTTAAGTGCCTGTTAAATTTTCCATGATGATCCTGCACATACCCATCTACAAAACTCTAAACATATTTCTTTTTTATTCACTAGTTCTCTTATAAAATGGTATCCAGTGTGTATGTGCTTGTTTCTTTTATGATTTTTTAATTTTTAGACAATGTAATGGCTGAGTTATTGTCACAATAAACCTTTGTTGCTTCATCTTGTTTATACATCAACTCATATAACATTATTCTCATCCATATTGCTTGACATGTTGCTCCTGTGGCTGCCACATACTCCTCTTCTACTAAAGAAAGAGTGACACTGGGTTGTTTCTTTGAAGTCCATGATACAACTCTTGTTCCAAAATGAAAGGAATAAGTAGAAATATTTTTTCTATCATCGATGCTACCGGCACAATCACTGTCTGTGTATGCAATGAGTTTGAACTCGTCTATAGTTGAATATAAAATTCCATAGTTCTTAGTTCCACATATGTACCTCAATATCTTTTTTCCAGCTTTCCAATGAGAGTCTTTTGGAGACTCTATGAACCTTGAGATAAGGCTCACACCATAAATGATGTTAGGCCTTGTGGCCATCAAATAAAATTGACTACCAACCAACCTTTTACACAATCTAGGATCAACTAATGAACCATCATCTTCTTTGCTTAACTTTAGTCCTGTCACAACTGGTGTAGGGGCTGGCTTGTAATTCAACATATTAAAGATTTTTAGTACATCACTTGCATACTTTTATTGAGAAATAAAAATATCATATGTTGATTGCTTAATTTATATTCCCAAAAATATTTCATAAGACTAAGATCAATCATCTCAAACTCTTTCATCATAGCTGCCTTTAAAGAACTTATAAAAAGGCCCCCCATAAAAATCAAACCATCTACATAAAGACAAACTATCAAAATTTTATCCTTTTCATTCATCTTGATATATAAAGTAGGCTCAGTACTACACCTACTAAAACCATTCTTAATCAAATAAGAATCAATTTGATTGTACCATACTCTAGAGGCTTGTTTGAGTCCATATAGAATATTTTTTAGCTTTTATACTTTGCCTTCATGAGCTGAAATTTCATATCATTTTGGTTACTCCACATAAACTTCCTCTTCAATAAATCCATTTAAAAATGTAGATTTTACATCCATTTGAAAAATAGGCCACTTGTTTTCGGCTACAATGACCAAAACAGTTCTTACCGTATCCAAGTGAGCTACACAAAAAAATGTTTCATTGTAATCAATACTAGACTACTGAGTGAAACCTCAAGCAACCAACCTTGCCTTATGCTTCGACACATTTCCATCTATGCCATATACTTTTTTGTAAATCCATTTTATGCTTATAACATCCTTTCCTTGCAGATGATCCACCAACTCCCAAGTGCCATTGTTTTCAATAGCTTCAATCTCTTCATCCATAGCTTTAGCCCATGCTTCATAAAAAAAAATTGGGTCAACAACTTCTGAAAATAAAGTAAAAACAAAAATAGAATTAGATGTTTCAACATTAAAATAAGATTCATAGATATCTCTTAAACTCCTTGTTTTTCGCTGCAATAAACTTGCCTATGTAGGATTCGATGAGTTGCTTCTATCAACTAAGTTTCATGGACTTTCTAATGGAATTATGGCTAGTGTTCCTTGTGGAGTTTGTTGTGTGGGTGAGAAATTCTAATTTCTTGAAAGTCTTGCTATAGGACTTGTAGCTTGTGCTTTTGTTCCATATCTGGGATTGGAAGTAGGTATTTCTTGAGGAATACCTTGCTATTCTAACACTTCATCAGTAATATCATCATGTGAATCAGCTATTTCTATACTTATTATTTTTTCTACACTTTCATCCCATGCTTCATTCTCCAGGAAAGTGCAAAAAGATGGGTTCTAAAAAGGGGGTTAAAAGGCCACTTTTTTTTCTTGAAATCGGGAAATATTGACCTTGGATGTGAAATTGAGGATAGTTACACTCAAAATTTTGAGATGGAACAAAAACAAGGATCAAAGTGCTCTGAGTCTAGTTTCTAAAATACTAATTTATTTTTAAAATGGTTGAGATTAAGGGGTTCAAAAGAGGGGTCTGCACAAATTTGGTGTTGTTTTTGTCAGAAAAAACATAACATAGCAACTCTTGTACGACCCTTGTATGGTGAACTTTTTTTTAGTATTTTTAAAATCAAAATGTTCAGAAGTTAGCTAATAGTATGTAGTTGATGCACAATTTTTCTGATAATTTTTTAATGAATATTTATTTTTTTACTAATTTTTGAAGTGGAAACTTCCTGAAAAATAGAATTTTGGCCATGCTACCCCTACAAATTTTGGAAACTAATTGATTTTTTTTTTTTTATATAAATTTGTAGAATGGAATCTAGTTTCTAAAAATGTAATTTATTTGAAATTTTAATGAATGGTTATATTATAATGAAAAAAACACTAAACATTTCTTTTTGCCAAAAAAGAGACATACAAACAAAATAAATTATGGATGAAAGGCTTAAAATTTTTAGAAAGTGAAAAAAATTACATCGTTGGATAGCTAAGAGAGAACCTAACATTACCCTAATGTTTGATTTGTTTCATATTGAACCACGTGCAATCCCGATGGTGAGCATGACCCTGATTATCTGAAATATTGTAGCATTTGCAAAAAAACATCTTTGGTTGTTGGGAATTCCTCCAAGCCTTTGGGTTGGTATTCCAAGGAAAATACCAATCTCAAGGATTGGGGATTCCCAAAGCAAGATATAACACGTGCATGTTGTAACGTGAGTGCTTTATAACGCACTCACATTATATCTCAATTTTGACATGTTTTTTTGTTTTTTGTCAATGCATTGACAAAACGTGAGCGCATTATAATGCACTCGCATTTTGATCTACATCAAATTTATTTTTCTTCTTTTTTTTTCTTTCTTCTCGCTATCTTTGAGGGAAACTATATACATGAAATAAACATTTAACTATAGGTTGACATTTACATATGGACATTTACTTTCTTATACTTTAAGTTATATTTTATGTATATAGGTAGGATGTTTGAGAGTGGTTTTAGATCTTTAGGAGTTATAATGCAAACTTTAGTTTTTGGAAGATTTTAAAAATTTCAGACTTAGTCAAATTTCAATAATCAACATGTCAAATTTTAGTAATCAAGAGGTCAAATTTTAGTAGTCAACAAGTTGTATCATCTTTCTCTCTCTCTCTCCTTCTCTCTACTCTCTATCTCTCCACTCCCTCTCTATCTCCCTTCCTCCCTCTCTTCTCTCTCTCTCTCTCTCTCTTCTAGTTTTTGGAAGATCTCACAAATTTTAGACAGAAAAATTTCAGTAATCAGGAGGTCAAAATTTGGAAATCAGAAAATTGTATTATTTCTCTCTGTCTCACTCATTTTTATCCCTTACACTCTAGACCTCTCTCTCATTATCTCCACCCCTTTATCTGACTCTCTCTCCCTTGATCTGAAGAACTCTCTTTGTATCTTTTTCTCTCTCCTTTGCCCTCTAATTCTCTCTACCTCACTTCTCTCTCCCTCCCTCCCTCCTTCCCTCTCTACTTATCTCTATATCCCTCCCTCTCTCTCTACCTACCTACCTCTCTCTCTCTCTCTCCATCACTCCCTACCACTCTCTCTATTTCTCTCTACCTAAACTCTCTCTCACCTCCCTCTCTCTCTCTCCCTCCATACTTCTCTCTCCCTCTCTTCTTCCCTATCTACTCTATATCTCCCAATCCCTCTCTCTACCTATCTCTACATCTATCAAACTTACCACTCTCTCTCCACACCTCTCTATCTCACCTTTCTCTCCCTCTCTACCTCTCCCTCCCTCCCTTATTCCCTCTCTACTGCTCTCTATCTCTCCTCTCTCTACCTCTTCTTCCATCTCTACTTATCTTTATATCCTCTCTCCCTCTCTCTACCTACCTCTCCTTCCACCACTCTCTATTTCTCTCTATGTCACCTCTCTCCCTCACTACATATCCCTCTCTCTCTACTTATCTATATCTCCCCTCTCCCTCTCTACCTAGTTCTCAATCCATCACAACCTACCACTCTCTCTATTTCTCTCTATCTCACCTCTCACTCTCTCCATACATACCTCTCCCTCTCCTTCCCTATCTACCTACCTCTCCATCCATAAATCCCTAAAACTCTCTCTACACCTCTCTATCATGATTCTCTCCCTCCCTCCTTCATTCCCTCTCTACTTCTCTCTCTCTCTATCTCTACCTCTTCTTCCCTCTCTAATTATCTTTATCTCCCCTCTCTCTCTCTCTCTCTCACACACACACACTAGATGTCTCCCTCCCTACCTTTTCCCCTATCTACTCTCTATCTCTCCTCTCCCTCCCTCTACCTCTCTCTCTCTCGCTCTCTCTCTCACTCCTCCCTCACCCTATTTTTCTCTCTCTCTCCTCTCTATCTTACCATTCTCTCTTTACCTCTTCATAACTCTCTACTTCTCTATATGTCACCATTCTCTCTCTACATATCCTTATCTCACCTTCCCTCTTTACCTCTCCATTCCCCCCCTCTCTCACCCACCCTCCATCCTTCCCTCTATCTATATCCTCTCTACTTATCTCTATCTCACCTATCCCTCTCTACCCACATATCCCTCATTCACTCCCAACCACACTCTCTCTATTGCTCTTTATCTCACCTCTCTCACAACCCTCTCCCTCCATACTTCTCCCTCTCCTTCCCTCTATACTCTCTATCTCCCTAATCCCTCTCTACCTACCTCTCCATCCATCACTCCCTACCACTCTCTCTACACCTCTCTATCTCACTTCTATCCCTCCCTTATTCTCTCTCTACTTCTCTTTACCTCTCCTCCTTTCTCTAATTATCTTTATCTCCCCTAGCCCTCTCTCTCTCTCACTAGATGTCTCCCTCCCTACCTTTCCCCCTATCTACTCTCCATCCCTCTACCTCTCTCTCTCTCTCACTCTCTCCCACTCCTCCCTCACCCTCTTTCTCTCTCACTCTCTCCTCTCTATCTCACCATTCTCTCTTTCCCTCTATGTAACTCTCTCCTTCTCTATATGTCACTATTATATCTCTACTTATCTTTATCTCACATATCCCTCTTTACCTCTCCCTTCCTCCCCTCTCTCACCCACCCTCCCTCCTTTCCTCTATCTCTATCTCTCTCTACTTCTCTCTATCTCACCTATCCCTCTCTACCCGCATATCCCTCTATCACTCCATACCACACTATTTTTATTACTCTCTATCTCACCTCTCTCTCACCTCCCTCTCTCTCCCTCCATCTTTCCTTTCTTATATACTCTTTATCTCTTATGTCTCTCTACTTCTCCTTCCCTCTCTACTTATCTTTATCTCCTATTTCCCTCCCGACCTCTCTCTCTCTACCTAATCCCTCCTCCCCCCTCTTTCTCTATCCCCCTATGAGGGTTGAGGGTGTAAGGTTTAGTGTTTAAGGTATAGGGTTGAGGTTATAGGGTTAAGTGTATAGGGAATAGGGAATAGGGATTAGGGTTTAGGATATTAGATATAAAGTTGAGGGTATAGGGTATAGGGATGAGGGATGAGGGTTTAGGGTTTAGGGTTTAAGGTATAGGATTGAGGGTTGAGGGATAGTGTTTAGGGTTGAGGGTATAAGGTTAAGTGTATAGGATGTATGGATTATGGTTTAGGCTATTGGATATATAGTTGAGGGCACTGGGTTGAGGATATTAGGTTTAGGGTTGATGTTTTAGGGTTTAGGATTTATGTATGAGTTTGAGGGTTGAGGTATAATGTTCAGGGTTGAGGGTATGAGTTTAATTTTATAGGGTATATGGATTAGGGTTTAGGGTGTAGGATTAAGGGTATAAGGTATAGGGTTAAGGCTTGAGAGTGTATGGATTTCTATTTAAGTATATGTTTGAGGGATAATGTTTATGGTTTAGGGTATAAGGTTGAGGGTATAGGGTATAGATATGAGGCTTGAGGGTGTAAGGTTTAGGGTTTAAGGTATAGTGTTGAGGGATAGTGTTCAAGGTTGAGGGTATGGGGCTAAGTGTATAGGGTATAGGGATTAGGGTTTAGAATAATGGGTATAGGGTTGAGGGTATTAGGTTTCGGATTAAGGTTTAGGGTTTAAATATAGGGTTGAGGGATGATGTTTAGGGATTAGGTTATAAGGTTGAGGGTATATGGTATAGGGATGAGGGTTGAAGGTGTAGGGTTTAGGGTTTAGTGTTTAAGGTATAGGGTTGAGGGTTGAGGTATAGTGTTCAAGTTTGGGGTGTAGGGTTAAGTGTATAGGGATTAGGGTTTACGATATTGGGTATAGGGTTGAGGGTATTGGGTTTAGGGTTGAGGGTTTAGGGTACAAGGTTTAATGCAGGATTTAGCATTTAATTATAGGGTTAAGGGTTCATGGATAATGTTTGGGGTTTAGGGTATAGGGATGAGGGTTGAGGGTGTAGGGTTAATGGTATATGGTTGAAGGTATAAGGTTAAGTTTATAGAATATAGGGATTAGGGTTTAGGATATTAGGTATAGGGTTGAGTGTATTGGGTTGAAGGTTTAAGGTTAAGTTTATAGGGTATAGGTAATAGGGTTTAGGAGAGAGAGAGAGAGAGAGAGAGAGAGAGAGAGAGAGAGAGAGAGATGAGAGAGAGAGAGAGTATTCTCTAGTTAGGGTGGGAGGGAAAGACTTGAGAGAGGGGGAGGGGGTGAGAGGGAGAGACTTGAGAGAGAGAGAGAGATTTCCCCCATTTCTTGGACCCATTTTTTCAAATAGGTCAAGTTAGGTTTTCAATTTCATTGAATTGGAAAGCTATTGGGTGCATTGGCTTGCCAATTCGATGAAATTGGCAACCTAACTTGGCCTATTTGAAAAAGTGTGTCCACTAGATTGGGGTCTCCTGATGTTGTAAATTCTCTACCCAAGTAAACTCTCTACCCTAATCCCTCAACCCTCAACCCTCAACCCTTAATCCCTCAACCCTTAAACCCTTAGCCCTCAACCCTCAACCCTCAACCCTTAAATCCTAATCCCTTAACCCCTATACCCTATACCCTATACATTGGACCCTCAACCCTATACCCTCAATCCTCTACCCTCTACCTTAAACCCTCAACCCTCAACCCTTAAACCATATACATGCTAACCTATACATTAAATCCTCAACCCTCAAACCTTAAACCATAAACCTTTAAACCCTCAACCCTCAATTCTCAATCCTCGTCCCTTAATCCCTCAACCCTCAACCCTTAAACCCTTAACCCTCAACCCCTATACCCTCTACCCTATACATTTGACCCTTAACCATATACCCTCAAACCTATAACCTAAACCCTAAACCCTCTAACCTCAACCCTAAACCCTCAACCCTAAACCCTTAATTCCTCAACCCTTAAACCCTCAACCCTCTACCCTCAACTCTCAACCCTTAAACCCTAATCCCTCAACCTTTATACCCTTTAACCTATACATTGGACCCTCAACCCTATACCCTCAATCCTATACCCTCAACCTTAAACCCTCAAACCTCAACCCTTAAACTCTCTGCCCTCTACCATCTACCCTATAAATTAAACCCTCAACCCTCAATTCTCAAACCTCAACCCTTAATCCCTCAACCCTCAATCATTATACCCTTAACCCTCAACCTCTAAACCATATACCATATACATTGGACCCTCAACCTAATCCTTCAAGCATATACCCTCAACCCAATACTCTCTACCCTCAACCCTAATCCCTAAACCCTATACACTCAAACCAATACCCTAAATCATCAACCCTATAGGCCATCTACCCTAATCACTCAACCCTATATCCTTAACCCCTATCCCTTTCTCTCCCTCCTTCTCTCCTACCCTCTCTAATTGTCTCTATCTACCCTCTCCCTCTTTCTACGTACATCTTGCTCAATCAATCCCTACCACTCTCTCTCTCTATCTCCCTCCCACTACCTCTCCATCACTCCCTCTCTCTCCCACTACCTCTTAGCGTTTAGGGATTAGGGTAGATATTTTTCTTGTGTTTAAGGGTTTAAGGGTAGAGGGTAGAGACCCAATACCCTCTACCCTCAACCCTAATCCCTCAACCCTATACTCTCAACCCAATAATCTAAATCATAAACCCTATAGGTCCACCCTAATCCATCAAACCATATCTCTTTCTCTCTACTTGGAAATTTGGTGAAATTGGCAACATAACTTGCTTATTTCTTGGACCCATTTTTTCAAACAAGCCACTACATTCCCAATATCACTGAATTGACAAGCTAGGGTAGAGGGTTTAAGGGTTAAGGGTAGAGGGTAGAGGGGAGAGAGATAAAAAGAGTGAGTGAGTGAGAGAAAGATAGAGACTTGAGAGAGGGAGAGAGGGTAGGAGGGAGAGACTTGAGAGAAAGAGAGAGAGGGAGGGAGTGGGATAGAGATAGACGGTAGAGGGTTTAAGGTTTTAATGGTTAAGGGTAGAGGGGAGAGAGATAGGAGTGAGTGAGTGAGAGAGAGACTTGAGAGAGTGAGAGGGTGTAAGAGGGAGAGACTTGAGAGAGATAGAGGGTAGAGGGTAGAGGGTTTAAGGGTTAAGGGTTTAGGGTTTGTAGTTTAGGGTAGAGGGGATAGAGATAGAGTGAGTGAGTGAGAGAGAGAGAGACCTGATAGAGGGAGAGAGGGTGGGAGGTAGAGACTTGAGAGAGACAGAGAGACAAAGAGAGAGGAAGTGAGTGGGAGAGAGATAGAGGGTAGAGGGTTAAGAGTAGAAGGTAGAAGGCCCACTAGCTTGCCAATTCTGTGAAATTGGCAACCTAACTTGCCCTGTTTGAAAAAATGGGTGTAAGAAATAGGGTCTCTCAATGATGTAAGGGAGACCCCATTTCTTGGACCCATTTTTTCAAATAGGGCAAGTTAGGTTTCCAATTTCACCAAATTGGAAACCTAACTTCGCCTGTTTGAAAAAATGGGTCCAAGAAATGGGGTCTCCCGGTGATGTAAATCACCAGGAGACCCCATTTCTTGGACCCATTTTTTCAAATAGGCCACTACATTGCCAATTTCACCAAATTGGCAAGCCAGTGGGCCCACTAGCTTGGAAATTCATTGAAATTGGCAACCTAACTTTCCTGTTTGAAAAAATGGGTCCAAGAAATGGGGTCTCTCAGTGATGTAAATCACTAGGAGACCCCATTTCTTGGACCCATTTTTTCAAACCCCCACTACATTGCCAATTTCTCTAAAATGGCAAGCCAGTGGACCCACTAGCTTGGCAATTTAGTGAAATTGGCAACCTAACTTACCTATTTGAAAAAATGGGTCCAAGAAATGTGGTCTCCCAGTCATGTAAATCACCAAGAGACCCCATTTCTTGGATCCATTTTTTCAAACATGCCACTACATTCCCAATTTCACCGAGTTGGAAAGCTAGGGTAAATGGTTTAAGGGTAGAGGGTAGAGGGTTAAGGGTAGAGGGGAGAAAGATAAAAGGATTGAGTGAGTGAGAGAGAGAGACTTGAGAGAGGGAGAGGGGGTAGGAGGGAGAGACTTGAGAGAAAGAGAGAGATGGAGGGAGTGGGAGATATATAGAGGGTAGAGGGTTTAAGGGTTAAGGGTGGATGATAGATGATTAAGGGTAGATGAGAGAGAGATACTTGAGAGAGGGAGAGGGGGTAGGAGGGAGATAATTTAAGAGAGAGAGAGAGAGGGAGGGAGAGGGAGGGAGAGGGAGAGATATATAGGGTAGAGGGTAGAGGGTAGAGGGTTTAAGGGTTTAAGGGTTAAGGGTAGAGGGGAGAGATATAGAAGGAGTGATTGAGCGAGAGAGAGACTTGTGAGAGAGAGATGGGGTAGGAGGGAGATACTTGAGAGAGAGAAAGAATGATGGAGTGGGAGAGAGATAGAGGGTAGAGGGTTTAAGGGTTAAGTGTTTAGGGTTTATGATTAAGGGTAGAGAGAAGAGAGATAGATGGAGTGATTGAGAGAGACATAAGAGAGGGAGATGGGGTAGGAGGGAGGGAGAGGGAGAGATATAAAAGAAGGGAGGGTTAAGGGTAGAGGGTAGATATTTTAAGGGTTAAGGGTTAAGGTTAGAGGGTTAAGGGTTTAATGATTTAGGGTTTAAGGGTTAAGGGTAGAGGGTTTAGGGTAGAGGAGAGAGAGATAGAGGGATTGAGTGAGAGAGAGACCTAAGAGATGGAGAGGGGTTAGGAGGGAGAGACTTGAGAGAGAGATGGAGGGATCAAGAGAGAGATAGAGAGAGGTAGGGTTAAGGGTGGAGGGTGGATGGTTTAAGGTTTTAGGGTTTAGGCTTAAGGGTAGAAGGAAGAGAGATAGAGGGAGTGATTGAGAGAGAGACCTAAGAGAGGGAAAGGGGTTAGGAGGGAGAGGGTTGAGAGAGAGAGAGGGATGGAGTGGGAGAGAAATAGAGGGAGGGAGGGTTAAGGGTATAGGGTAGAGGGTTTAGGGTTTAGGGTATATGGTTAAGGGTTTAAGGTTTAAGGGTTAAGGGTAGAGAATTAAGCATTAAGGGTATAGGGAAGAGAGATAGAGGGAGTGAGTGAGTGAGAGAGAGATACCTAAGAGAGGGAGAGGTAGTAGGAGGGAGAGACTTGAGAGAGAGAGGTCGAGAGTGGGAGAGAGATAGAGGGATGGAGGGTTAAGGGTAGAGGGTAGAGGGTTTAAGGGTTAAAGATTTAGAGTTTAGGGTTAAGGGTAGAGGGGAGAGAGATAGAGGGAGTTATTGAGAGAGAGAGATACCTAAGAGAGGGAGAGGGAGTAGGAGGGGGATATTTGAGAGAGAGAGGCTATGGGAGATAGATAGAGGGTAGAGGGTTAATGGTAGAGGGTATAGGGTTTAAGGGTTTAAAGGTTAAGGGTTAAGGGTAGAGGGGAGAGAGATAGGAGTGAGTGAGAGAGAGAGACTTGAGAGAGGGAGAGGGGGTAGGAGGGAGAGACTTGAGAGAGAGAGAGAGAGAGGTGAGATATAGAGAATCTCCTTCATACCCCCCGTCTCTCTCAAGACTCTCCCTCCTACCCCCTCATCCTCTCTTAGGTCTCTCTCTCTCACTCACTCCCTCTATCTCTCTCCTCTCTACCCTTAAACCTAAACCCTAAAAATTTATCCCTTAAACCCTAAACCCTCTACCATATACCCTTAACGCCCTACCCTCTATTTGTCTCCCACTCCCTTACTCCCTATCTCTCTCTCAAGTATATCCCTCCTACCTCCTCTCCCTCTCTCAGGTCTCTCTCCCACTCACTCACTCCTTTTTATCTCTCTACCCTCTACCCTTAACCCTCTTACCTCTATCTCTCTCCCACTCCATCCCTGTCTCTCTTTCTCACTCCTTCTATCTCTCTCCCCTCTACCCTTAACCCTTAACCCTAAAACCTTAACCCTTAAACCATAAACCCTTAAACACTCTACCCTCTACCTTCTACCCTTATCCCTCTACCATCTATCTCTCTCCCACTACCTCTCCCTCTCTCTCTCTCAAGTCTCTCCCTCCTACCCCCTCTCCCTCTCTCAGGTCTCTCTCACTCACTTACTCCCTCCCTCTATCTACCCTCTACCCTTAACCTTAAAACCTTAACCCTTAAACCCCAAACCCTTAAAAAATCAACCCTCTATCCTCTATCTATCTCCAACTCCCTCCCTCCCTCTCTCCCTCTCCCTCCCTCCTCTCTCTCTCAAGTCTCTCCCTCCTACCCCCTCTCCCTCTCTCAGGTTTCTCTCTCACTCACTCACTCCTATCTCTCTACCCTCTGTCTCTCTCCCACTCCCTCCCTCCCTCTCTCTTAATCACTCCCTCTATCTCTCCCCTCTACCCTTAACCCTAAAATTTTAACCCTTAAACCCTCTACACTGTACCCTCTATCTCTCTCCCACTCCTCCATCTCTCTCTCTCTCTCTCTCTCTCTCTCTCTCTCTCACCTTCTCCCTCCCACCCTCCCTCTCTTAAGTCTCTCTCTCTCTCTCACTCACTCCTATCTCTCTTCCCTCTACCCTCAACCCTTAACCCTCTACCCTAAACTCTTAACACTTAAACCCTTAAACCCTCTACCCTCTATTTATCTCCCACTCCCTATCTCTCTCTCTCTCCCTCCTACCCCCTCTCCCTCTCTTAGGTCTCTCTCTCTTTTAGTCACTCCCTCTATCTCTCTCCCCTCTACCCTTAACCCTAAACCATTAGCCCTTAAACAATAAACCCTTAAACCCTCTACCCTCTACCCTTAACCCTCACTCCATCTATTTATCTCCCACTCTCTCCCTATCTTAGGTCTCTCTCTTAGTCACTCCCTCTATCTCTCTCCCTTCTACCCTTAATTGTAAACCCTAAACCCTTAAACCTTAAACCCTCTACCCTCTACCATTAATCCTCCCTCCCTCTATCTCTCTCCCAATCCCTCCCTCTCTCTCTCAAGTATCTCCCTCCTACCCCCTCTCCCTCTCTCAGGTCTCTCTCTCACTCACTCACTCCATTTATCTCTCTCCCCTCTACCCTTAACCCTCTACCATATCATTGGATCCTCAACCCTCATCTATCTTTGTCCCTCCCTCCTCTTCTCTACTTCTCTCTATCTCACTTCTCCCTCCATATCTCCCTCCCTCCATCCCTCCCTCTCTACCCTAATCCCTCAAACTTATACCCTCAACCCTTAAACCCTTAAACACTCAACCCTAAACCCTTAACCCTTAACCCTTAAACCCTAAACCCTTAAAATCTCTACCATCAACCCTATACCCTCAACCCTTAAACCCTTAAACTCAAGTAAACTCTCTACCCTAATCCTTGAACCCTCTACTATCTATCCTCAAACCTTAAACCCTAATCCCTCAACCCCTATACCCTCTACCCTATATATTAGACCCTCAACCCTACACCCTCAACCCTCAACCCTCAATCCTCAACCCTCAAACTTAAACCATCAACCCTCAAACCTTAAACCCTATAACCTCTACCCTATACATTAAACCCTCAACCCTCGACCCTTAATCCCTCAACCCTAGGTAGGTAGGGAAACATAGGTGAGATACAAAGTGATAAAGGGAGAGGTAGGTAAACAAAGGGAGAGGGGAGATAAATATAGGTAGAGAGGGAAGAATATGTAGATAGAGGAGAGATAGAGAGAAGTAGAGAGGGGAGGGAAGGACAGGTAGGGAGGAGACAAAGGTGAGTGTGTGTGTGTGTGTGTGTGTGTGAGAGAGAGAGAGAGAGAGAGAGAGAGAGAGAGAGAGAGAGAGAGAGAGAATTGAGATATAGAGTGATGGAGGGAGAGGTGGGTAAAGAGAGGGAGGGGGGGGATAAAGATAAATAGAGAGGGAAGGAGATGTAGAGAGTGGAGGGATGGAGGGAGAGGAAAGGAGGAGATAGAGGTGAGTGTGTGAGAGAGGGATAGGGAGTGAGAGGAGAGAAAATGAGGGGAGAGAGGAAGGGGGAGAGAGAGAAACAAAGTAGAGAGGGAAGGGGGGAGAGAGAGATAAGAGAGTGAAGGAGAGAGTAAGAGAGAAATTTGGGGGAGGGATAGAAAGAGGGGTGGGTAGTGGATGGAGAGGTAGGTAGATAGGGAAGGAGAGAGGGGGGGATATGAGGGAGAGAGGGAAGGAGGGAGAGAGGGAAGGAGGGAGAGTGAGATGGTGAAAGAGTGGTGGGATAGAGTTTAGAGGTAAGGAGAGAATGATAAAGAGATATAAAGAGAGAGAGGGAGGTTGGAGGGAGGGAGAGATAGAAAGGGATAGGTGAGATATAGAGAGGGAAGGAGGGAAAGTGCGATACAGAGAAAATGGTGATTTAGAGAGGAGGGAGTGAGAGGGAAGGAGGGAAAGTGGGAGAGATAGAGAATGGTGATTTAGAGAGGAGTGAAAGTGGGAGAGATAGAGAGTGGTGATTTAGAGAGGAGGGAGTGAGAGGTAGGGATAGAGATAGTGGTGAGATATAGAGAAGGAGAGAGTGAGAGAGAAAGAGAGGGATGGAGAGATAGAGAGAGAGGTAGGTAGAGTAAGGGAGAGGAGATATAGAGAGTAGAGAGGGAAATATGTAGGGAGGGAGACATATGTGAGATAGATATGTATGGAGATAAATTGATGGAGGGAGAGGTAGGTATAGAGAGGGAAAGAGAGAGGAGAGATAAAGAGTAGAGAGGGGAGGGAGGGAGGGAGATAGAGGTGTGTTTGTGTGAGTGAGTGTGAGAGAGAGAATGGTGAGATAGAGAAAAGGAGAAATTGAGAGAGAAAGAGGGGGGAGGGGGTAGGGAAAATAGTGAGAGAGATAGGGAGGAGAGACAAAAATAATGGGAGGGAAGGTGAGGTCAAGAGAGGGAGAGAGAGGAGAGATAGAGAGAAGTAGAGAGGGAAGGAGGGAGGGAGTGTTAGGGAGGGAGATAGAGGTTTGTGTGTGTGAGAGAGAGATAGAGAGAGTGGTGAGATAGAGAGGAGAAAGTGAGAGGGAGGGAGAGAGAATTATGAGATAGAGAGGATAAAGTTGGAGAGAAAGAGGGGAAAAAGAGGGATAGAGAGTGAGAGAGAGATGTAGGTAGAGGGAGGGAGAGGAGAGATAGAGAGTAGAGAGGGAAAGAGGTAGGGAGGGAGACATAGGTAAGATACAAAGTGATGGAGGGAGAGGAGAGATAGAGAGTAGAGAGGGAAAGAGGTAGGGAGGGAGACATAGGTAAGATAAAAAGTGATGGAGGGAGAGGAGATATAGAGAGTAGAGAGGGAAAGAGGTAGGGAGGGAGACATAGGTTAGATAAAAAGTGATGGAGGGAGAGGTAGGTAAAGAGAGAGAGAGGAGATAAAGATAAGTAGAGAGGGAAGGAGATATAGAGAGAGGGAAGGGAGGGAGGTAGATGTAGGGAGGAGATAGAGGGGTATGTGAAAGAGAGAGGGATTGGAGAGATAAATAGTAGAGAGAAGGAAATATTGAGAGAGAAAGATGATACAACTTGCTAACTACTAAAATTTGACCTCCTAATTACTAAAATTTGACATGCTAATTACTGAAATTTGACTAAGTCTGAAATTCTTAAGATCTTCCAAAAACTAGAATTTTCCTTATAACTCCTAGAGATCTGAAACCACTCTCAAACATCCTACCTATATACATGTAAATTTCAACTTATACTTAAATGTTTATTTCATGTATATAGTTTCCCTAAAAGATAACAAGAAGAAAGAAACAAGAAAAAAAGAAGAAAAAAATTCAATGTAGACCAAAATGTGAGCGCATTGTAACGTGCTTGTGTTTTGGAAATGTTTTTTTGATTTCAAAAAATGCACATTTTTTGAACTCAAAATGTGCACGTTTTTTGAAGTTTAAACCATACCATGAGCGTGTTATGGCTTGGTAATGAACGATCGTAGGTTTAGTCATTACCAAGCCATAACGCGAGCGCATTTTACTATAACACGCTTGTGTTTTTGCTATTTCAGGATGAAAAAGTACATTGGCCACAAAATTGTGACCCATCTTTCTGCACTTACCCCTCCACAAATTGCACATCCTTATTGATTATGAATTTTTTAGTATTTGGGTTAAATAACTTGTAAGCTTTGATATCTTCTAAATACCCAATAAATACATTTCTCACCTTTATTATTCAACTTCCTTCTTATCTCTTCAGGCACATGAGCATATGCAATGTAGCCAAAGACTTTGAAGTGTGCAACACTATGCTTTTTACCACTCCAAGTCTCTTGAGGAATCACATTCCTTACACTTGTAGTTGGACATCTATTTAAAATATAAACAACAATTGCTACTACTTTAGCCCAATATTCATTTGGTAAATGATTTGAATTTAACATACTCCTTGCCATATCCAAGATAGTTCTATTTTTTCTTTCAGCTACACCATTTTGCTTAGGTGTGTAGCGAGTTGTAAATTATTTGTGAATACCATGTTGTTTGCAATAATTTAAAAAAAAAGCATTAAAATTATACTCACCACCTCTATCAATTCTTAATATTTTGATGTAGTAACCACTTTTCTTCTCTACAAGAGCCTTGAATTGTTGAAAGACTCCAAAAGCATCAGATTTATGCCTCAAAAAGTAGACCCATGTCTTCCTTGTATAGTCATCAATGAAAGTTAGAAAATATGTACAACCTCTAATGGAAGGATTTTGCATTGGTCCACATATATCAGAGTGGATAATTTCAAGAGGTTTACAAGCTCTTTTTTATTTTCCAACAAGGAAAGTATCTCCATGTTGTTTACCTAAGATGCAACCTTCACATAATTTTTTCAGTTTTCAAATCAATGGAAATCCCTTAACCATATTCTTTCTATGCAACAAATTCAGACCCCCAAAGTTTAAATGGCCAAAGCTCAGATGCCATAACCAAGATTCATTGTTTACAACTGACTGATTTTTTTTTTAATAGTCACACTATCATTTTTTTCATCTTTAGTTCCAATTTCTACTTTTTCGAAGAAAATTTATTCTTTTTTAGAGCTATGTTCTTTTCTAGAGCTAGCTTGAGAGGCATTTTGAGAATTTTCAGACTTTAAGGCTACTCTAGCTTGTCTATTTTTTGATATATGATGAGCTTCAGTTGCATTTCTTTTGATATCTGGTTTTAACCTCAATGGGAACATTCTATTTATTGTCATTTGTACCTCTGCTATCAATTGAGTAGTAGGATTTTTATCAAGAATAATACATGCATTATCCTTCATATAAATTCTATATCCTTTTTGCACTAATTGACCAATACTCATCAGATTATGCTTCAGACCAACAACATAAAAAAAATCATGAATTACCTTTAAAGTAACTGATTTATCCAAGCTAGAAAATAACTCTATATTTTTTGACATGTGATTGCTACAGCCAGAATCTAAATACCAAATATTATTTGGACTCTCTTAAACCATATTATATTCAACTGGTGATTTTGTAGAAATTGATTCAACAATCTTTGTGCATGCAATAAACTTAGATTTTTTTGTAGAATTTTCTTGGGGATTTTGATTTTTTCTTCCTTGATCATGTTGCTTCTTTCTACATATAGAAGAGTAGTGACCATACCTCTTACATTAATGACATTGAACATGTGACTTGTCTTGTCTTTGACCAGCTAAATTATTATGAGAGTGATCATTGTTATGTCCTCTTCCACCTTGGTTTGCAGGACTGCTGCTACATCCTCTAAATGTGTCTCTACCCCTAGGAGTGAATCTATGTTTACCTCTTCCACAGATTACTGAAGCCTGAGATGAGAATGCCTTTTCTATGGAAGTGTGTGATCTGTTCAACCTATGTTCACAATTTATCAAAGATGCATGTAATTCATACATTTTCATTTGGCTTAAATCCTTAGTTTCATCTATAGCAACAACTAAAGGATCAAATTTAGTAGGAAAAATCTTACCATTTTTTAAACTATTCTTGTCTCTTCTATCGTTTCCCTGTGTGATTTTATTTGATTCACAAGACCAACATGTGTAAAAAATGATTCCATAGAATCTGAATATTTCATATTTATGTTCTCAAAATCTCTTCTAAGCAACTAGAGTTTTGTAGTTTTAGCTTGGTCCATACCTTAATAGGTTGTTTGTAGTGTATCCAATGCCCCCTTTGCTTGTTTTGCTGCTGCTACTCTTGGGAGTATGCTTTCATGCATTATTTGATGAATGTATAAAATGGATTTTCCATCCTTCTTCTTTTGCTCTTTCAAAGGATATTTTTTTGCTTGTGTGAGTGCATTATATGTTGCTTGGTCTACTACTTCAACATAACCATTATCAACAATTTCCCAAACATCTTGAGACCAAAATAGGGCTTTCATGGTTAATGACCAATACTCATAATTTTTGCCTATGAAAGTAGGGGTTTTTAGGCTAGACAAAGACACACTAGATGTGGAAGCCATTAATGGCTATCAAAGGAAAATGAACAGACCCAAGAAATTGGAGAGACAAAGGGTTTAACCAAAGCTTTGATATGAGATGTGGGAGAGGGGCAGAGGATTTGAGCATATATAAAAACAGAGCAGCAAACTAAAATTTGCATACAACAATAGAAAGACAAATAAAAATTCATGTGAATGCTGCTAAGAACACACACAAATTAACATAGTAGAAAATAGATGAAATTAGGTTCATATATGTATTAAAATTGTGTAGTTATAGCAGAGCTTTGATTCCTTTTTTTTTGGCCTTACTCCTTATTCTTCCTTGTTGCTATAGAGCTTCGTTTGTTTTTTTCTTACTTCTTGCATTTTACAAAATGACAACAAAACAATATTAAAACCAAAAAAGCTACGGAGGAGAAAGAGGTATAAAATAATATTATTATTACAACCCATAAAACATGTGAGTTAATAAGGAGTTACTGTCGAATCATATCAAATCTCCTTAAATCTTTCTCCAAATTTTTTTCATTAAGATGTCATTGATGTTGATGTGGAGGCTTAGCCTGGCACGATAAATTAGTTGAGATTATATTTCTAACATGTATGTATTTACTTATTCTACTAATTTTCAATGAATTATTATTATTTTGTTGCTATCTTGAGGGTAGCTCTTTTTATTTTAAAGTGTAAAATTGGGGAGTATATATTTATTTTAAGTAGAATAATGAGAAAATTAAATAAAAGTCTCAATAATAATATCTCTCAAATAATTTATGTATCTATCAAAGTTATGTATACTAGTTTATAAATAATTCAAAACTAATTTTATAAAAATTGAAGTGTTATAAGTCATATTTCACAAATATAACAAGTGTCATGTAGTGGCTCTTGCCTTTATTGTAATTATTGTTTTTTAGATTTGGAAAAAGATAAATGTAAGTTTTATTAATGCAAATAAAAAGAAATGTAAGTTTTGTTAATTATAGTGTTTTAGTATTGTTAATTAGTTTTTTTGCACGATCTAACCCTTACCGTAATTCACACCATAAGTCTAACCCTAATCCCAAACCTAACCTTAAAAATAAATTTTAAACCATTATCCTAATCTTACACATATCTCTATTCCTAACTATGGTCATAACACTACCCATAACTATGATCTAACCCTAACCCTAACAATAAAGAATTGGAGAGTGGGTTACAAAAAAGAAATCTATAATTAATATTGGACTAAAATTTGGAATAAAGATATTGCATGAATAGTTTTAACCATAATTTCTACGTTATTCTTAATTCTAATCCTCATCCTAATTATAATACTTTTAAGACTATAATAATTAATAATAATATGATTAAAATTATAATTTAATTAATAATTATAATAATTTTAGAAAAAATAATAATTATATTATATTTAAGAAATAAAATTCTAATTTTTAATTAGTTTATAATCAATTTATTAATAAATAATTAACAAAATGAGTTGAAGAAGTGATTGCAATAATACTATTAATAACAAATAAAAATAGATTTATGAATAATTAAATAATCAAAATAAATATTATTATTTTCTATCAATCATATAAAAATAAGAAATTATATTTCAAAATGAAAATAAAGAACAAATTCATTCACCTGAATCAAAAAAGGCCTGGAATTTGATGGCCACCAATAAAACACAAATGTTGTATTATCTTGAAAAAAATCAAAGTTGTGAACCACTGTAAACAAAACGCTATAAAAAATTTCAACATGCTCACCAATAAAACACAAATGCTGCATTATTTTGGAAAAATCAAAGCTACAAAATAAACAAAATGCTGTAAAAATAAATGTTGTTGAAAAAATAGTGAAAATTTGTGTTATGTTATTATTCATATGGAAATCTTATATATTTTAAAAAATGTAAAATTAAAAAATATTGATAATTAGAAATAAATGTAAAAATCTTAAATTTACTTTAAGTTAACTAGAAGTTTCTAAATTTATATAGAATATAAATCTTGTTAAAATATTCAAAAATTTAAACAACAATTATATTCTATTTTGAAAAGATTTTGAATTAATATATATTTTTATAATAAATATTATAAATCATATATATTAATATAAAGCAATGATAATTATTAGTAAAATGTCAAAATCTTAAATTTATTGTTAAAAATATTTTAAAAATTAGAAAGAACTATATTTAATCTTGAAAAGATTCTATTTTGAACAGATTTTGATTTAATAAATATGTTTATCATATATATTAATATTAAGTGATTAGAAAGAATTATTTCAATTATTTTGACTTGCTATATTTTTATATATCCGTATATATGACATTTTAAATATTATTAAACCTTAAAAAATTATTAATATATATATATATATATATGGAATATAATTCTTTCTAATTTTTAAAAAATATATATAAATATGGAATATAATTCTTTCTAATTTTTAAAGTATATATATATATGTGAAATATAATTCTTTCTAATTTTTAAAGTATATATATATATGTGGAATATAATTCTTTCTATTTTTTAAAAGTATATATCCATATATATATATATGGAATATAATTCTTTCTAATTTTTAAAGTATTTTTAACAATAAATTTAAAATTTTGATTATTTTCATATAAATTTTGAAACTTTAAATTGAAAATCTTTTCAAAATAGAATATAATTACTTTTTAACTTTTAACATACTTTTAATAAAAATTTAGAAACTTCTTAATAAATTTATGATTTTTAGATTTATTACTAATTATCATTGTTTTCTAATTTTACATATATATATATGAATAATAAAATAAATAAAAAATATTTTTTTCAAGATACATAATTTGTGTATTTAACAGGTGATTCCGAGCTTTCAATTTTATTAGTTAGCATTTGTATGTTTTTGAATTCATTTGAAATTGCTTTTATAAATGATTTTTTATTTTTATTGGTTTACAAGTGATTGGAGAGCTTCCAATTTTATTGGTGAGCATTTGTATGTTTTTAATTCTTTTGAAATTTCATTTGGCCTTTATAATGATTTTAAATTTTTATTTACAAAGCTGAAAACTGGTTGGGGTTTTCAAACATGTTAAATGAAGTTGTACGCTTCCTCATGTGAGGAGTATGAATGAGTAAAAAGAAAAAAAAAGAAGTAAAAGAACTAGTGTGAGAGAGATAAAGATGCTATTTTTTAACAATTTATATTTTTTTATAAAACATCAAATGAAAGATACTTAAATAATCAAACAATCAAAAAAGATGTATTACAAGTAAAGTGGCCGTCAAATTCCATGCCTGATTTGGAGATTTGGAATTGCAGAGACAATGGGAAAGGCCATAAATGTGAATGTGGTATTCCATGCCTGAATTATTGATGGTGAAATTTTCCACGAGATGAATTTGTTATGACAATGAATTGTTGGAAGTGAATTTATTGATGGTGAATTGTTAACGATAATATTAGTGTATTTGTTACATGATTACAAGTGGGCGAGGCGGATGATAAAGGGCCGTGTTGTAGACCCATGTGTCTTACCTCCTGAATGTGTGTTTATCTGCATTTTCAATGAAGGTGCACTTGGTGGAGCTTGTAAGTGGAGCTCCAAGGGACTTGCATGTTTTTTCTATTTTGACTGTTAGAACAACAGTGAAAACTAGGATGCTCAACCAAAAAATCCTCTCTCTTATTTTACTTACATAGAACCTCATTTGCATATCACTAAAATCATATAAATAAATTTCTTGGTGAATCAAAATAGAGATCTTCTCAATTTCTGGAAAAAACATTAGGAATTTCAAATAGAGAAACCAAAAATATTGCTACTTTTATATTTAAAGATGTCTTAGTTGTATAAAGAGTGTGTGTGAGAGAAAGGGTGTACAACGTTCATTTTGAAAGTATGGATTTTTTTTGTTGATTTTGAGATTGCTTCTTATAATCCATATTGGATGGTGGCATTACATTTTAAAATATATTGGATAGTGGCATTACATTTTGAATTTTAAAAAATAATGATAAAGTAAGAAATATAAATGTTATAAAGAAACATAAAGTAGACAACATGTTTGTTTGATGCATTAAACCAATCATATTATGATTCATAGATTCAAAAACAATGCAAATGGCCTCACTGTGCTCATTTTCATTTAAATGTACATGGTGAGATGCCACATTAATATTCTATTCATCTTAATGTGCATATAAAGAGAATTTATAATATAACATATCTGATTTTCTTTGGCCATCTTTTTTGAATATGAATCAATAAAGAATCATTTTTTTGACCATTAATATTTTTAAATCTGAATCAATAAAGAATCATTTTTTAGACCATAATTATTTGAATTTGAATCAATAAAGAATCATTTTTAGACCACCCATTTTTTGAATCAAGTAAAGTTTATTTTTTCTTTTTTTTTTAAAGATTAAATCACTTGAAAAATGTAGAACACAACAATATGAAAAATAATATTATCTTCTATTTAATGAGGTTTAATGAAAAATGATGGAAACAATAATGTCCTAGAGCTCCATGCTAGCATAAGTTAGGTTTGAGCATATTTTTCTCACCATAGTTAATAGATCTCATTGATGCACATCTTTTTTACAACCACAATCAACTCAACATTTATACAAATATGCAAAATACATGCTATGGAGCATTTTCATATACATCCCATTTCTATGTTTTTAATTCATCCCTGTGATGAATAGTTATGTACACTTAGTGGAGGCTAATCTGAATAGAAAAATTTCTCCAGCTCAAAGAACTCATTCTCTTTGATCTAGATAGTTTGTAATTATAAAATTTGACATGAGTACATGTGAAGAAACCAACTTTGATATTCTTTTGGGTATCCTATTTATCCCACATATATTAGATGTTCTAAGAAATTAAGTTCACCAAAATTATAAAATAAAGTATTTGAATAAGTTCACCCTAAAATGTGAAATTGAAAGCTCTTGAAATATCTATTTGAAACCTTGGTTTCTAGATTATAAATCCTAAACTGTGTATTTCAAACCCTTGTTTCTAGATTATAAACTCTAAAAATATTTATTTCAAACCCTACTTTCTAGATCATACAACCTTAAACTTCTATTTCAAACCTTAACTTATAAATTGTATACCTTAATTTACCTTTTAGCATTTATAATCTAGAAACTAGAGTTTGAAATAGAAATCTTAGGCTTTATAATCTATGTAGTTTTTAATGCTCTTATGAAATGTGATAGTGAAATGAATTCTCATCATTTATATTTTGATTGGTTTCTTTTAGGATTTATAATAGTTATTTAGAGTTTCAATTTGACATTTTTGGGTTCAAAAATAGATATGGTAAAATGTACAAATTTTTAGAATATAAATCAAAAGTCACATATCTAGTATTTAAAAATTTACTTAATCTGAAATAGAAATTTTAAGGTTTATAATTTAGAAACAAGGGTTTGAAATAAACATTTTAAATTCTATAATAGTTTTTTAGGGTTTCAATTTGACATTTTATGGTTTACAAGCTAGAAACTAGGGTTTAGACATTTCTAAATTACAAATTAGGGTTATACCATAAATTCTTGAAATGATCCTTAGTGATGTTCCTTTACATCTTCCTAGTTGCATTGGGTTATACCCTTATTCACCTAGTCCTATCTTTGGTGATGACCCTATGTGTCTTCTTTTCTACTTGGGGCTAGATCATGGAGAAATATGTGTCAGAAAGTGAAATAAAAGAATGCAAGCTAGAGAGATAAAATTTAAACTATATCAAATTTAGTTAAAGATCCTATCAAATCCACTAATATATATTCCTCACCATTACCATGTAAAAAATATGTCAACCTTTCCATTAACATATCTTCCAATCCATCATCCAATCAACTAAAACCTCAAGCCCCATTATAAAATCAACTCAATCCTTTTCACTAGTTTATATCACTAGTTTCCTTGAATGGTCCCTTACCATTTATTTAAATTTATCTTTCAACCACTCTTAGGGACAATTATTATGATCTATTCTCGTACTCATTATTTTATCATAGAATGAATTAAGGGAATGATATTTTTCTTCCCTAGTGATCCTCTTTTGTTAGCTTGCATTTGCTCCATCTTTTATTTTTTGTTGATGATATCTAACTCGCTTCCCACTTGATCATATTTCCTAATTATCTATTATCAAATATCAATTAGCATACATCACAACCATAATTCCTATATATTTCTAAGGACTGAATATGCATTGGTTCTAAATCTATAAAAAATAGTGGGTTAAAAGTTTCAAACAATATATGTTGAATCTATCCAAGTCATACATGTATGTATACATGCATACACACACACACACACACACACACACACACACACACACACACACACACACACACACACACACACACACATACACACACACACACACACACACACACACACACACACACACACACACACACACACACACACACACACACACACATATATACATACATATATATACATATATTATGCGTACATGTATATGTATACATATATGTACATGTATATATCCTATTAGGGTTTCAATTTGACATTTTACGGTTAAAAAATAGACAAATTGCATATATACATGTATACAAAATATGTATACATACATACATACATACATGTTAGAGTTAAAAATAGTTATTTAGGGTTTCAATTAAATATTTAGGCTTTCAAAATAGTGATGTAGCCCAAATTTCAATTTGACATTTTAGGGTTAAAAATAGATACACTTATATTTATGTTTATGGAAAGATGTATGAACATTTATATTTTTGCTTATGGACATGTGTGTGGACATTTATATTTGACATGTGTGTACATGGACATGTGTATGAGTATTTATATTTTTCTCATGTTCATGTGTGTGGACATTTATATTTGACATGTGTGTACATGGACATGTGTATGGATATTTATATTTGATATGTGTACATGGATGCATGTGTATGGACATTTATATTTGACATATGTGCACATGGATGTATGTGTATGGAAATTTATAATTGATGTATGTGTACATGGACATGTGTATAGAGATTTATATTTATTAGATTATGGATATATATAGAAATTTATATAGTATATATGTATGTATGTAGACACATATATACATACAATATGTACATATATGTAACATTATATTTTTGAAAATCCCGAAATGTCATATTCAAGTTCCCTAAACAACTATATGTACATATGTATATATGTCTATATATGTATGTACATATTTATGTATTTCAATCTATGTATATATGTACATACATACATACATAAAGACATACATATATAGATATACATGTGTATGTATACATATACATATATACATAAATACGTACATGTATATATACATATGTATGTATCTACATGTACATATGTACATATATATACATGTATATATATAAGGTTTCAAATTCAAAAATAGACATGACATATATATGTATGTATATAGATGTAGATACATATATGTATAGATCTACATGCATTTATATTTATGTTTATTAATATGTGTAGCTAGCCATTCATATTTGACATGTGTGTACATGGACATGTATATGTCCATATATAATTTAAATATTTATGTTTATCAAAGATACTTATGGACATGTATGTAAATTTATATAGAATGTTTGCGTATGTATACATGTGCATGCACATGTATGTATGTGTGTATGCACATTTATGTATGTATGCACATACATACATACATATATACATGTACTATACATACACACATGTACATGCATATATACATACATACATGCAAATATATATACATGTATATGTAATTTTTATTTTTGAACCCTAAAATTACATTAAATTGAAACAGTAAACAACTAATTTGAATGTGCATCACAAATATGAATAATTCACTTTTCGGACATACAGATACAAAGATCACTAGATTGTGATTGATTTTAGATGATCCACAAACTATTGGAGTTTTAAAATTAAATGTGTGAAGCTATTGAATAGTTTACTTTGGATTAAATGTTCATTAGGGTGTGTTTCTAATTAGTATGGTGAGACTTCAGTAGCTATTCTCACCCAAATGTGATAAATATTTTTTGGTGATGTTTCATTGAGAAAAATCCAACTAGATATACCAGAAGAAATTATCAAAATGGATTGTTTTCCTTAGTATTCCCACATAACTAGTGTTAGGGAATATCAAGTGATCATATGTGTAGACCCTCCGATGGCATGATTAATTTACCCTAGATTTCTCATTGCCCATAATTGTTATCTTAGTAATGATTAAATTCCATTATATTTTGCACAACTATATGATGAGGTTCATTTAGGCCTCAACGCCAACTATTTATATTTACCTCCACATTTGAGCTAGGGACATGACAAGGTATGCAATAATGATTCATATCGTCATGCAAATTGACAACCTCCTATTTATAGGAGCTTGGTTGGTGAGAGGATTTCTATGATCTCTCTGTCACTTAGCAATATTGGTGATCATATGGTCATTGCTTCTCCAAGGGAAGAAATTGATAGTATTGTTGAGATTGTTGTGTAGACTTAGATGATATCTAAAGATTGCATGGGACAATACTTGACCAAGAATCCACGTAGGTCATCTTTTGACTTAGATTCCTATCACGTCACAGTTATCCCATCTCTAAATGATCCATGTCGCTTTACAAGCGATGGTCAAATTTAGAGTGTGACATATTATTTTTTTGAGGACTTGATGAGGGTATATAGGGTGATATGGGTAAGTGCATGGAAATGGGGGACCAAAAAGAGGTCTTAAGGGGCCACTTTTTTTGAAATCAAGAAAGATTGATCTTGGATGAGAAATTGAAGATAGTTACACTCAAAATTTGAAGATGCAACGAAAACAAGAGTCGTAGTGCTCTAAATCCAATTTCTAAACTTTAAATGGTTGAGATTAAGGAGCTCAAAAAGGGGGTCACATGTAAAATGGTCCTATTTGTTTAAAAAAAAATAACATAGTGTCTAGTGTGGCCCCTTAAAATGTTAATTTTTTTTGTGTTTAAAAAATCACTTGAGTGAGAAATTAGCTAACACCATGTAGTTAATTATGCTCAATTTTTATGCTAGTTTTTTTTATGAATATATGATTTTTAACTAATTTTCAAAGTGGAAACATCCTAAAAAATAGAAAATTGAACGTGCTCACTCCTAATTTTTTTAAAACTGATTAAAAATCATTTTTTTAATGTGTAAAATGGAGTCTAGTTTCTAAAATTGTAATTTATTTGAAATTTTGATGAACGTTTAAAAAATAAAATAAAAAATACCACACATTGGTTTTTGAAAAAAAATAGATACACTAACAAAAGAAATTAAAGGTGAGAACCTTAACATACTCAAAAGGTGAAAACAATTACATGGTTAGATAGCTAAGAGAGAGCTTAACATTATTGTGGCATTTTTTGACTTGACATTGAAACACGTGAAAACTTGATGGAGAGCACACTCAAGATTATGTCAATTTCTTTACAATTTGCAAAAACACATCTTTGGACATTGAAAAGTACCTCTAACACTTTGGGTTGGAAGCCCAAGGCAAATCCAAGCCGAATGATTGAAATTTTTGAAAGCAAACAATAACACGAGCGCATTATAATGTACTCATATTTTTTTGAAGAAAAAAATTCTTTCTCTTTGTCTTTCAATCAAACTATAGACATGAAATAAACATTGAAGTATTTCTTATAATTTCAGTTATATTCCATGTATATAGTTTCAAGATGTTTGAGAATGGCTTGAGATCTCTAGGAGTTATAATAAAAATTTTAGGTTTTGGAAGATCTTATAATTATTTGGACAGTCAAAATTCAGTAATCAACATGTCAAATTTCAATATTCAAGAGGTCAGATTTCAGTAATCAGTAAGCTTGATCATCTTTCTTTCTCTTTCTCTTTCTCTTTCTCTTTCTCTTTCTATCTCTATCACTCTTTATATATCCCTTATGCTCTAGACCTCTTTCAATATCTCCATACCTTTCTCTCCATATCTCTCTATTTGACTCTCTCTCTCTCTCCCTTGAGCTCAAGAACTACCTCTCTACATCTCCATCCTTCTCTCTACCTCTCCCACCTTCCCTCCTTCCTCTCTCTCTCTCTCTACTTCTCTCTATCTCATGCATCTCTCTCTCTCTCTCTCTCTAATTCTCTATATTTAACCTATCCATCTCTACCTCTCCCTCCCTCTCTCCCCCTCTCTCTCTATCTCTCTCCTTCCCTCCCTATTTCTCTCTATCCCACATATCTCCCTCCCTACCTCTATCTCACTTATCCCTCTCTACCTCTATCTCCCTGCCTTTTTCCTCCTCCCTCTCTCTTTGTTTCAATTTATCCCCCTTCCTCCTTCCCTCTCTAAATATCTCTATATCACCTACATCTCTCTCTCTCTCTCTACTTCTCTCTATCTCACCTCTCTCTCCTTCCCTCTATCCTCTCTCTACCTACCTCTCCTTACCTCTCTTTCCCTACCTCCCTTCCTCCACAAGTAGAATTTGGCAAATAGATGACTACGTGACTAAAAATTTTAGTCACAACAACTAAAAATGACTAAATTCTACTAATTTTTTGCAACACAACTATAAATGAGTAAATAAATGACTAATTTGGTCGTTGACTAAAAAATTATTTAGTCACGCAAATAAAAATGACTAAATAGTTAGTCATTTATTTAGTCACAATCCATTTAAATAAACCATTTAAGGAATCAAGAATCCCACTCTAAAACTTTAATAAACATATCTATTTTTTTTTTCGAAATCTTATTTTCATGCATAGCCCGCCAAAATGGAGTTTTCATTTTAATAAACATACTCTAAAACCTTCATTGAAACCTTATTTTTAGGAGTAGCTTTCCAAAATGGAGAAGTGTTTCAATAAATAATGACAGAGAATGGTAAGGAGATGTGTGTGATAGGAGGCATAGGATTCATTGTTGCTTATCTCATTCCTGCTCTGCTCAATTAGGGTTACATTGTTCGTGCTAATATTTGTAATCTAGGTATTTGATTGACATATATTTGCATAATTTCAAATTCCTCCATATGCTTTTGAAGTATCAATGTATCCTATATAGGGTTTAGAATGATTTCTTTTAATTTAAAAAATAAATAAATGATGTATTTGCCTATGATTAGATAATGTGGAGATCTCCTAAATCTGCCCCAACTCACTATGCTCTTTGGCACTAAATTCATTACTCTAGCTGCAAGGGTTTTGCATGTGATCCTCTTGCTGCCATGTGATATACATAAGTGAGATTAGAATTAGGTATTTATTTTTGTTTCTTGTGCTAGGTTGGAATTTTTGTTAGCTTACTTCTGCATTTTCAATGTTTGTTTCCACAGGATACAATGATGAATGAATTATAGCTAAAGATTATATAGAATGCTAGCAATGTAAATCCTGCATGAATTTATTTTGTCTGGTAGCAAGAAACAACCTTATTAACCTTGTTGAATTTAATTCTTAAAAGGTATTTTTGATTAATTATGATGCACTGTTAAAAAAAATTTAGCTATTGATTTTATCATTCTCTTTTGTAACCTAAAATGTTAAGATAATTAATTTTGTGAGGCAATGGAGGAGTATATAGATTTCTAGATATACAAATAATAGTTGGAGAAGATTCAAGAAGAGTGTTGTGGTTGCTTTGGCCCCTTTGGCACTAGCATATAGTGTATTGTTTGGATTTGGCCCCTGAGCCTAACCAGCTTTGTATAAGGGGATCTTGAAAAATAGTTGTATTTGTATCTTTGTCCATGAAACTTTGGTTATTTTCTTAAGTGTGATTGTATGTGAAAATCCAGCATAAAAAATTATCGTAAAAGGAGGTTACATGGGCTTGATATGTGAGGAATTGGGAACATCTTTGAAAGTGCACACAAAATTGTTTCATGTTTTTTCTGAACCTTTTCATGTTTTTTAGGTTTGTTTTCTTTAAGAGCACAATTTTTAAAACTAAAAAGTCATAGAAGCAAATATTTGGGAAAATATTGGGCTAGGGTTAAGGTAAGAGAAAAATAAGAAAAAAACACTCAAAAATGAGAAAGACCATAACCCTTGGTTTTTTGACTAAAATATTGAATTTAAATGTAAAAGAATTGAGACTACTCACCAAATTTCCAAAGGATTGTAATTTCATTGGTGGTAAATCTGGAAAAAATTTGGTAGAAATGCTTTGACCTGATAAATTCAATTTCTCATGTGTTTTCAACAATTTATTAGTAGAGGTGGTGATCAAAGATTTATTGGGAGAAATCATGATATAAATTAAAGATGTATACTTCCACACATAGTAAAGCCATGCCCTAGGATTTTTTAATATGTTCCAATGCTTGTGCATCTATTAACTAATGCACGTATACTTCATAAAAAACTGTCATTTTTTCCTCCTCTTTTTTCAACATTTTTTATCACAAACATTTTTTTGTGTATTTTTTAACCACTCATCCTTCATCTTTAATGAGCATGCCTAGTATTATACAAACACTTGGAAAAATGTCATTATTTGAATCTTTGGTATGGACAACTAGAGCTTGCTAATTATTAAAGTAATAGGACATGCTAAAATATAAAAGAAAAATTGGGGAAATTATAACTTGAGAATCATTGGATGAAAGAACTAAATGATAATGCTCAAGATTAGCTATTGTTAGTGAATGAATTGGCTCATGATAAATATACTAAAATAAATGACTCTCAGCCCTGATTAGCACTATTATCAATCTGCTAACAACTCTGAAAAGACCACAATTGCATTTGTGGCTTTTCTCTGAATTTTGGAGGTACAACTCCCTCGAATGATATGCAATGAATCTAACTAAACTAAATAAACACAGGTATGCTTTTAACCAGAAAGTAGGAAAGGCAACATATTCTAGTTCATAGATATGAAGCTAATGCGAATGCATAAAAAACAACCATAAATGATCAACACAAAGGCTGAAAAGACCTATGACTATCTCATCAAAGGAAGTAAGATCACACTGTAATAAATGGACACCATAAAGCTTATCTCACAAAGAATACATAACGCTATCGCACGCATAACACAAAGATCAACGTACTAAGCATCTTATTAAATCCACAACTCAAAGATTATAAATTATTACAACATGAAATAAATGATCAAATCCCTCTCAAAAACACCACAAAGTGTATATCTAGAGGACCCACCCCCACTCCCTCTCCATTTCCTTAGTATATAGCAAACCAACTTCACCAAATGGTTGCTAAAGTCGTTACTAAGATGGCAATATTATTTTTTCTTCATCATCTCTTTTAAACTACTCAGATCAGTTGAAATAATTATTTTGGAAAATGAAAGGGCATCGAGCAAGAAAACTAATCTTGTTTTCACCAATGACCATCGAATAAACTTTCACACAACCAAATAATAAATGGAGCCTTAAGAGAAAACCATATGATAGCATGTGTATACTTCCAGCTAAGGATACAATTAAATGTTGGTTTCAAATCAGCCATTAATTCAAGCCAAGCTATCATCCCACCAAATCTAAGAGAAAGCACCAATGTCTAGCCAACCTTCTATAAATTCAACCAGCATCACCACTCTTTGTCATTCAAAAGCATCCAACATGGTGAGCACTCAGAGTGATGGTGATGGTGATTTTTGCAAATGATTTCATTGTTCTAGAGGAGATTGAATGCAGTCCACTGTTAAGGAATCTTTCAGATCAACTTAAGGAATTCTATGTGATACAAAGCGAGGTGGAAGAAGAGGTTCTTCACAGTATTATGGGTGAAGCATTTTTTAGCTAGGCACATGTACACAATACCACCATGTTAGAGTGTTTTGTGTAGACGGTCATCAGAACCTCTAGCCATCATGATTGTGGTGTAAGAGCATTGGAATGTTTGGTGAGGCTTGAATTCCATCATTGTGTCAATGTAGCTATTGCTGGGCTCAGTCACTATCCTCGGAGTGGACTAGTAGATGATGCCATTTTTATAGCATTGACTCTTTAGAATGAGACAGTGGAGGAAGTGAAACTCTTCTTCATGCAGGAATTGTGAGGAATGATATGGGGCTCTTTTCCCAATTCCTCCAATCACATGATAACCAGTTGTCCCCTGCTCAGGTTGAATGCCTCCATATTGTGATTGAGGGCATTCAAGTTCTGATTTTTTCCCTTTGTGTCTGAACAAGAATATCTCCTTTTGTCTTTTGTTATCGATACCAACTTTTATAGTCAAATTAACCAATTTTGTAGTGCCGATGCAATGTAAACATGTATATATATATAATACCTTGTGTTATCTCTGTGTCACTGTATGCATGGATTTGTTTATTCTTGTTCATATTATATCTGAAAATATTATTTTCTTTCTCTGCATAATGCAATGGTCTTATGAATCACACTCTCTATCAATCCATTAATCACTAAAAGCTTCTAGGCGGAAAAATGGGTAGTTCATGTAACCTAATAAAACACCGCTTGGGTTCCAAACAATTTAAAGAATACCACCCATAGATATAACTTACGAGGAAAGCTACTGGGTAGATTCTAACATATGACAACTCATCATGCAGGTTATTCACATACATATAGCCCCATTTTAAGGCAATGGTGAGTTAGGATAAAGTCATTAAATACTGCCTAGCCAAATAAATAACAATACAGGTGGTAAAGCAGGTGGTTAGAGAAAGTAATGGAAACCCCACCTGAGTTCGAGACATACAACAAAACACCACTTGAACATGAATTTAAATAAAAAAATGCTAAGGCACGTAAGGAAAGATAGTTGAAAAAGGTAAGGGTCATGTTTATGAGTAATAGTGGCTCCGATTGGGGACAAGGAATGTAAAGGATGCAGAGAACCCAACATGTATGATCAATCCTTTCCATTGGGAGCATAGTCAAAATGAGAAGGATTTCAAAACCAAACAAAAAACCAAAAAAAGAAAACAAAAATTAGCTATTTACAAGGTAGGAAAAACCTACAAGAGGGAAAAATAAAAGAAAACTCATACGAACCCACAAAATGACTGAGAGAAGAATGAATCGTCTCTAAAAAGGCCCACCTTGGCATAAATTCTTCGAAGCAAGTCGAAGAATAAGAATACCCTGACGTAAATGCAGAGAACTCCACAACTACCACCAAACAACCCTCTGAAAAGCCATTCCTCACCAAAAATTTCAGCCTCTTGCCATTTTTCTAGTACTAGACCATCCTTTTTTAACCACTTTCCATAGTTGAGGCTCATCGATCCAGGAATATCTAATTCTGATACAAAATTATGAGTTCTAAATTCCTCCTTGACATTACATCTCTCAGGAACTCCTTCTTTTGAAAGATCATCACTAGGAATGATATATTTTTTAACTTCATCACACCTTTTCGCTATCAAGTTATTTTCATGAGAGATGATTACCTTTATAAACTGAGACAAAATGGAAACCGATTCACTTCTAACCTTTAACTGTGCATCAATTAGGAAATTCTCACCTTTCTTCAATAAAGGACTAGCAGTTCCCCTAGTGTCTCCTTGATTGTGACTATTTTCAACCATTGATACACAATATTCAAACTCAGACATAGATTGATCAACTATCAAATTTGTAAAGAGAGGATTATCATATACTTCAAATTCATCAAAAATGAAAAGAGGATTAAGATTAATTGACCATTTCATATTTTCCTGGGAAGTACCACATGTGAGACCTCCATTTTCCTCTAGATTAAAGCATGTAATCTCATCTGTGACCTCTTTGAAGGAGAAAACTTTGTATTCTAGGACCAAAAGGGAATTTGACACCAGATTCTTTAAATTAGCCTTTGAAGAGAAATAATCATTCTTGAAGTGAAAGGGAGAGATGATCAGTGTTTTCTTCTACAATGTATCATCTTCATCATTGAAATATTAACTAAGATCACTTTCAACCTCAAATGAGGTATATAAATTGAAGGTCTAATCATTACAATGTTGGTCTCATTCTTCATTAAACTATTGCATCTTACCAAAAATTGTCAGATTAATATCTTTAGCAGTCAGGCGAGGATATTTTACCTCTTCATGAAATTTAATTAGGAATTCAGGGGATAGCTTAAAACTAACTTTAGACTTTTCATTGTCACTTGGTTTCCACTTTCCCACTGTTATAAAATCATCCTCAACACTTATCGCTTCCAATTGAGCTCTTTCAATTCCCTGAATTTTATATATTTTGAGGATCAATTGAATATCAAGATCCAAAGTAGAAATAAATATGTGAAACTGGATCTCCTCATTGGGCCTTTTTGGAATAGGAATTCATTGAAGTAACCGATTGAAATGGTATACAAAATCCCTCATTGCTTCAGCCTTATGCTTCATGATTTGAAAAAATGTCACAAGGTGGTCACGATGTTAACTGGAATTTTATAATGTTGGAGAAACTTTGTTTTAAGGATATTCCATCCCGTAATGCTTCCATTTTCAAGTCCCCTATACCATTTTGCTTCCTTCTCAATTAAGCTATCGATAAAGATTCTCACAAAACATCTTATTTTTGAATTCCCAAAACTCCACTTATTGTAGTCATAGTCGGGATGTGTTCTTCAGGGTCTTGTGCATTTTGCCCAAAAAAAATGGGAAATCTTTTTCAGGAAACATTGGGTAAGTCATGATATTGTGACAAGGCAAGAGGGCTAATGTGAATACACCAAAGATTCAAGGCCATGGATGATCGGAGTCACCAACTCGTAAGGGAGTAAAAAGATGGGAAAGAAAAATTTTGAGTTAATTTTTGGGTGGTGGATGAGCTGGAGGTGGATTCCGAGGTTAAGGAAGGGCTAGACCCGTGGATGATGGAATGGATGATTAGGTTGATGACAAGGAGGGTTGTCATAGTACATGAATACCAACCTTAGGGGATGTTCAACTATAGGTACAGGTGGGCATTAGGCCAACTCTTCCTCTTCTTCCAAGGCAAGATTCGCTCGCATATAATCTGTTGTGTTCCTCCTATATCTCCAGGTGAGTGTATTCAATTGTAAGATGTTGTCTTCTTGTTCTACTCCAATCCAATCTAAATCCAGCCGCAAAATAGGAAACACATCATTATGAGGAAGTACCATCTTTCTGCATGACGCAACAGGCATTGTCAGATGTTTTCAATCAATTCGATTGTTTTTTTTCTCTTCCCCAAGTGAATTCACCAAAAAATTGTTAGTGAATGAATTCGATAATGATAAATATGCTCAAATAAATGACTCTTAGCCCTGATTAGCACTAGTATCAATCCGCTAACAACTCTGAAAATACCACAATTGCATTTGTGGCTTTTCTATGAATTTTGGAGGTACAGCTCCCTCGAATGATATGCAATGAATCTAACTAAACTAAATAAACACGGGTATTATTTTAACCAGAAAGTAGGAAAGGCAATAGATGCTAGTTCATAAATATGAAGCTAACATGAATGTGTAAACAACAGCCATAAACGATCAACACAAAGGCTAAAAAGACCTATGACTCTCTCATCAAAGGAAATGAGATCATACTGTAATAAATGGACACCATAAGGCTTATCTCACAAAGAAGACATAACTCTATCACACACATAACACAAAGATCAATATACTAAGAATCTTATTGAATCCACAACTCAAAGATTATGAATTATTATAGCATGAAATAAATGATCAAATCCCTCTCAAAAATACCACAAAGTGTATATCTGGAGGACCCACCCCCACTCCTTCTCTAGTTTCTTAATATATAGTAAACCAATTTCACCAAATGGTTGCTAAAGTTGTTGCTAAAGTTGTTACTAAGTTTGTGGTCTTCTTGTTTCTTCACCATCTCTTGGAAACTACTGGGATCAACCGAAATAATTATTCTGTAAAATGAAAGGGCATCGGGCAAGAAAACTGATCTTGTTTTCATCAACGGCCATCGAAGAACCTTTCACACAAATGAATAATTAATGGAGCCTTAAGAGAAAACCATATGATAACACGTGTATACTTCCAACTAAGGATATGATTAAATGTTGGTTTCAAATCAACCATTAATTCAAGCCAAGCTATCATTCCACCAAATCTAAGAGAAAGCACCAATGTTCAACCAACCTTCTACAAATTCAACCAGCATCACAACTCTTCATCATTCAGAAGCATCCAACATGGTGAGCACTCAGAGTGATGGTGATTTTTCCAATGTTTTCATTGTTTTGGAGGAGATTAAATGCAATCCATTATTCAGGCATCTATCAAATCAAATGAAGGAAGTCTTTGTGATACAGAGTGAGGTGGAAGAAGAGGTTCTTCATAGTATTCTGAGTGAAGAATTTCCAAGTGAGTCACATGTACACAATACCACCATGTTAGATTGTTTCATGTACACGGTCATTAGGAATTTTGGCCACCACAACTGGGGTGTAAGAGTGTTGGAACATTTGTTGAGGCCTGAATTCCATCATCGTGTCAATGTAGTTATCACTAGGCTCAGTCACTATCCTTGGAGTGGACTGGTAGGTGACGCCATCTGTACAACATCGGCTCTTCAGAATGAGATAGTGGAGGAAACAGTCGCTCTTCTTCATGCGAGAATTGTGAGGAATGATATGGGGCTCTTTACCCAATTCCTACAATCACATGATAACCTGTTTTCCCTTGCTCAGGTTGAACACCTCTAGATTGTGATTCAGGGCGTCTGAGTTTTGATGTTTGTCCTGTGTGTCTAAACAAGAATATCTCCTTTTGTCTTTTGTTATCAATACCAACTTTTGTAGTTGAATCAACCAATTTTGTAGTGTTGATGCAATGTAAACATTTATTTATATATATATATATATATAAATAAAATATCTTATGTTATCTCTGTGTCACTATATGCATGGCTTTGATTATTCTTGTTCATATTATATTTGAAAATTTTGATTTCTTTCTCTGCATAATGAAATGGTCTTTTAAATCACATTCGTTGTCAATCCATTAATCACTAAAAGCTTCTGAGTGACAAAACGGGGTAGTTCGTGTAACCTAATAAAACACCACTTGGGTTCTAAACAATTTAAAGAATACCACCCATAGATATAACTTACAGGGTAAGCTATTGGGTAACTTTTGACATATGATAACTCATCATGTGGGTTATTCACATACATATAGCCCCCTTTTAAGGAAATGGTGAGTTAGAATAAAGTCATTAAACACCACTTAGCCAAAGAAATAACAATATAGGTGGTAAAGCAGGTGGTTAGAGAAATTAATGAAAATCCCGCCCGAGTTTGAGATGTACAACAAAACACCTCTTGAACATGAATTTAAATAAAAAAATGCTAAGGCACATAAGTCAAGATAGTTGGAAAAGGGAAGGGTCATGTTTATGAGTAATAGTTATACAAGGCTATATGCTACTTTTTAAGAGCAAGGAAAGGGGAAGTCATGATCAATTGAAGATGACATAATTTTTTGTACAACAGAAATAAGAAATGTCACAGAAAGATGATGGGCTATCTTAGAGATACTGGTTAGTCTGGTTGTAACTGCATTGAATGATATACAGGTGGTTGTGATAATGCTTATTTTGTTGATAATAGATGTGAAGAACATGGACTATTGCATAATAAATAGCCTTTCAGCCATTACTATGTCTATGAATTAAAGTGGAAAATTGCAACTAGAAACCAAGAGGCCTCTAAAATAATAGCCAAAACAGGTGCAAAAAGCTTGAGTTACAATATGAAATGATGGTGAGTGGAAGCATAAGATAAGAATGTTTTTGGAAAGACTTGTTTGGTAGTGCTCGTTGTAGATAGTTTAGTGAAGGTGATACCAATGTTCTTTCTACTATTGAGGGCACTACTAGTTTCCAATTGGCTTTTGACATGGATGGGTGGCTAATTTTTGGTTGGATTAGCAAAAGTGTTGAAGTCTCTGTGCTAGTAGACTTGTCTTCCCTACTCAAAGGGACTTCACTACTACATGTTGGGTGGGATTTTTTTCCCATTGATTCTTCTTGAATCTTCTTCAAATATTATTTAACAAGAAATTAGAGGCATTCATATGGTGAATAGAGTAGTGTGATTTAGTATGCAAAATTGCATAAGAAAACCAAAGTAAGAGTGTTCAAATTCATTCTTAAGGACAAATTCGACATAAGTTTCAAGGAAGTTTCACCTAGCTAGTTATGACCAAACTGATCTACCACCCTTTTTATTGGGCACCATAATGGTTCAACACACAAGGTACTATTCCCTATGCCACCACCCATTTTTGGGGATTAGACTATTGAGTCAATAAGTTACCTTTATTTTTCCCTTCCTAAAGTTCAAACAAGAATAACCCTTACTCAACTATCACATTACTTCTATTTTTATGTATTTAATGTCAAGTTCATGGCACTTATAGTTCCATTTACAAAAAAATGACAATTCCCTCCCTTTTTCGAGTCTTATCCAAAAAACACCCCAAGGAATGGTAAAGCTTATCCATATTTCATATGGAAGGGATTCAAATTTGATTTACAAATTTTACACTTCCTAGATAGCTGTTTTATTTTCTTTTGGGGTCCTTGTAGTATGAGTGTGCAAAACAAGAGATAACTATGGATTTCTTCTATCATAACACGTCCATGCTTTCTGCAGCATATTTCCTATATTTTATAACCATTCTACACCTTATATAATAACAATTGGTGTGGACCTCACAACAATATCTCTGCCAACATCTTCTCATAATACAATCCTCAGAGAGTCAAAGCATGTGCATGTTGCTTAACACCTTGGAGCCAAGTATACACCTAATGAAGGTAAATTTATACTGAGCTTGTGCTTTATCCATCATTCAACTAGTACATTGTAAGTTACACAAAGTAATGTTTTTCCCAACTACCTAGCTTGTATAGGCGACAAAACACTGTAAAGCATGGAATTGAGTCAAATTTTGTATATTATACTGTCCAAGCTCTCAATGACAATGAAGTTCCTATTTCAAACACATTTATTTATTCATGACTTTGGATACAAGCTTTAATCTGCAAAATTTCTTTAATTGGTGAATTGTGACTTATTTTACTATGCCTAAGAAAAAAGGATTTAGTAGCTTTGTGTTTACTTATTTCCTTGTGGATGAAAAATGCTTTTATTTTGGTGTTGATTTCTCTATCTCATTAGCTTTTTACTATCAATGAGACATTCTTATGCAACAAATCTTCTTCTTTACCTATTCTATCAATAACTTAGCAATTTGGATAAAGTACATTCTTTCTAAAAGTATCTCAGAGACAACTGTGAGAACAACAAATAGATTGCACACAAAGGACACATATGTAAAGTGAATAATATATGAAAATTGAGCATTCAAACTACATTTGGACTATGTTTTTTAGTTTAAAAAGAATGCAATTTTTAGTTCCATGTTTGTTTGAATTGGGTAGTGGCTCAAAATTTGAAATTAGGCATGTCGGTGATAACAATTGTCAAGTAATACTTGTGGATCATTAAGAGAACTTAGTATTATTGGTTTCATAGGACCTCTGAAAGTTGAAAGACTGAAAAGTGTAACAAGGAGTAGTTACAAGTTAGATTCCTTCATAGTTAGTTTCTTTCTTAGATCTTGTTCTAGGAGAAACAAAGAGCTTTCATTTAACCACAACATTTTGTTCCTTATATTTTAGCATATAAGGAACAAGTTTTTGTCAAACCATACACTTTTGGTTTTATTAAGTTTTGGGGGAAGATAGGTCACTCCCAAGGTAATATAGGTTCACACTAGAGCAACCATTTATAGATTTGGTGGATATATTACTTGTCAAGCTTAGGCATTGCTTTGATGCAAGCTAGGTGTCCATAGATTTGATGGTGACACCTCTTGTTTCCTCCAAGCCTTTACTATCTATCCAATTTCAACATTCCTAGTAGAGGTTTCCATCACCTAGGTCTCAAGAATAGAACCTTATATCAGACCCTATTCCTGTGAAGATAAAATAATAGGTCTTCATAGTCCACTAATCATTATATTCAGTTCACAGTCAACTTTATATCAGAGGAATCATACATTGTCAAACATGGTGATTGGTATTACAGTTTGGTGTTAGATGAAAGTGGTCCCTAAATATAATTATTGGTATAACCTATAGTCATAGCATCATATGAGACCAGAGTCTCTCAACAAATTCTATCAAACATTCCAAAAATCATTGATGTAGTCCTATATAGGTCACCACTGGTTATCAATGGCACTAATCAAAACATCATCGAATTGTCATTCTCGGTCTTGATAACCTGATATATAATGAATGAAAACTAGCTTTACTCCAAACCTAGTTGTAGCATGCTCAATGTAGAGGCGAAAGATGATGCAGATGATATTGTTGGCAACCTCTTCTTTTCCATCAAAATTCCATTGTTGTGAAGATATAGAATGCAAAATAATAGAGAAACCATAATTTGTTTGAATTATGGTAGATAGTATAGAGACATTTTCTTCACCAAAAAATAAATGTATTTGTCCATTCTATTATTCAATTATATTTGATGAATTGTAGGAGCTCTATGTTGAAGAATCCTAGGAATTTATGGTGTTCAATCTTCCTCCTGTAGGTTACTTTTCTGCCTTGCTAAATTTTTCTCCCAAGGGGATTCCAAAAGATAGTTTGAACTAATCAATAATACACAATCAAGTGATACAGGAGTACAATGCTAAACTACAAGAAACCTTGCAATCTTTGCAGAAAGATCTCAAAGATGCCACCATAAGGAGAGTGAAAATATATCAGTTTATGATCGATGCAATCACCCACCCTAAGGATTATGGTTGTATTGAAATTTTCTCTTCATAATTTTCTCTCATTCAACCAAATTTTTATCATCTTCTACCTTGATGATGGGTCAAGAGGAATGGTCTGAAATGTTGATGTTATTTGCAATTTTTTTGCTAGATTTTTTTTTCCAATTTTGAGAACTTATGATGAATTTATTCTTAAAAAAACTTGGCTAATGACATATGTGTTATTATGTGTAGGTTTTGACAAGACAAGGACATTATCAACATGTTTCAAAAAATCAAAAGGAAAAACATGTAGTAGGCTAGACAAGTATATAAGCTGGGATGGAATATATTTCACAGATGCTTTTAGCAACTGCCTTGTGGAGGAGATGGTCTTCACTAATAAATATTTTATTCCCAACTCCTTTATTTTCCTCCCAACCTTCCCCACTCTCCTGCAAACACGTCCAACCATGCCCACGGTGATGTAATAGTGAGTATTGCATGTGTTCAGTTGAGGAGAGTTTGCAGTGTAGGAAAATAATAGGGATGAGCATGAGGTAGAAGCTTTGTATTGAGTTAAACTAGACTTGTGTAGGTAGAAGCATGGAATTTTTGGCACCGAATACAATTTTATAATGAAGAATACATATCCTAGGCTCCTAGCTAATGAGTTGGAAAAGGTGTTAATGGAGAGAAGTAGTATTTATTTAATGAAAAATAGTTGGAAGTTGAGTTCTCTATAGGCCTAATTTTCCATTCCCAATATCTTTCCTTATCAACCATACCATGTTGATGAGGGGAATGTTATAGAAGATTAATAATAGACATAAATTATAAGTGAGATAATGGCTTTGTAAGGATAAGCCAGAAATTAGAGAGTCCTTTTTTTATTGTATCTTATTGGTATTAGTGTTGCCAATCATAGCTATCTAAGTTGAAGATTGTTGAGAGTTGAAGTTATTTTGTACTAGCTTTTGAAGTATTAACTTTGCAGATCTTCTCTCCAAATTTGTGTTAATTTCTTTGAAGGGTTAAATAATAGCGAAAGAATGATGATACATGGTTAATAGATCACCCATCTAGAATGAAAGAGGAGAGATTTGTAGCTCTATTTTAGGACTACATGGATATGTTGTGGATCTAGATATGGATTTATATCATAATGTAAGAAAGAGGATAACTAGGGTGGAAGAAAAGATAAGACAAAGGCAAAGGAAGAAGCTAATAAAGGATCAAAAAAAGAGTTTCAAAAATTAGAGATTGATTTGGAAGAGTTAACGTGTCTATTGGAGGATTATGAGACATGCAATAATAAAAATGCACAGAAAAAAATCTCTACAACAAAAGCATTGAAGAGTTGTGAGAAGGTGAAAAAGAATGGTGAGGATAAATACATATTAGTAGATAAAGAACCTTTAAATGTGGTTTTACAAGAGTTTCAAAGACAAGAGATAGATGAATGGGATCAAGATGAAGATATGGATGAGTTGGATGGATCTATTGAGTTTTGCTAGCATGAAGACGGGGAAGAAATTCAAGATTACAATGTAAAAAGAGAAGATTCAGAAGATTGAAATGAAGAGGAATGCAACATATTAGTAATTTTTATTGTTTTTTGCTATTCTTGTTTGAGTAGTTTAGATCTTTTTCATAAGCTCTAGATTTTGTTTGAAAAGAAAAGAAATTGAGATTCTGACCTTTCAGTTAAATCCTCAGGTTCTAGTTTCTTTCAAATTTAGTTTCTTATAGCTCACACCCTAGTGTTTATTTAAGAACACATATTAACAAGTTTACTTGTAGTAGAAAATGTTGGTATTCATATTCAAACCTTTATGTCCATATTTTGAGTCTAAAACTTTAAACCTCAAATTTTTGAGCCATAAAAGTAGGTTTTTGTTGGCAACCAATTTTTCATTACAACATGAGAATAGATATGTGTTTGCGTTGACTTCAAATGGCATATCATAGTAATACAAAGCTCAAGCAAAACAATAGCATATCACAGTGACAAACATTAAAGAATAAAAAATATTAAGTAGCCTATACAATATCTGTACATTGAAAGCTATGCCAAGCAATTTCTTTCTTGATGTTTGAAGTCAAGATAAAATTGATTATGGTTATTGCTTAAGGGAGTTTTGTCCTATAAAATATTTTTCTTTATAGCTTTTATGATATGACATTGACATGATTCCTTCATTCTCAATTGCAAACTTCACCTAGGGAATACCACCAAAAATATGTGTTCAGGGAAAGAGGATTCCCTAATGGGCTCCTAGGGTTTTTCACCTAGGAGCTTGGTTGAGAAATGAATCTCTTTCGCACTAAGTATTCTTGGTGTTCATTCAATAGTAGGGGTTTGAATAGGTGTGATGTGTGTGTCTAAGTGTTGCAAAGTAATGAAATAAAATAACTATGAAATCCAAACTAATTCAAAAGTAAGCTATATGCAATGTCCTAAGAATGACCTAGAATTCATGAAAACTGTAACAAAACTAAAGAAGGAAGAAATTGTGCACCTAGAAATTGAAGGCTGATGAAGAGGAGCTCTGGAATCTTCCAAATTCTACTGAAAATGCTAATTGGGACACTTACGCTAGATTGGGCGACTTAGTCCTCTTCTCGGGAAACTTTGTCGGAACAAGGTTATGGAAAATGGGTATCCAGAAACACAAAAACCAATTTTCAAGCCTTGTTCTGGGACTAATTCACCAATGATGGTGAATTAGTCCACCTAGAGATTTCAAGAGTTACGAGGTTGGAATCTGTAGGTGCCCACTTGTACTTCTCTTTCTGACAGAGACACATGTCCGAATCTTCAAAAATTGACCTGCAAGTTGTCTTCAAGCTCCTTTTAGGGTTTTTTGACTTGGAGTGATGTGGATGGAATGATGACACCTTTTAACACCTTACTCTTTGACTAATCTATATACAAATCTGCAAAGCACACATGCAAAGAGAAGGAAAAGGTTAGGGTTAGAGAATAGCGGTTTTCCTTAGTCAAACCCCAATGTTAATAATCAAACCCTAAATGATGAAATATAATGTAAAGGGAAGGATGATTGAATAACATGCAAGTACAATCACTCACCAAGCCCTTGTTGAAGAAGTCTGAAGATATGCAAGAACTAGCTCCAATGGATGTTGTGCTTAGTGCTTAGTGCTTGAATGCTTGCTTGAGAAGATTGGTTGCTTGAGTGCTTGTGAAGATGAAGACGTTGGAGAGAGATAAAATGAGGAGAAAAACCCTTATTTATACATGTGATGCCCTAATTCCCTAAAAATAACACATCACAGACTGACCTTAGGGTTTTGTAGATAAATTCCTGCTAGAAATTTGATTTAATTTTGATTTTTATGTCAAATGGGACTAAGTCACCCAAGGTGGTGACTTAGCCCACTTGGAAAAATTCAAAATGGTAGTTGGGAATTAAAAGGTGGTTAATGTTGATTAACGGGATTATCTCCCAAAACACACTTAAGTCGGGCCTATAAGTGCATTAAGGGGCCATTTTGTCATACTTGAAAGGGTTGATTTAGTGATGACAAGCTTAGAAAAGTGTGAGGGTTGGTTACAACACCTTACAACACTTTAGACTAAGGCTTGGAAAGGGTTTATTTAGGTGAATTATTATGGAAAAGTCCTAGAAAAGTGAGGAAATGTGTTACAACACTTCACAACACCCTTGTAAGACTTTTTTAGATTTTTGTTGATTTGCAAGCATTCAAGGCCTAATGTGAATGTGTTGGCCACATTACAACATTAGATCTAAGCAAAATCAGGCCAAAATCCAAGGGAAAAGGCCTAGATGAGTGAAAAGTGTCAAGGCTGCACTTTTTTGCCACACATTTAGCCCCCACCTTAGTGAGAGGATGAACTTACTTCAAACTAACACTAAAGTAGCCAAGATATGCATATCGAGAGGGATCCAAATGCACTCATTCTAGTAAGATGAGACAACTATAATAAAGAGGGATGATCAACTCCCCAAGATCAAGATGCCATGGAAAAGAAAACATTAGTACAAAAGATCACACAAGGAACTGATGTGAAAGAGTGAAGAGATAGAAGGAAATTCAGATCAAGCTATGACCATTTGTCTAGCTAATTTTGGATAAGATCTAGGTTATTTTTTTTGAAAGGAAGTGTACTCACTCTAGGGCGACGATAATTTCGGTTGTCCACTGGGCGAGAAGGCCCAAAAGATGAGAAACATATGGCTGTTATGTACCCACACACACGTAGGTGGCTATGGGGAAAGTCATGTTGCTGGATGGGCTTCCCACTTAACCATACCAAAGTTGTAACTCCTAATAACTTTGATAAGGTGCCACAAAAGACAAGGGTTTTGTGGTTCATGAGCAAAGAAAGCTTCGTATGCTTGGAACTCATGAAAAAGTTCATGATGGCACCACAGGCATGCAAATTGTGTTATGCAAGGTGGCCATATATGCAAAATGCAAAATACAACATGTAAAATGCAAAATACAACATGTAAAATGCAAAAGGTAAAATGTAAAAGGGATGTTCAAAGGAGTTTTATTTAGTTCATGCGAGGTATTTGAATTAGGGAACATTGTATCTAATGTCTCCAAGAGAGGACCAATCAAAGAATAGAAAATTCACTTAGGGGATGTAGTGTATCGCATCAGGCCACTAAGAGGAATGCAATATGCTAAGATAGGTCACTTTCATGAATGAAATTACACCCAATGTCATCCACAAAGTGAGAAAATCATCGTATGAAGTAATAAGGCTGCACTAAGAACCAAGAAAAAGAAAATGTAAAAAGAAATAATGCCAATGTATGCCCCCACTCTAAAGGAATTATGAAACACTGTACTATGAGCAATTACTTTAAAGTAGAAAAATGAAATATGCAAGAAAAAAGTGAGGGCATGAGAGCCAACTTGGAAAGCCCCATGCCAAGTGATATGTTTCCAAGTGAGGCTACGTCATGCAAAGGAAGAAGAAAAAGGAAGGGAAAGGGGTTGCCCCCAAAATGAAAAAAACCAAACACATAAGGGATCTATGGATTTGGGGTCAGTATGTTCATTGCTGCAATGTTTGTTTAGAGAGCGTGAAACTATCATCATTCCTCCAAATACATAGAATTGGAAGGGCACAAAGAGAACAAAAATAAAGAAAAAGAAAGAGTCATTTTGGGTCAACATGGAAGATACATAGGATGTCTCAACGCTTTGCATCATCCCCAAAAGGACAACAAAAGTAAAAGAAAAAGAGAAACGAAAAGAGAATTTTGGGTCAACAAGAAGGAGACATTGCGGTCTCAATGATTTGTATCATCCCCAAAAGGAAGACAAAGAGAAAAAAGAAAAGGAAAGAGCCTTTTGGATCAACATGAAGGAGACAATGTGGTCTCAATGCCTTGCATCATCCCCAAAAGGAAGAAAACAAAAAAATAAAAGGAAAAATCCTTTTGGGTCAACATGAAGGAGACATTGCGGTATCAATGTCTTGCATCATCTCCAAAAGGAAGACAAAAAGCGATAGAAAAAGGAAAAAGCCAAGTCATGAAATATAGAAGAATGAAGGTACAAATAAAATAATTTCACAAAGAGAGAGAACAACAAACAAAATAGTACGAGGGAAACACGACACACACAAGCATTCCCCAATGTATTCCCTAATGCTTCTAGGGTTTTCACCTAGAAGGAGAGAGTTCCTTCCACACCCAAAATCTAGGGTTCATTCAAGATTAAGAGTAGATGTGTGTAGAATGTGATGACCTAAATACAACAAGCTAAAAAGGTATTGATTTATTGAATGCAAACTATTGAAATGCAAAGTGCTAGAAAACACAATGTTATATGCAAAAGACCTAGAAATGTAAACTAAGCTAAATAGAAAATTGTGAAGTAGAATGTGTGCACTTGGAGGCTGAAAAGGGATGGCATGGAGGTCTGGAATGTTGATGAAATTGTTGCAGAAGTTGACTGGGAAACTTGTGCCAATCTGGAAGGCCCTAATATAGGGGCAATCATCTCCTCTTCCTTCTTCTATGAGGAAAATTGCTTAGCCAAGAGGGTGTTTCTCCAAGGCTTGCACTCACGTGCAAGATAGTTTATGGAACTCTTTGAACTAGAGGCCAGGGGTTGTGAAGGATAGGAAGGCTCCTACTCATAGGAGTATCCTCCATAATTGTTTCTAGTGGAGGGACAAAATTTGAGACAACAAGAGGAGTTGGCTCCAACGCCTCAGCAACAAGCTTCTTCCCATTCACTGCTTTAGAAGTAGGGGTGGTAGGAGGCCATGAAGGCTGAGATGTAGAGGATTCCCCATGAGGGGATTTTTTTCTACCGTACCGAATGGGTGTAGGTTCCGTGGGTAGGGTAGGATAGGATAGGGACGCTTGGACCTTCGCGAAACGAGCACCATGAGATTCTCTTGCAAACATAAGGCAGAAGAAGATGGTACCACAATAGAATGAGAGGAAGCGTCAGGAAGAACAACGAAAGAGGAAGAAGGAGAATCTCATGACTGGTTCTCTTTTTCTCTTCTACATGACTTAGGAGCATCACTATCAGCTTTGAGGCAAGCCCTATGATAAATAGCATAAGGCAAAGGAGGGTTTCTCACTTTCGACCTGAAACTCCCTTTCTTGTAATTTTGATATGTGCAATATAAGAAGTCCTTCCTAGGTGGGAGAGGACCAATAGGATCAAGTCAAAAGTAATCTAAGGAATAACTACCATGAGCAACCAATGGTATATAGTTGGTGTCATGGATCACATGCATGGAACCCTCATGGGTGAATTTCAGAAACTTATGCACAACCAAAGGAATTGCTTTCATAGCTACCAACCAAGGAATACCCAGCTTCACTCTAAAGAGTTCAGACCTTGAGATATTGTCAAACATGAGGCTCACGAACTTAGGTCTAATGAGGATCGATAGGACAATACTACCTATGGGAGGTACACAAATCTTATTGTGCATGCAAACGATACTCACAGGTGCATCATATCCATCCTTATGCAAGAAGTTGATTAACATGATCTCCTTGGTTATGATATTCACTTGAGACATCAGATCAATGAGAACATTGGCTACGGTGTTTCCATTTATCCTCGTTGGAATGTAGAGAGGAGATGGTTCTTTGTTAAAGGCCATAGACAGATCCTGTGAAGTGAAGGTTACAATAGTACCACTGCTCATAGGCTATGTAGAGGGAATAGGTTGATACAAGAAAGAGGCCATCACACATGCTAAATGTTACTTCCATAGAGCTTCCTAAAGGTTACAAGGTAAGCCAGTGACCCAATTTAGGGTTTGTTACACAACACTTTGGAACCTTCCAACTACGCCTTCTAGGAATCGCAGGTTGGGTTGCAAGGAAAACACCCCATAACAATCAAACCTACAACACTCCTAGGATACAAGGAAAGGAACTTTTAGTATCGTAGAATGGAACCAAAATGGTTCATGTCGAGTTCACCAAAAATGTAAGAGAGGGGGACCAACCACGTATAGGCCCCAGGTCATGGAGGGCTAAGAGCAGTGGGCTACCCTAACTTACCTTAGCTTAAGGGAGTGTTAGGAAAGGCGGGATGAGAATGATGAGGAATATAAGGTTCCTTCGATCACTTTGCAAACCTAAGATTTGGAAGGAGACTAGGCGAGTTGGTTTTGAGAATCAACTCTATGTCTTAGATAGCTCTTTGTTAGACGATGAAAGCATGGTTCTAGGATGATAGCGCAACACATTGGTGTCTCTTAGGTGTGCTGGCATTTGTATAATCAAAGGAATAGAAAGACAAGGTCTGGTCACTAGAAACAAACTATCGGCCTATCTAATGGTTTCTAAGAGAACAAAATGACACTATGAAATAAGAGACATATAAAAAGATATGATAAAACAAGTAGATTAAGGTGAGGGTGACAAGAATGATCTCACACAAAAGCTTTTTCCCTAGATCGCTCCAAGATATCTCCACCTACACACAGAAGAGAGAAATTGTTGGGGGGATATTTAGGGGTCTACCTCAGTCAGACCCCCATTTTGATGTTTCCACCTCCATGGAAAACCAAGTTTGCAATGATATAAAAATAGTACGATAAAGAAGGAAATGCAAGCAAAAAACACTAAAACACTACAAAATAGTAATGTGCTAACTGAACCAAGTAATAGAGAAGGAAATTAGAGAGCTTACCACCTCCACAAGGATCGCTCAAGGCTAATGGGGGAGAAAATGAGAGGAACTCAAGCCTTTTCTACAATGGTATTGTTCTACACTTGCTCTATTGAAGTGATGGAGTGATGGAATTGCTGCTATGGAGTGTAAGAATGTGGTTGAATGCTTGAAGTGAATGCTAGAATGCTTGGAGAGATTGTCTAAGAGATGAAATGGAATGGAAGTGAATAAATTTGAAGGAAAGATGAAGAAAACGACCATATTTGGTTCGGTTAGTCGAAGAGGGGTGTTACTATTCAACTTCCAATGGGAAGTGTAACGCCTCTGCAAACTCCAGCCATAGGAATTTGCCAGGGATGTAAGCATGAAATGTGGATGTCTGTGCTCTGCGTGGGCATCCTTGATGATTATTCCCACATCGATGCTCAAAACAAGTGCCAAGTGGAACGAGGATAGTAGACTTATGTGGAATTAAGCCTCTGAATTTGGTTTCTAAAGTGAGGAAGGGTAAAAGGGGAATTTTTGTTAGGGGTGCAAATTCTCTCTTATACAAGATCTCACAAAATTGCATTTAAACCTAGGTCCTTGCATTCATCTTTTCATTGCATTTTCACATTGCATTTTTGTAAAATCTGAAACTAAAAATTACTGTCCCAGACTTGGAACTGAAAGACATTATTAAAAGCTTGCAAATCATTCAAAAACAATTTAAAAATATCTAACCAAAATTCATTCACCTTTACTAGCAAATGAGTCCTTGATTAGGTCAAACTTGAACCTTTTGGCATATGAAAAAGCATTAAAAATTACTTTGAAATAAGTAAAAACATCTCAAAAATACCTAACAAGGACCCATTCGCCCTTAGTGGCGAATGAGTCCCTATTAGCTACTGATCTGCATTTTCTAGAAATTGAAATCTTAGTTTTAGGATTCTGTTTTCTAGTGTTACTTTCTTGTTTCAGTTTTTTGATTTGTTGTTTCATCAAATTCATTGCATGTATCTTAAATTGCTTCATTTCAGTACATTGTCAAGAATCAAAATTGCATTTAGAGCATTTCATTTCCATCTTATTGCAATGTAATCAATAAATTACTATGTTTAGATATGGAATTCTGAAAATGGATAACTATTTAAGCAATGTGGAAATCCTTGTTCTCTTTGGTTGATGTTTCAAGTTGTGTTTTTGGCAATGACCCTAATGCACTTGAAACTATTCATGCTCACACAAATCCTAATGCATTTCCTCCTCGTGATGTTGAAATCATTGGAGAAGATGATGCCAACATGAATGAATTCATAAATGATTTCCTAAACAACCTTGAGACTAATGCATCCTTTTACCCTTCACTGAAACAACCAACACCCCCTATCATTCCATCACTTGAGATGTTTGGTCTTTTGCATCCTGAAGTTGAAACACAAGCTGAACCTAGTTCATCTTGTTAAGCAAACATCCAACCATCCTATGTTAAAAAGGTAACCAACACATAAATCAACCTTGAAGAGACATATGACAAAGGATTCATGATCTTAAGTAAACAAGGATGTGATATAACAAGTGAACATGAAATTAATCAACTCCTAGAGAAAATACCAATTGAAGATACAAAAGGGTTAGGATATCAAGATCCCCATCCCGATATAAGTATCCTCCTTCCTAAAGAACAACCAATACCTCATAACGATGGTAGGATTATCCTAGATCCTCCTGCTGACATAAGTGTCCTCCTTCCTAAAGAGAAACTAGGGCCTCCTAATGACAATGATAAAGAAGACAAGTTCATCTCAGGTCCTCTTGCCCAATATCCACCTAGGGAAATTGGTAAATCTAGCAAGCGTAGAAGGCCTTACAAACTAAAGAAACTACAATTTCCTTATCCACCAACTGCAATTGAAAGGAATTTATAAATACTTCTACACCATGGACTTATAACATTACCACAAATGCGAGAAATACCCAAACTATGTCCTAAAGATGAAAATGTTCCACATTGTCAATACCATATAATTCTTGGACATAGCACCGATGATTGTCATGATTTACAATGAATATTTAAACAACTTGATATCATAGAAATAGTCCCTTAAGCATGCATTCTACTCCTTTCCATGTAATAGTTGTAGGATCTCAAATATTCTCACTATTACATGTCTTACACTTAGTGTAAATTATTTTCTCTAATGCAAGGAGCTTACTCTCATCACCTACCTCGGCTCATTCTTGTCTTGCACATAGTGGGGAAAGAATTAGATAGCTTTTTCCTAGTAATACACTTGCTATTGTCCCTTTGGCTAGTTGTCTACCTTTCATTTATAGAGACCGAGATTGGGATGCAGATGACTTGCTTTAGGTTGAATCACATGTGCTTGACTAGTCTTTTTCAGTTTCATATTTTCTTTATGTGATTACATGTGTATAATGTGATCCCCTGTGATGGTTCGTTTGATGTACCTCTCTCTTTTTGTGCATTCATCTATATGTAACTTCATTCTTCTATATATCATAATCAATTCATTTGTCTTGTGTTTTCCTTTTGGGGATGATGCAAGGCATTGAGACATTTAGGTCTCTCCTATGTTGATCCAAAAGATTTCCTTTTATCTTTTTTTATTTGTCTTATGTTTTCCTTTTGGGAAAGATGCTAGGCGTCGATACATTTAGGTCTCATCCATGTTGAACCGAAAGGATTTTTCTTTGTTTTCACTCTCTTAGTGTCATTCTTCCAGTTTTATGAGTATTTGGAGAATGATGATAGTTCCATGCTCTATGAAAACATTGTAGCACACAAATACTGACCCCAAATCCATAGATCCCTTATGTTTTTGTGTGGGCAACCCTTCCTTCCTAGTTCATGATGCAACTTATTTCATAAACATATGACTTGACATAGGGTTTTTCGAGGAAAGCTCTCATGTCTTAGGAGAAAAAATTGGCTACTTTAAAGAAATTTCTCACAACAATGGTGTAGCAATTGCTTTAAAGTGGGCGCATACATTGATGGCATGATTTTCTTTTTTCTTGTGACATGTCCTTTTATTGGTGGTGTGAATGGGTTTGATGTCCTCCAAGAGTGTGATATTTTCAAGCATATGATCTCCCTTCATGGAATAATGCAAATGAGGCATCCCATAAGTGACGATCTGATATCCTTGACTTGTCCTCTCTTGGAGACATTAGGAACAATGCTCCCTAAGAAGAAGACCTTACATAAACAAAGAAATATCCCCTTTAGCAATATTTTACATTACATTTAAAATCATTTACAAAAAGAATTACATTGTGGTGCCTTATTGAAGTTATCAAGAGAATAGCTTTGGTATGGTTAGTATGATGAGAAGCTAACACACTGGCATGACTTTCTCATTATATGGTGCAAAAATGACACACTGGCATACCTTTCTCACTAAACCACCTCGTTGGGATAACCCACCTAGTGGATAGAATGAGGTTCCACTACCTCGGAGTGAGCAATGCATGTTATGGACAAACAACCCCGTTCCACATCACATTGAAATGGTTGTGCTTGATCCTTTTGTTTATTTTTCTTGGCTCTTGACAGGGTATGATTATGTATCTCTGTTATTGTTGCATACTTAAGTGTCTTGAATGTCTACTTTATTGTGATTTTGACATGGGGTCTTCCTCCCACTAAAGTGGGGGGAAAATGTAGTAACAAAAAAAGTATCCGTTTTCCTTACTTGGTTCGGAAATAATTATCATTGAATGAACCTATTTTTGCGTAGGTTTAATTTTGTGAGGTGTTGTACACATTCACAATGATTTTGGGCCCCTTTTTAATCAAATGTACTTAACTTGTACCTTATTTTAGGTGTTGTAAAGTGTTGTAACACACTTTCACACTTATCTAGGGTCTCATTAATTAATTATATGGTTAATTAGAGTTAATTAGCCCCTTGAATTCAAATTTAAGCTGTATTTATGACACCTTATGAAGGATCTATCCCAACACCCAATATTAAAATTGTAAACATTTAATTGGGAAAATTTATGGTCCTAGAAAATGGTTCTAGGACCCATTTTCCCTAGGTGGCAAATGGGTCCTCCCTCTATAGGACCCCCCTTTCTTTGCATATTTGACATGGGTTTTTGATGTTATTCACCCCTCGAAGGCAAGGTCCTGGAAACTTGTGCCAAGAGCCATTCACCCTAGGTGGTGAATGGATCCTCCCTTAATAAGGACCCCCTTTTTTAATTTAATTATGGTGGGATTTTAATAATATTCATTTCTAGATCTGGTGTCGGCTTGGATTATTTGAATTTTTGGGTTAATCTCTAGATTTAGTATAAATAAGAGGCTAATTAACATAGTTTTATCATAGACTTCCAAGCATTCATGCAGTATATGAAATTTGAGTTCACAAGAGTATTCAAGAGCAATTCAAAGGCCTTTCAAGGTAGATTATCAAGAGTTTATTGCAAAAATTCAAGATTATTTCATCATGTCTAAGGCATAGAGCATTCCTACATGTTGTTGAGCTAAGATAGTGGATGTATCATTAAAGATCTACTTGCAAGCATTGTTTCACATCATATTTGAGATCAAGATCTAGATTCTTCATGGCCACTTCATGTTACATTGTAGATTTATCTTCTAAGACAACATCCAAGGTATCAACATTACATATTTCATGTTTCATGCTTCAATTTCATTATCTCATCATTTGGTTTGACTACCTACAAGGGGTTTGACTTAGGCAAACCCTATTCACTAACAATCAACAAGTTTTTCTTCACTTGAATGTGTGTTTTTAGATTTACTGGTTGAAGATCAAGTGGAGAATATTTTTGAAGCAAAATTGTGAAAGTTATCAAGTCACAAAGTTGACCTTCATAGTGCAAGAACAAATAAAGGAAGCTATAGAATTTATTATAGGTTTTTGGGAGATGACAACCAAAGATTTGAGAGTGTAAGAATCAAGGAAAATAACCCAGATCTCAGTTTCAGGAACCCTAAAAAGGACCCTTTCACCACTAAAGGTGAATGAGTCGTTTGTGCCCTAAAAATAAGCTTCTTGCAACAAGGTACACATCATTTTAAGATCTCAATATTTTCTTCATAGATGCTATAACAGTTAGGGTTAGTTTTTTATTGTTATTTGCATCCTCTAGCACTCATAATTGAATGTTTCATAGTGAAAATTAGTGATTTATCATCTTGATCCATTCAACTTCGTGGTAAACCCTATTTTTCTATGTTTCAGTATGGTCGAGCTCATCATTGTGTATATGCGATGTATATTGGAGCTTGGAACATTGTATTTGTGATATATGTCAGAGCCTATCACTAATGTAAATGTGATATGCATATGAGATACTCATTGTACTTGTAATGTACGTATGAGATAAACACCATTGTACTTGTGATCTTTGTATGATCCAAACATTGTTGTACTTGTGATGTGTATGAGCTAGTCAGCTTGTGTATATGGAAGTATACTTGTGATAGCCATTGTGTATGATCTTTGAGATTATGGTATGAATGACCCCTTGTGAATATTGTGAATTTTGTTACACTAATGTTTGGTAATGTATGCTATGGAGCCAACACTTGATGATAAGTTATTATCAAAGTTATTAACATTATATTTTAATTAGCCACAACATCAAAGGAGATCCGATATTGGAAGATACGAATCACATAGTTACTAGATTCACACATATAAGAGATAACTTCAGCTGGATTCAAATGAACATATATGCTCCTAATGGAAAAGGAATGAGAAAATCTTTTTGGTTGGAATTAGCTGCCATTAGGAGGATTTTTGATAAAGAAGCTTGGATTGTTATGGGGGATTTTAACACACCCTTAATGAACGGTGAAAAATTTGGGGGATCCCAGATTAATTTGGAGAGTAAAGAGGATCTTCAGAATTTCATTGATAATCAAGGGCTGATTGATCTGGATCTTCATGGAGCCTCCTTCAACTAGTCCAATTGTAGAAAGTGGATGGATCTCATATAGGTTCGATTAGATAGATCTTTGATCTCCAATCATTGGTATTTTGATTATTATTGCTCCCTTAAAGCTCTCACAAGAATTGGTTCTGATCATTCTCCTATCAGTTTCACTGCGGATCCAATAAAAAAGAAGAAGAATACTCCTTTCAGATTCAAAAAAATATGGATCTCTCATCCTGCTCTTAAAGAGGAAATAAGGAAATGGTGGAATATAAGAATTCAAGGAACTGCTATGTGCAGAATTGCTAAAAAATTAAGGGAAGTAAAATATAATTTAAAAAAATGGAAAAAAGAATCTTTTGGGAACATCTTTGAGATTAAGTCTGATCTTCAGATGGATTTGGGAGAAATTCAATTCAAAATTCAGAAGGAGGGATACTTGAATGATACTAAGGAAAAAGAGAATGATCTCCTTACAAAGATGCACGACATAATTGCAAAGGAGGAGGAGTTCTGGAAACAAAGATCAAGAGCTCTTTGGCTATCAACTGGAGATAGAAACAACAGGTACTTCCATCTTTCGGCCTCGAAACATAGAGCTGTTAATAGAATATCTCATATAGATGTGAATGGAACCAGGTATGAGGAGGAGGAGGATATTAGAAAGCAGGCGAGCTCCTTCTTTAATCACCTTCTCTGGACAAGTAATGAAATAAACCAAAATGAGTAGGATCAGCTTGTTAAGGCTATACCAAGAATTATCAACCAGGAAAACAACTCTTTTTTGACAGCTATCCCCACCAATGAGGAAGTCAAGCGGGCTGTCTTTTCCTTTGATGGGAGTAAAGCTCTGGGTCCTGATGGTTTCCCTTTATTTTTCTTTCAATGGCTCTGGGAGATTGTTGAAGAAGATGTGGTTAATGCTGTTAAAGAATTTTTTGGATCCAGATGTCTTCTAAAAGAATTAAATGCTACTTTCTTGGTTCTCATCCCCAAGAAACCTGGAGCTAATAAATTTGAGGCTTTTAGGCCCATCAGTCTCTGTAATTCTTTATACAAAATCATCTCTAAGGTCTTAACCTCTAGATTCTTAACTTTTATGCCCTCCTTGATTTCTCCTCAACAGAATGGCTTTGTTCCTGGTAGAAAAATCCTTGATTCTATTGTTACGGTTCACGAGAACATTCATTCCCTTGTTGAGTCGAAGACTGAAGGTTTTTTATTAAAGCTTGATATCTCAAAAGCCTATGATAGAGTCGATTGGATTTTCTTATTTAAAATCTTAAAGGCTTTTTGGTTTTAATAATAGGATTATCCAAATGGTGGAACAACTTGTGTCCATAGTTTCCATATTGATTATGGTCAATGGATCCCCTACCTCTTTTTTTAAGAGTACCAGAGGTCTAAGGCAGGGTGATCCTATATCTCCTATTTTATTCACTATTATGGCTGAAAGTTTAGGCAGGAATCTGAAAAATTTGGTTGACTTTAAATTTCTTTCTGGTCTCAGACCTTCTTCGGGCAACCTGGTGTGCTCCCATCAACAATTCATTGATGACACTATGCTTATGGGTCAAGCTACTGTGTCTGAAGGAAAATCTATAAAATAGCTGCTTGACAAGTATGGGAGAGCTTCAGGACAACTGATCAACAATCAAAAAAGTCCTCTATTCTTCTTCAATACTCCAGTTCATAGACAGGCCAAAATTGCCAGAATTCTGGGTTGTAGGGTGGATTCCTTTCCTGCCACCTACCTTGGTCTTCCTTTAAGCATGAAACCTCCTAAGTCTTTATGGCTCTTGTTGGTGGAAAGATTCAACAAGAAGCTTGCGGGCTGGAAAGGAACCCTACTAAGTCAAGCTGATAAGCTTCAGCTCCTCAAAGCCTCACTCCAGAATCTTCCTATCTATGCCCCGAGCCTTTTTAAGATTCCTGCAAAATTTGTTGAAGCCATTGAAAAAATTCAAAAAAGATTTCTTTGGTCGAGTGTTGAGGAAAATAAAAGACTCCCCCTAATTGACTGGAATCTAGTTTGTAGACCTAAAACGAATGGTGGAATTGGCTTAAGAAGAATCAGAACTGTCAATAAAATCCTCTTAGCTAAACAAATTTGGAGAATCTTCTCTTCTTCTGGGGATTGGATTGATATTTTGGCTAGCAAATACTTAGAAAAAAACTGCTCCTCCATTATTAAGAAGGACCCCCACCTTCTTCCCAGAGGGTCTATATGCTGGAACAATTTAATCATTGGAAAAAAGATTGTGGAGGATGGTATTGGATGGAAAGTGAGAAATGGTAATCGTACCAGATTCTGGGAGGACAGATGGCTTTTTAAGGAACCCATGATAAAAATCAACTCCTTCAGAGAATGGGCTGAGAATTGCAAGGCACAGTTGGGATCTTATGTGAAATATTACAGAGTGAATGGTAATTGGGTGGACTTGTGCAGTGTCAGTTAGGCTTTGGCTCCCATCCAGTCTTCGCTGATGGCTGTTAGACTTAGTTTTGAGCAATTGGATGATCGTGTGGTTTGGATCGATGAACCCTCTGGCAACTTCTTTGTGTCATCCGCTTTTGCCATGATCACCTCTTCTCTAGATCATCCTCCCTTCTGGTCTAAAGCTTGGTTCAAATATTTGATACCTAAAATTAATATCTTCTTCTAGATCCTACTCCAAAATTAGGTGCTCACGATTGACAACCTGTGTAAACGCGGATTTCAAATTCCAAATAGATGTTTTCTTTGTAAGTTGGAGGCTGAATCTGTACGTCATTTATTCCTTCATTTCTCATTTGCTGCTTCTCTTTGGGAAAAATTCATCAGGTTATGGAACCTTTCTTGGGTCTTCCCTTTGTCCATTGAAGATCTCTTTTCTCAATGGAAAGCCTCGATAAGGAATCCTTTGCTCAAGTTTTTTTGGGATTTATCCTTTCCTCATATTGCTTGGGGCCTTTGGAAAGAATGCAACAACAAAATTTTTAGGGGCAAAGAAGCCTCTGTGGATATTGTCTTTGATAAAATTGTCAGATCCCTGAAGGAAAATTTCAATGTTGTGGCCTAGAAGGACAGGAAGACCATGAATGCGAAGTATTCGTACTATGATTTAATTGTTGCTAAGGAATGGAACATCAGTCTAAATTTTTCTAGTCCTGTTATGAAGGCCAAAAAGGATAGAGAGGGAGTTTGTTGGTCTTTTCCACCAAATGGGTGGATCAAAGCTAACTTTGATGGCATGGCTAAAGGCAATCCGGGGGCGACAGGATGTGGAGGAGTTATAAGGGACCCCTATGGCAATTTCATTGGAGCGATTGCCTTGCCTCTTGGCTCTCTAACTAATCATCTAGCGGAGGCAGTTGGCACTTACCACATCATAAACTTAGCACAAAGCCTTAACATTAAAAATCTATGGCTTGAAGGAGACTCCAAAAACATAATTGACTGCCTCCATGGCAAGTCTCCCCCCTTGTGGACCATCAACTCATGGATTGAGGAAGCCATATTGAACTTGGCTAAATTTGAAAAAGTTAAAATATCACATGCTTATAGCGAAGCCAATGCTGTTGTGGACTGCTTTGCTAGTGAAGGAGTTAGGAGTAAAGAAGTGCGTACCTGACTAAATATTAGCGATCTTAACTCTAATGTCTGTGCCCTATTAAATTATGATAAATCACATGGAAAAGCGACGTGTTATCCCTTTAATGAGGACAGGTTGGATCTATCACATCACAATCATTAGAATGCATGGGACCAAGCACAATGGAGTAATCTGCAAGAGAACTCTACACACTTTGTGGGTTCTTAGATTTGGCGGGGCCAATTTTAGTAAAGTTTGTGTTTGGGTCTACCTCACTATGTTGGCCGATATGGGAGGAGATAGAAAGCGAACTGAGTCGGACAACTATGAAATACACATGAAAAATGCCAAGGTTTGGAACAAGATTAAAAGCGGAGGGTTGATCCCTTTCCTGGAGAAGCTTCATGGCTCTAACCAAGAGGCTACGGATCTCTTTGCCAAAAATTGGAATGATGGTAAATTGACCTTGTTTGGTAAGAATGTGCAACTCAACGAAAATCTTGTTGCTGATGTTACGGGATTATCCACTGAAGGGAAGAAGTTCTTTAGGGACAGGGCTTTTTCTGATGAAGCATTGATCAGATTTCCTAAAAAGGACAAGGAAAGACCGAGTATGGTTAAAATTGCTAACAGCTACTTCGATGTTGATACCATAAAGGCTATTTGGAGAAAGGTTATGCGGGTCATCATGGAGTACATTATGGTGGACGGGCGCTTCACAAAAGTCTATGGCTACCACTTTGCTCTTCTCAACTATTTTTGATACAAGGTAAGGGTCTCTATCCCCTATTATCTTTACTGCTCCTTGAAGAAAAGCTTGGAGGACAATAAGAAAAACCCTAAAAGATTCCCCATTCTGCATACTGGGTTAATAAGGTTGATTGTTGAATATCTCCATGTGCCCGCTCTTGCTATTCTGGAAACCAACCCTGATTCTGAGAGTGATGATACTAAGCCCAGTGGCTCGGAGTATTTTCCTAACTCTAGTCTGGCTAGAAATATCCCTAGCTTGCATGTTGTTCCTTCCAGGAATTCTAGTAAAAACCGCGTTGAGCTTGAGCCTGACAGCCCCTCCCTTAAGATCAGCTCTTTTGATAAGAAAACCCAGGCCAAAAGCCTTGTTTCCTACTTCGAAGAGTCCTCTAAGTCGAAGGAGTCTGATGCCAACAAAATTGAACTTTGTGCTGATCCTCTGCCGGACATAGATAAATCCCCTGTTACTCCTAACCCTGAGAATACGTGCCCTAATAATGGAAAAGAGCCCTCTCTAGATTATCTAAACCTTGCCAAAACCAACTCTGAGTCCCACTCCAAACTCTTGGATTGGACTTTCTCTGAAATTAAAGAGCTAAAAATTAAAAATTGGGCCCTGCAAAGCAAGATTGATGAGATGGACTCTAAGATTGCTGAGATGGAAAAGAAAGAAGTGGATCATAGTAACATAAATTTTGACTCCAAAGCTGAGAATTTATGGAATACCATCAAAACCGTTGCTGAGCAAAATAACCGCATGGCAAGACACAATGCCATAATCATTAATGTGATGACTAAGAAGCTTGATAAAGCCCAGCAGGGGTCTCTAGTGGTGGATCTAGAGGAAACTAAGGATAAAAGCCAGGATACACAAGTTGGTATTTCCAGAAGAACCAGAACCAATCTGAAGCGCAAGGCCCCCCTTACTCCAAAGATGATTCAAACTTTCAAAAAGGGGGTTAAAGACATGCAGAATCTGGAGGCGGAGACAGAGTCTATCTTCAGGACTCTGAATTAATGGTTGGGGCTTTCTTTGTGCTTTTAATGTTGTTCCTTTCTTCTTGACCTTTTTGGTCCTTTTTGTTTAGTTGCTGCTAGTCTTTCCTCAGGCAACTATTTTTTTGGTGGGACTTTAGTGTCCTTTTTTCTGCTTTGTAAACTTTGTGGTTTCGGGTCCCTGTAAAACCCGTTTTACCCTTTTATCAAAAACATTATATTTTAATTGGCTTAATTGATAGGTTACATGTACTTAATTAATAGCCATGGGTTAAAAGCAAGGTCAAAGATCTCATGCAAAGAGAGAATGAACTCCCTTTGACATTGTGGGGCGCACTACAAATCCTTTGATTCCCATGAGGGGATATGTAGGTAGGCTCACTATGAACCCTTGAGGTTTAGGTTTGGGTCTAGGAATGACCTTAGAAATATGAGCTTAACACTTCTAAGTGTAAGCATATAAGTTGTGATGTTGATTTGTTATCACAATGATGAATGATGAAATTTTGATATTAGCACATCAATAATAAATGAGAGATGTTTGGTCAGTTAAGTTGGTAGTTGATGCTATCGAATGCAAAAATAAACAAATAAAAATTTGTTGTGTCCAAGATGGGGATTTTGCACCCTTTTCCAACATCCATTAATTGAATTATTATATAGATTAAGTGAATTTTAAATGGTTTGGTAAATCAATGTTTTAAAGATTAAAATTATTTGTATTATGATATATTTAGTTTGTTAGTTTACATTTTAAAATATAAATATAAATATAATGTATTGAATATAATTATATTAATAAAAATTAATTAGTATAGATATTTTAAGAGCTATTTTATTTAATTAAATGAATTATTTAAAGATTAATTTTATTTTTATTTTTGAAAAATTTATTATTTTAGATTATTTTTCTATTTTTTGTTTTTTAATATTGAAAACTATAGTAAATATTTATTTTTAATTGTGATAAGAGATTTTTTATTACTATTGTCACAACTAAGTTAAGGATTGAAGGGTATCCATTCCACCAAATTCATCACGATTTTGGCCTTATTCCTTATGATGTTGAAGCCTTGCACTCAAGAAGACTTGATCCCTAATGGGATCATTTAGAACCATTTAGATTCACAAGCAGATCAAGAGCCCATTGAATAAGTTAAAGATTTTGATTATGAGTGCATTGTAAATCACAATTGCTTTAGAGAGCTTAACATAATAGTGCTTGGGAAGATCTTTTGTAATAAGTCAAGGATTTTGATATCAATGTACTTGTCAATCACAACTAGTTCTAGAAGCTTGATACAATAGTGCTCGAGAAAGACTTGCCATTGGAATAGGATCTCTTACTGACACCAAGTTCCAAATGTATCACCCCTTAAGGAATGATAGAACATACACCATTAGGAGGAACCATAGATCCATGACCTTTTGAAATCTCCCCAGCTAATAAGGAGATCTGCTGCAACAAAGATATTCATGCAAGTATACATGGGGTTTTTTTACACTTTTCAACACGTAGAGATTAAAATTGGTGTGCCACAAATGACTATACAAAATATTTTTCTATGACCATGCATCATACTCCACAACCAGGGGTAAACCCACAAAACTAGTTTATAATTCCAGCGAGGAAGGAAAATTTGAAAAAATGCCCCCATGCAAAAAAAATTGGTTTTTGGGGGTTCGAATGAACTTCTAGTTCAAGCAAACCCAAAGGGGGTTCACTAGAACCCCCCATTGAGCAAACCCATTAAATTTTGGGTCTCACATTTCTTGGGAAAAAAGAAAAGGAAAGGGTTGTGGAAAGAGAGGGTTCGATCGAACCCCCCTTTTCCTCCCTTCTCCCCCTCTAGCACCAAAATACTCCAGAATTTTGCCTTTCAAAGCTCGAGTTGAGAATGAAAATGGAGGAGACTTCACAGATCTAACTGGATGATGGCAGTCCTCAAAGGGAGCTATCCAACAAATATAATTTTAATATGTTTTGGTTTTATTAAGTATTTATTTTTTTAGTTTGATTAATCATAGGTTTTTCACCTAAAATCAAGCTCTCTGTTATGCACATGTGAAAAATAGCAGATTATCAATTTTTTTTTGAAAAATATCAGTGCACTAGATATTGAAGTCCTTGATCCAACAAAAAAATTTGAATTTTGATACATACAAAAAAAATTATGTTGTGTACGGTCCACCGAATTGTAACTGGTTTGACTTTGAAACTTGATTAAGGAAAAAATATTCAATAAAACACTATGAAACCAATTGGAAGCACTAGATATCGTACTTACAAATCTAAATTTGAAAAAATTAGATGTTGTATATGGTGAGCATCACTCCTTAAAAATGGTGTTTCTTGAAAAAAACTAGTTTTTGAAGGAGATAGAAAAATAAGTGCAATCTGATTCCAAATTTTTTGAAAAAAATATATTTAGAATCTACAGACGAGGCTTTGAATTTCATGGTCTATTTGGTCGTTTTTTGCATTTTAGACCATATAAGTTGACTTGCTATATTTTTATATAATCATATATATGACACTTTAAATTATTATTAAACTATAAAAAAAATTATAAGCAATATTATATATAATGTTTATTATAAGAATATAAATAGTTTAAAATCTTTTAAAATATAGAATTTAATTCTTTCTAATTTTTAAAATATTTTTAACAATAGATTTAAGATTTTGATTATTTTAATGTGAATTTAGAAACTTTAAATTGAAAATCTTTTCAAAATAGAATATAATTGTTTTTTAACTTTTAACATATTTTTAACAAGATTTACTTTTAATATGAATTTAGAAACTTCATAAATTTATGATTTTTAGATCTATTACCAATTAATACATTTTTCTAATTTTATATTATTTTACTAATATATATATCCATATTGATACGAGATTATTATATTTTGTATTGTTTATTGTTATTTTTAAGAATTATGATTCCTATAAAAAAATACTTAATTAATTTATATGATACAAGTAATATATTTTAAAAAATAATCAAATTACTTGCATTACATTAAAAATGGAAATTTATATTTTTTTCATATTTAATATGTATGATTCATAAAATCAATAATAATGTTTTAATATAGAATATTTTTTATAAAAATATCATAAATTAAATATTTTTGACAATTTATATTTTTTTATAAAACGTCAAATGAAAGGTATGTAAATAATCAAACCACCACAATTTTTTTTATAAGAAGTAGAGGTGGCCGTCAAATTGCACACCCATTTCCAATATTCACTAATTTCTCTTATTTGGAAATTCTTATCTTTAAATTGTAAGCTTTTGCACGCATGCACATTTTCTACATGCATGCATGCACTAGGTTTATATGCATGCACATATTGGTTTTGCATACATGCAAGCATTGTGTTTTCATGCATGCATGTTTCATATATGTGCACATTGCGTTTGATATGGATGTATGTTAGTTTTTATTCTTTAAATCTTTTATCTTAATTGTTCTAGAAGGTGGGTACCTTTTTCTTCACATATTGTTCAATATTTCATATTGTAATATTGGAAGTTAATGTTCATACTGACATATATTTTGCTAAATATAATTTACATATCAAATACAAAACATATGAATCTAAGTTTCTATATATAATAAAAAATAAAATATTATTAATTAGAAAATTTATTTCTATATACGAATGAAGTGTTATAATTCATATTTTACAAATATAATAACAAATAAAAATAGATTTATGAATAATAAAAGAATCCAAATTCAGTATTATTATTTCCTGTCAAAACAAAGAGCTTATAATATTTCAAGAAGAAAATTAAAAACAAATTTACTCATCTCATTTTAATAATATCAATAAAAAAATTACCGTCTTTTTATCAGTTGTGAAGATACCGAAATATCATTACAGAGGCTTCTGAAACTTGAGAAACCGTTTTGAAAATAAAAGCAAACGTCCAAATATATAACACAGGCTATTGAGCTAATCAATACAGAGATGACATCAGCACCCAAAACACCGTTTGCCAGAGACACCATTCAGTTCTTTTATCTACGTCATTGAACCGCTGACAGTAAAATCATTTACCATGTATAGTATATATATGTGACAAGACTGAATATTATAAATCCAAGTACTATAACAACAATTGGACATTGTGGCCCCTCTTCCGTTTGCGCCCAGGGTCCGTCGAATCGATCTTTCAGTTTGCGACGGATACAGTTCCAATGTTCAGTAATATCGTCCTCACACTTATGCTTCCATAAGTTCTCGTCTGCAGCGGTAATTCGAAGCTCTTTACACACACAACCCACCATGGCAACATCAACTGGAGTTAAACGTGCCAAGATCTTCAATTGAAGGTCACGCGGCAACGTTATCAGAGAAGCTCGTAATTGCAAGCCATGATCGCTCTCTTCTTCTGTAGTATGCTCAACAATTTCTATGGACTCTATGGGATTCGAACCCTGGTTACCACAACCACGTTTTGTAGCCCTAAGATCGCTTCTTTCTGGTAGGTTTTTACTGACTTCGCGGAGTTCTCCATCTCTGCCCTGTTTCCTGGAGATCACAAAAGCATCCATACTTGAGATTCTAATCCGCACAAGAATTTTCAACGAAAAGCTTTCATCCTTTGAATTATAATATTCCAAATATGTGAGGAGAATAATTATAAAAGCAAACTGCAAAGTAACTTCAGTGTTTTTTATTATATTTTACTTTTTAATAAATAAAAAGGTTTTAGAAAATTCTTTTTGGAGTTCTCATTTAGAATTAACTTCAGTGTTTTTTTTTTTTGTTTTTTCGTATTTTATCAAATAGTTACCTTCTATTTATTTTTGAATTATAAATTTTATTCATTTTCATAAATAAAAAAGTTGTAGTTGAAAAACCTTTCTAGAGTTATGATTTAAAATTAACTTCAGCGTCTTTTTGTTTTGCGTATTCTATAAAAATAGATAATTTCTATTTATTTTTCAATTATAAATTGTATTATTTTTATAAATAAAGAAGTTGTAGTTGAAAAGATTATGTGGAGTTCTGATTTAGAACTTAAAAGTATTCTTGAATCAGATAGTTATTATATCAATAAAAATGCAAGATTTTTTTTTAAGTTAGTTTATAAAATTAAAAAATATAAATTATATTTTAAGATTTTAATATGCATATTAGATGTATATAAATTTATACCAATATAATACTAAATTATAAGAGTATTTTTAGTATTTTAAATTTGGAAGAGTGCAAATTAAGATCTAAATTTGGTAGTCAACTCTTCTCTTAAATATTTTTTTCATGATAGTTATTCTTTTGAAGTTCTTCAGATTATAGGTCTTATTTTATTTTAGGAAAAAAAAGGTAGATTAAATATATAAGAATAATCATATAGAAATTTTGATAGTCTACCAAAAATTATCTTTTTAAGTAATACAATCTTCTTAAAATTGTAATTATATTTTATAATTGAATTAGTTAAATATGACCATAAAACCATCAAATTTAAGCCCAAGTGAAAAATACAAACCTTACACTCTTTCTTTTTCATTTTGGATTCATTTTTTAGTCTTTCTCTAAAGAAATGGCTAGTGTCTACTTGGAATATTTTTGTGTAGAAGTTGGAAATTGATTTGAACCTAACATGATCCTACCTTCACACACTTCTAGATAGTGGTCCCAATCTAAAAATTATTTATTCCTTATATTCGGTCAAATCCATTATCTAAAGTGATCCTAGGTTAAATCCATGGTACAAAATGACCCCCTCATTTCTAAATTCATTTTTTTTTCGTAAACCTTGAATAACCCCCTTTCAACTAGTTATTTGTCAATTTAACTATGAAATGTTTAAAATTGCACATTACAAGGGTGCTATATAAAAGGAAAAATCCTAATTCATTTGAGTGATCAAGGGGGACCATAAGAGACCTTTATCACCCATTGCATCAACATGATATTACTATTAGTATTGAATAGGCATATTGTATGATTTCATATTGTATAATTGATCATTCTTTCAAAACTATTAAATTGCACCTAGGGGTTTGATGAATGAGAAGATACTAAAATGGAAAGCTTCCAAAGGTGTAACTTTCTTATCCCTCTCAGATGGTGGATTTTTTATATTTTTAAGTGACTATTTATGTTATTAGATTTGGGGATCCAAATGAATTTAATCTTGTAGCTTGTTAGAATTTTGTTCAAATATTTATATTTCTTGGATTTCAGGGTCCAAGCGGATTGTCCAATTTTAGTTTATTTAATAATGTAAATGAATAACTTCTTGCTTTAGATTCAAGGATTTTTGCATTGAGATTCCTAGATTTGGAAGACTAGATTATGGAACACATATGAACTTTATATTTGGAGATTTTAAATATGGGGATTGTAGATTTTAGGATTTTAGATTATTGGCTTTGAGATATAAAGCCTAGGTGTATGCAATATTTGGATCAATGAATATTTTTTCACCTTTAGCCTTTGAAATGTTTGGAATTTCCACTAAATTGAGTTGTGGGGATTTTATGCATTTGGATGAGTTCTTCGAGATATGTTGATGCATCCAAGTCTATTTTAAATCCCATTTTATGATCCCTTAGGGAATTATTGTCTTTAATATGCATAAAGGCGGTTATAGATTCATTATCACAAAAAAAAATTAATGGCGTGTGATTTCAATGATCCATGGAGATGGATGAAGGAGGTGGATTGTTAAGGTTAGTGATGGGATCATTAAAGGATTGGTGGTAGCAATTTACTTGAAGGAATTATGGAAGGGACCTATTTCAATGATGGGACAAGTTATTCTAGCACTAATGGGATAATCATTAACATCCTTATTTTTCTCATTGAGAGAATTGTATGTGATGCCCTTTGATCCTTCATTTGTATAAAATTGGATGGGCCTAGGATTCCTTGATCATGAAGGCCTAATAATCCATTTCCTTGATAGTTTGTGCTTCTACATATCTGATTTGTATTGGAATTCTCATTTATTTAGATTGAAAAAAGAAAAGGAAAAAGTATGATATTTTTTTACGTTATTTTTCCTAAGGGCCAAAATAGAATCATCATTGAACATTGGTGCCCTCTAAAGAGTGAATGAGCCAAAAAAAAATTTGATGGAGCACTAAAATGTAACCTTGGTTTTTCTAGGGCTAGTGTACTCATTAGAAGTCATGATTATATGGTGATGTCACTAGATGATCACTTTATAGGATTTAATTTGTAATATAGTTGAAGTTAAAGGTCTAATCTTGGGGCTCAAAAAAGGAATTTAGCTAGGAGTTCTTAATCTTGTCATGAAACTTGATTCAAATCTCATTTTCAATGGTCTAAATAATAGACATACCACTTATTGGAGGATTTGTGGCCATATCAAGAAAGATAAAAGGATAATTGAGGCATGTTTAATGAGAAGACAACAAAGATATTGATTAGCTTAGTAATCTAACTTTTCATAATTGCATTCATGACTTTATGGTAATTAAACACACTTTTACTCAAGATGGTGTCTACTCTCCTACTCAACATGTTAGATCTTTGAGGAAAAAATCAAATAGATTCCTTCAAATTAAATTGTTTGGCTAATTTAGTGAAAGTAATAATTTTTTTCATATTAATGCTTCTATTTTACTCGTGGGATATTGGAGTGTACAAGGTAAGAGGAAAGGTTCATGTTTTTTCCTTTTCCTATTAGGGATGGCATCTCCTTTATAATCTTGTGTTTCATCTTAGTAGTTTCTAGAATTTCTCTTATTTGAAAATTAATACGTTTAAATTGCAAACTTTTGCCTGCATGCACTAGGTTTGCATACATGCTTGCATGCACACATTGGCTTTGCACACATGCATGCATTGTGTTTCATGCATGTGTGCATTGTGTTTCACATGGATGCATGTTAACTTTTATTCTTTAAACCTTTCATCTTAATTGTTTTAGAAGGTTGCTACCTTCTTCTCCACATGTTTGACTTTTTCTCAATATCTCATGTTATAATGTTGAAAATTAACCCCTTTTTTATAATAATTTGATAGATTTTATCAAAAAACAATTTAATAATATATCCAATAACACTCTAAAGGTAAAGACTTTAATTTTTCATATTACAATTCGATCATGTCAACATATACTTCTATAAATATAATTTACATATCAAATACAAAAATATACAAATCTAAATTTCTATAGATATAATGAAAAATAGTTTATTAATAGTTGGAAAATTTATTTCTATATATAAACAAAGTGTTATAATTCATATTTTACAAATGTAATAACAAATAAAAATAAATTTATGAATAAGAAAAATACCCAAATTTAATATTATTATTTTCTGTCAATCATCTAAAAAAGAAAAACATCATATCATATTTATGTAGAATCTAAAACCAGGCCTGATTCATGCACCGACAGGTTAGAAAGATAACGTTGAAAACAATGTTTGTAAACTGAAACTTAAAAAGAAAATTAAGACCAATAACTAAAGTCTAAACTAATAAATCTGCTCATGCACGCGGTGGAACTCCATGCATCAACATTCAACAATTTCAAGAAGAAAATTTAAAAAAAAAAAAAAATTCAGCTGATTTTGATAATATCAATAAAAATAATTACAATCTTTTATCAGTTGTGAAGATACCAAAATATCATTACAGAGGCTTCTGAAACTTGAGAAACCGTTTTGAAAATAAAAGCAAGCGTCCAAATAGACTCAATGCTGAGTAAATATATATATTAACATTGGCTATTGGGCTAATCAATACAGAGATGACATCAGCACACAAAATAGGGTTGGCCAAAGACACCATTCGATTCTTTTATCTACGTCATTTAACAGCTGACTGTAAAATTATTTACAGTATATAATATAAATATGTAGAAATACTGAATATTGTCAATCCAAGTATTATAAACATTGGACATTCTGGCTCCTCTTCCGTTTGCGGCCAGTCTCTATCGAATGCATCTTTCTGTTTGCGATGGAACCATTTCGAATATTCAGTAATATCATGCTCACACCTATGCTTCCATAAGTCCTCGTCTGCAGCGGTAATTCGAAGCTCTTTACACACGCATCCCACCATGGCAACATCGACTGGAGTTAAACATTCCAAGATCTTCAATTGAAGGTCACGCGGCAACGTTATCAGAGAAGCTGGCAATTGCAAGCCATGATCGCTCTCTTCCTCTGTAGTATGCTCAACAATTTCTGTGGACTCTCTGGGATTCGAACCCTGGTCACCACAACCACGTTTTGTAGCCCTAAGATAGCTTCTTTCTAGTAGGGTTTCATAGCTAGGGTTTTTACAGACTTCACCGAGTTCTCCATTTCGGCCCTGTTTCCTGGAGATCGCAAAGGCATCCATAGTTGAGATTCCAATCCGCACAAGAATTTTCAACAAAAAGCTTTCATCCTTTGAATTATAATATTTCAATTTTGTGAGGAGAATAATTATAAAAGCGAAGTAACTTAGGTTTTCTTTTATTATTTTTTTATTTTTTATAAATAAAAAAGTTGTAAAAAGCTTTTTGGAGTTTTGATTTAGAATGAACTTCATTGTTTTTCTTTTATTCTATAAAATAGCTACTTTCTATTTATTTTTCAATTATAAATTTTATTCATTTTTATAAATTAAAAAATTGTAGTTAAAAAATAGATAACTTCAGTTTTTTTTTTGGTATTCTATAAAAATAGATAACTTCAATGTTTTTTTTTGTTTTTTATATATAGGCTATATATTTGCTAGTGGCAGTCATGGGTGTACACACATTGAATAAATTAATATATTTAGGGTTATGATTATAGTTAGCATTTAGGATTAGAGTTTATATCATGGTTAGGGTTAGCATTAGGGTTAGAGTTTGGTTTAGATTTATTATTATGATTAGGGTTAGGGTTAGGGTTTAGTGTTAAGGTTGGGTTTATGGTCATAGTTTTTGTGAGAATTATGTTAGGGTTAGGGTTAGGGTTTGGATTATAATTATAACAGGTTTTAGGTTAGGAATAAGACATTGGCTAGTGTTAAGGGTAGGGTTGGAATTACTATTAAGGTTTGGATTGGAATTATAATTAGGGGTAGGGTAAGGATTTATATTTGGTCAAGGCTATGGGTTGGGTTAGGGTTAGGGTCGAGGTTAGGATTAAGGTTAAGATTAGCACTAGGGTTAGGATTTGGTTTATGATTATGATTGTGGTGAGGTTTAGGGTTTAGACTTATAATTAGGGTTATAGTTAGTATTAGGGTTTAGTGTTAAGGTTTAGTGTTATACATTGAATAAATTAATATAATTAGGGTTATGATTAGGGTTAAAATTTTGGGTTACAATTTATATCATAGTTAGGGTTAGCCTTAGGGTTAAAGTTTATATCATGGTCAAGGTTAGCATTAGATTTAGGGTTAACCATTTAGGATTAGGGTTTGACATTTAGGTTTATGATTATGGTTAGGGTTAGGGTTTAGGCTTATGGTTAGGGTTATAGTTACAGTTAGGGTTTAGTGTTAAGGTAAGTGTTAGCATTAGGTTTATAGTTAGGGTTAGAATTTTATTCTATGATTAGGATTATGTTTAGGGTTTACATTAACATTCGAGTTAGGATAAGAATTATGGTTAGGGTGAGGAAATGGGTAGGATTGGGATTATTTTTATGATTATGATAGAATGATAGAATAATATTTATGATAGGTTTATGTTCAAGATTAGGATTACTGTTAATGTTAGATTTCAAATAAGGGTTAGGCTTAGGGTTTACATTATGGTTAGGATTATGCTTAGAATTAGGGTTTGGGTTATACACACACATATCTATGACACACTTAGTATTTCATATATTTGTGATACATTCATTACAATTAATTTTTCACATATATTTGTCTCACAACAACTTCAAGACATTATTTAATGCTACAAATTTTAGAAAGCCACACATATTACAAATAACTAGTAGAACAAAATATGTTACGAAAAGTTAAATCTTAGATTTATGGATGTCTTATCATTGAACATTGGTTCCCTCTATAGAGTGAATGAGATAAAATTAATTTTGATGAATCATCAAAATGTAACCTTGGTTTGTCTAGGGCTGGTGTGTTCATTAGAAGTCATGATTGTATGGTGATGTCACTAGATGTTCTCTTTATAGGGTTTAATTTGCCATATATTTGAAGTTAAATGTCGAATCTTGAGGCTCAAACTAGGAATTCAATTATGATTTCTTAATCTTAGCATGGAACATGATTCAATTTATATCATTATCAATGGTCTAAATAAGAGAAATATCACTTAATGGAGGATTTGTGCCCATATCAAGAAAGATAAAAGATTAATTGAACCATGTTTAGTAAGAAGACAACAAAGCTACTGATTAGCTTTGTAATCTAAGTTTACATAATTTCTTTCTAGGATATGTGCTAATCTAAGTTTACATAATTTCTTTCTAGGATATGTGCGAATTAAGCACACTTGTCCTCAAGATAGTGTCTTCGCTCCTTCTCAAGAAGAAAAAATAAAGTAAATTCCTTCAAATTAAATTTCTTGGTTAATTTTAGCCAAAGTAATAACTTCTTTCATATTGATGTTTCTATTTTTCTCATGGGATATGGAGCGGATAAAAGCAAAGGTTCATATTTTTTCATTTTCTATTAGGAATGAACTCTCCTTTAGAATTTTATGTTTCATGTTAGCACTTTCCCCAATTTCTTTTATTTGAAAATTCCTTTTAAATTGCAAGTTTTACATGCATGCACACTTTCAACATGCATGCACTATCTTTTCATGCATGCACTAGGTCTACATACATGCATGCATACACACTTTGGCTTTACACATGCATGCATTGTGTTTTCATGCATGCATTCTTCCTACATGTGCACATTGCTTTCGACATAAATGCATGTTAGCTTTTATGCTTTAAACCTTTCATCTTAATTGTTCTAAACGGTAACTACCTTCTTCTCCACAAGTTTGACATTTTTGGAATATCTCATGTTGTATTGTTGAGGAACTTAATCCCATTTTTTTAGAATAATTTGTTTAACTTTATCAATCACCAATATAGTAATATATCCAATAATACTATAAAAAGAAAAAGACTTAATTTTTTCATATTACATGGTAACATATATTATCATAAATATAATTTGCATATTAAATAAAAATATATGAGTCTAGATTTCTATAAAAAGAATTTGCATATAGACTATTTATTTACAATGTATATTATACACCAAGACTGAATATTAGAAACCCTAATACTATATCACCATCTGAAAACCCTAGAACTACTGGCTCCTCTCCCCTACACCCCCATAATCTCTTGAATAAATCTTTCCAGCTGCAACGTACCCATTTCAAATATTCAATAATATCCCCAAATTCATCCTCACACTTGTGCTTCCATAACTGCTCGTCTGCAGCGGTAATACGGAGCTCCTTACACACACAACCCATCATGCCAACATCGACTGGACTTAAGCATTCGAAGATCGTCAATTGAAGGTCACGCGGCAACGTTATCAGAGAAGCTGGCAATTGCAAGCCATCATCACTCTCTTCCTCTGTACTATGCTCAACAGTTTCTGTGGACTCTCCCGGATTCGAACCCTGGTCACCACACTCACGCTTTGTAACCCTAAGATCGCTTATTTCTGGCAGGGTTTCATGGCTAGCGTTTTTACAGACTTCACCGTGTTCTCCATCTCCACCCTGTTTCCTGCAGATCGCAAAGGCATCCATAGTTGAGATTCCAATCCGCACAAGAATTTTCAACAAAAAGCTTTCATCCTTTGAATTATAATCTTCCAAAATTGTGAGGAGAATAATTATAAACGCAAAGTAACTTCAGTGCTCTTTCTGCTTTTTCTGTTGTTGTTAAATAAAAAAGTTGCAGTTGAAAAGCCTCTCTGAAGTTCTGATTTAGAGTTAACTTTAGTGCTTTTTTGTTTTTTATTCTATAAAAATATCCACCAGTACCTTTTATTTATTTTCTAATTATAAATTTTATTCGTTTTTATAAATAAAAAAGTTGTAGTTAAAAAAGCCTCTCAGAGTTCTGAACTTCAGTGTCTTTTAGTTTTACTTATCTAAAAATAATAGATACCTTCTATTTATTATAAATTTTATTCATATTAATCAATAGGTATCTATTATTATAAATTTATTCATATTAATCAATAAAAAGTTGTAGTTGAAGAGTTTATGTGGAGTTTTAATTTTGAACTAAAAAATATTCTTAAATGAGATAATTATTATATCAAAAAAATGTATGAAATTTTTTCAGCTAGTTATAAAATTTAAAAATATAAATTATATTTTAAGATTTTTATATGTATAAATTTATATGAATATAATACTAAATTATAAGAATAATTTTAGTATTTTACATTTGGAAGAGTTCAAATCGGGATCTAAATTTGGTAGTCATTTCTTCTTTTAAATATTTTTTCCATGATAGTTATTCTTCTAAAAAAAGTCAAATTATAAGTCCTATTTTATTTTAGAAAAAAAACTAGATTTAATATATAAGAATAATCATATAGAAAATTTGATATTCTACCAAAATATTTTTTTTAAGTAATACAATCTTAAATTAAAATTCATTAAATTCTAAGCTTTATTTTATTTTAGAGAAAAACTAGATTAAATATATAAGAATAATCATATAGAAAATTTGATAGTCTACCAATTTTTTTTTATTTTAAGTAATCCAATCTTCTTAAAATTGTAATTGTATTTTACAATTTAACTAGCCAAATATGACCATACAACCATGAAATTTAAGCTCAAGTGAAAATTACATAGCTTACACTTTTTCTTTTTTCATTTTGGATACATGTTTTAGTTTTTTTTCTAAAGAAATGGCTTTAGTGTTTAATTGAAATGTTATTATCTAGAAGTTGACAATTAATTTGAACCTAACATGATCCTACCTTCACACACCCCTAGATAGTGGTCCCAATTCACAAATAATATATTCCTTATATTGGTTCAAATCCATAATCTAAACCGATCATATGGTAAATCCATGGCACAAAAATGACCCTATATTTCTAAATTCAAATTTTATCCTAAATTTTTAACTAACCCCGTTTCAACTAGTTGTTTATCAGTTTAACTATAAAATGTTTAAAATTAACATTATAAGGGTGTTGTATAAAAGGAAAAATCTTAAGTCATTTGAGTGATCAAGGAGGACCATAAGAGACCTTTAATCACCCATTGCATCAACATGATATCAGTACTAGTATTGAATAGGAATATTGTATGATTTATTATTACATAGCTGATCATTCTTTCAAAACTCTTAAATTGAACCCAGTGGTTTGATGAAAGAGACGATACCAAAACCAAAAGCTTCCAAAGGTGTAACATTTCTATCCCTCTTGGATGGTGGATTTTTCTATTTTTAAGTGAGTATTTACATTGCTAGATTTGGGGATCAAAATGAAGTTTATGTTCTAGCTTGTTAGAATTTTGTTCACACATTTATATTTCTTGGATTTTGGGGCCCAAATGGATTGCCCAATTTTAGTTTATTTAGTAATGTAAATTGAAAGTTTTAGCTTTAAATTCAAGGATTTGGCATTGAGATTCCTAGATTTGAAAGACTAGATTTTGGGATGCTTTTAGATTTGCAAATTTTCAATATGTGGATTGTGGATATTAGAATTTCAAATCACTGGCTTTGGGATATAAAGCTTAGGTTTATGCAATATTTGGATCAATGAATATTTTTCACCTTTAGCCTTTGAAATATTTAGGATTTCCACTTTTGGGTTGTGGGGATTTTATGCATTTGGATGGGTTCCTTGAGATATGTCTATGCATACAAGTCTATTTTAAATCCAATTTTATGACCACTTAAGGAAGTATTATCTTTAAGATCCATAAAGGCGGTGATAGATTCATCATTACAAAAACCTTAAATGATGTGTGATTTTAATGATCCATGGATATGGATAGAAAAGGTGGATGGTTAAGGTTAGTGATGGAATCATTAAAGGATTGGTGGTAGCAATTTACTTGAAAAAATGATAGGAGGGACCTATTTCAATGGTGGGAGAATTTATTCTAGCACTCATGGGATAATCATTAACATCCTTATTTTGAACTCATTGAGAGAATTGTATGTGTTTCCCTTTAATCCTTCTTTTGTATAAACTTGGATGGGCTCTAGTATTCCTTGATCATGAAGGCCTAATCCATTTCCTTGATAGTTTGTGATTCTGCATATCTGATTTGTAATGGAATGCTCATTAATTTGAAAAAATGTTCAAATCTAATCTATGTAGCTTGGAGATATTAAGACTTTAAAATTAATCATTTGCAAGGAAAATAAATTAAAGAAAGCTAATTGGATCCAATATATAATATTTTGTATCTTAGATTGGGTCGATGGTTGTTGAGATGGTGTTAATGTTTTATTAAGATTAATTGGATGAATGAAGACTATTTTACCTTGATTTTGGTCATGGTCAAGTTTAGCTATGCATTAGAAAAGGATCTTGATGTTCATTTTGTGTGTAGGAATGTTTCCCTTAAGTTTGATATTTCTTTAATAATTATCTCTTATCTATGGCTATTCAACTTCAAATGTCAATAATTAGGATATTTTTGGAATTTACAAGGCTTATGGATTTTTTATTTTATGTGTAGAATGAAAGGAGTATATTTTTTATTTATATTTTTGCATTGATTGATTTTCAAGAATAGCAATACAAGGAAGATTTTGGATGACATTGACATGTTCATGCTTATGAGAGGTATAATAACTCCATAAATTTGTGTTTTTGTCTATGATTCCTTTCTAATAGCCCATAGAAAATACCCTTCACAACTCTAGTTTAGGTTGATTATATTCAATAGTTTAATTTGTTTATTTGGGATAATTGATTGTATTATATTTATCAAGTTGTTCAAGATTTGAAGTTTTTCTTGATGGATGATTTGTGTAAGAAGGTAGTTTTTTTATTTGTTAATTTTAGATGAGGAGTTGGTTGATATGATATTGGATTTTTCATTAATTTAGGCATGGATGATCCTCATGTTCTAGAATGATTTCCTCTTCAATGGTGTCGACACATATGTGAGTTAGACTAAGAGGTTGATTGGTCAAGCGATTATGATTTACAAAGGTTGATGAACTAGGATTATAATTGATATGGATGGGTATAATATTTAATGTTATAGGGTTCATAGGGATGAATGGATGATTTTTTTTTGAAAGATTTATAGGTATATATGGAAGGCTCAATGGATGGGGGATTATAGGTTTAAATGGAATAGGATCTATGGTTGTGGATGGATTAGGATTACCAATAGAGATTGATAAAGGATTTGATATTTTAGGATTGAAATTTGTAGAGATGAATAGAAGGTCTAATAGTTTCATGGGTGAGGATTATCCATGTAGGTTTCTTTATTTGGGAGGGTATCCCTACCTAGGTGTCCAATGTGATACTTTGAGGAAAGTGGTGTTCTAATGTATATGAGGTGCCTGATCATGGAATCATTTTATTTCCATAGGATATAGTCTAATAGAATCACCTCCAACACAATTAATGATGGGTAAAAGCACAAACCTATGTCACACTTTATAAAGGAATCGACCAACAACAAAAAAAATTCTGAACTTCAGCCACATAAAAGTAGTCTTTATGTTTTGAATTCAAAATGGTGTAAACTAACGAAATGTAGAACTTTTGATGAAGATTAGACCTGTAATTTTTTAAATTTAAAAAAAAAAATCATTTTCATTATGTTTTTTTCAATTTAAGGACAAATTTTGGAATGCTGAAAATTTCAAAAAATAGTGACTTCACGGGCCATCAAGAAACAAACTAAAAAAAACATTATTTTTCTCTAAATTTTTTTTCCCTAAATAGGTAACTTCAATATCTACTACATGAATTTATTTTTTTCAAATTTTGATGTATATTTTGCTCGTAATAACGTTTTAAAATTAAACATGTCAACATTTGATAGTTTTCATGGGCCGTCAACTATTTTCAATTTTTTTAATCATTTTCGAAAAAAAGATTATACCTTTTTGAAGAAGACTCTCTTTTTTACTGCACCATATAAGTTTTAAAAATATTTAATATGTTTTACTATATTTTTTTAAAATTTCTAATCAACCTTTTTTTTTCATTTTAACAACCTACTTTCATTATTTTAAAAATAACATATATTAAAACTAATCAAAATATTAAAAAAATTATATATTTGGATTCACCACTCTGAGCTCTACAAAAGGGTATTTTTGTTTTTTGCAAAATAATAATTCTGAGAGGAGAAACACTCTGCCAAAGTTGAATGCTTTAGAAAATTCTGAAAAAGGGTGAGTTGGCTGCCCTATAGGATGCCACCTAGACATGTTTGGTTGAGTGTGTTTCAGTCGAAATGGTTTCGACCGAAACACACTCGACCGATATCCTATCGGCATAAAATATTTAGGTCTAAAGTGATTCGACCGACATCGGGCGGTATAAAATATATTTTATTTTTGTTTAGATTTTTCAACTCAAGTAATTCAATAAAATATATTTTGACCAAAGAGAAAGAAGACTGATCTTGACTAAGGAAAGCTTATTGACTCGACCAAAACCCACTCGATCAATATACTATTGTCCAAAAAATGTCGACTAAAGAAAGCTAATTTCAATAAAATAATGTTTATTTCAACAAGTTAGAAGATTTATTCCGACAAAATAAGGTTTATTCCGGTCCAAAAGAAGGTTTATTTCGACAAATGAAAACGTATTTAAACAATAGGAGAGCTATATTCGAAAGTACATTGATCTTGAACTTATTTAATTAATTATGTTTTTTATTTTCATTAATGCATTTGAATTTTGTTTTCACTATTTATATTCTTAGATTTCATTATTATTGATCACCAATTAGATATATGTTATTCCATTGTTTTTTTAAGTCTTAGATATTTAAATGCAATATTAATCAAGTACATGTTTCATTGAAAGATCATGTGTTTACAAATTTGTATTCAGGTGAATTCAAATTTGAGTGCAATTTGTGATGGCGTGTAAAAGGAATAGATCAAGGAAGTATGATTGAACACAAACAAGACAGAGGAAGAGAAGATCGGGTGAAGGAACATCTCATGAAGAACAACCCATGGAAAATATCAATGACGAAGGTGACGTACAGGTACAAGAACAAACTGAACCTAATAATAGTTTTTTTTTTGACAATGGTATGGAAAATCTAATGGAGATGAATGAGGATTCTCTTTTCAATAATTTTTCATTTGAAGATATGTTATCTGAAAGCACATTAAAATTACACTCAAAAAGAATATGGGATGATTTTTTTGAAGAAAAATCTCTAATTGGAAGAGCACAGTTAGTTGCAAAGTTATTTAGACGAAAAAAAATGACCCCTATTTTGGAGTTGTTAGGGGTTGATAATAGGAAAAAGTCATTAGATTTAAAACACACAATTTTTGAAAACTTGCAAGAAGCATTAGAATTTATTGAAAAATAGAGTCGATCTAGTGATTTAAGTGTTGCACATAGAGTGTTGATGACTGTAATTTCTAGTAAGAAATTATCACATAGAAGACAAGTTCAAGCAATTTCTGAATTACTAAATATTTCTAGGAGAATTGTTCAAAGGTATATTGAAAAGAGAAATCAAATAGATGAAAAAATTGAGAAAAATTGGGTAAATATTTGTAGGGTTCCTCGAAAAGATAGAATTTCAGAAAATGTAAAGAAACAGGTGGTTGAATATTGGACTACTCACTCTTGTGTTTCATCCAATAGAAGGGATACTATACAAATAATAAGTGACGATGGTACAAAAATTTCTCATCCAAAACATTTTATAGATACAACACAAAGTGAACTTTTTGAAGAATTCAAGCAAGATTTTTCAAATGTGAAGATTTGTCAAAGGATGTTTGAGACACTACGACCATCATTTGTACATATAAATAAAGTACGTGAAACTTATTGTTGTCAAAATCATGTTGAATTTTATTTACATCTACAATCATATAGAAAAGCTATGACAATAATTGATCAAACTTTAGCCATCCCTGGAAGTACAACACAATTTGTGAAGTCTCTTGTATGCAAAAAATCAGAAGATTCAGAAGAATTCAATGTTCAGTGTATAAAAAATGTATGTAATGATTGTGGAGATTTGAAGAATCTTTCACATGTTGACAATAATGAAATGCAAGTTTTTTGGAAGAGATATGAATATGAGACATACTTAACGAAGTCAGGAGTTGAGGCCAAAAGAATTGTTCTCCAAGAGAGTGGATTGACTTACAATGAATTCATGAGTAAATTTTGCAATATCATATATCCACATATCCAACATTGTCATGGTGCAAGATGGCAAGCTAAACAATTTCGTGATTCAAAGAATTGCTTTCCACCAGGTTGTATTCTATCTATTGTAGATTTCTCTGAGAACTATACATTTAGTCCTCAAATTGAGATTCAAAGTCAATATTATCATTCATAGCAAGTTGCAATCTTTGTGCAAGTTTTCTATAGGCATGCCGAATTAGAGGTTGATGGAATACAAAGTAGCAAAGATGGTCGAATTATCATCAAAGAGGTTCACTTTTATATCAGTGATGATACAAATCATGATAGAAGCTATGTAGCTCATTGTTTCAATTTTTTTTTGAAGACCTGAGATGACGTGGCATAAATCAAGAACAACACTGGATATGGTCTGATGGATGTGCTGGTAAGTGTACATGTCATTTTAAAAAAAATATATTTATTTATATTTACTTTCAATTTTGAGACTTAAATCAAGTCTAATTGCAAGTTATATATATATATATATATATATATAATTACTTTTTTGACTTGAGCTAATTTGGTTTTAGTGTACAATTATTTGTAACTTCGTGCAGGGCAATTTAAGTCTTCAAAATCTTTTGTTTGGTTAAGCCATCAACATGCTAGACACAACACCAAATTTTTATGAGAGTGGACATGGAAAAGGAGAGCATGATGGAGCAGGAGCATATGTGAAGCGTGCACTTCGTCAACATGAATTTGCTGGTAACTTGTTCCATATATATATATATATGGAACATGTAGATATATTTTTGAAAATATTATATATATATATATATATTTAAATTAAATTAAAAATTATTTTAAGTTCCTTGAAAGTAATAGGTGGAAAATTGTGCCAACACATGTGTACTTGCAGGTAAAGCCATACATAATGCAAATGAAATTGTTGAATGGTGTAAAAGTCATTTTTCCGATCGCAACTCAACATACAACACACATTATTTTTGGGAAGTTACAGGTACATCTAGTCAAAATTTGTTAAAAAATCAAGAATTTCAAAGTTCAAGTGTACATGATTTTTAATTGAATTTTCAAATTTGAATTTACAGATATTGATCGATCAAATCCTTATAATTGTCAAGCAATTCATGGTGTTAGAAGTCTACATCAAATCATGACAACGGGAAGTAGTAAGCCTTATGTAATTAATGTGAGAGAAAAATCATGTTTTTGTGATGATTGCATTGAGAACAATGCAAATATTGTTCAATGTGAGAATATAAGAGATGGGTATGTTTCACAATGGTAAATGAAACAATTAATATCAATGCTTCCTTTTGTTGAAGATGGCAATGTCGATGTCTACGATCCTCTCTATTCAGCTAATTATGAACGTGTATCTGATTTAGTTGTTACAGGTATGGAAATTGATCTTAATTTAGTTAAATTTGATTAAAATATATTCCATGTTTAAGTAAGTTTTAAGTGCATGTGTTTAATTTAGTTAAAATTGATTAAAAACATATGGTGTGTACAAGAGATATTTTCGTTGTTGTTGCAGATCCTGACAATGCGGAAGGTATAGATTACTATCTACTAAGATGTACGCAACCAAAAAGAAAATTGGTGGAATCGATGACAGATGGCGATGGACAAGAGTATCCCATTGGATCAGTCATTATTGAAGGCACATATTATCAAGAAATAAAGACAAATAAAAATGGTATTTATTTTGTTGATTATATGCCAAGACAAAAGGTTCTACATTACAGTCACCTAGTTATAGCAACAAAAATAATCTTAGAAACTTTACCTAAAAAAGGACGTGCCAAACAAAAGTGGAGGTTGCCTATTGAAGATCATGAAATTTTTTTAGAGATAATTAAAGATAGAGAGGATCTAGATTTTATGTACCAGGAGCTTTAAGTTATTTTTTGGATACGCACGTGTGTACATACTCAAACTTTTTATAGATCGAGCTAGATCTATATATATAATTTATACATTGATTGGAACATGTGGAATGATTTAGAATGGGTTTTTTCAAAGTCTTGGTCATAAATTTTTGAAAGTTAATATGACCTTACTTGTTCACCTTCAAATTTTCAAGATCATCAATTTTCTTATCCTAGTATGCATGTCACATCCTAGAAAATTATTATTTTCATCCTAAGCATCCCACTTCATCCTAATCATTCATTAAAGATTGCATGTTCTATCTAATAATCACCATTCTAATCCTAATCACATGTGAAATCATGTATAATCATGAAATCATTCTAATCCTAATATGAATAATCACCATTCTAATAGGAAATTATGTAGGAATCTATAGAGAAAAGGTCATGAGTATATATACATAAGAGAGGAGAAAAAGAGAACTAATAAAAATAACTCTAACCACCAAAAATAGGTTTCAATTACACTAATGGAAGATGTCATCCACCCTCATAAAGGATCCTATCCTAATAACATAAAAAATCCTAAAAAATATATATATGAAAAATGCAATAACCCCAATAAACGAAAATATAAACCTACAAGTTAACAAATGAGATCACAAAAGTTCACATAGAAAAGAGTCAGTGACAAAGTAAAGAATGAATTCAATCTGTCTTAAGGTTTAGAATTATTTTTATAAAGTATTATAAAATTTATGTATGATTATCCTTTAAATCCTTTAAGGATCAGTTCATCCTAAGCTTTGTAGAGATTGAAGTGTAAAGGATATTTAAAGTTACTCTTGTTAATTGGCCCAAATAATATGTTTCATTATTAGGCACACATAGTCTAAATAAGAATCATAACCCTAGGACAAGTTTTTAATATTTTATGTAGAATCACAATAAACATTTCCATCAATAATAGAACCCTTCCTAAGTGACCATTTTGTGCTAAATTGAAGCATGAAAAACTTTATTTACACCCTTTAAATTTGTATTTAAAAAGAATAATCCAAATTTGTTTTAATAAAGAATTTTAATATCATCCAAGAGATCTTATTGTTGGCATAAAATGGTATTTTATCTAGCCACTTAGACTTTAGGACATGTTCACACCTTATTCTTAATCTTAGGGTTTTTTTGTCTCAATTCATAGGATTAAGACACTTGGAACTATTGTGTGAGCCTTATGGAGTTTTCCTTTGTTAATTGTGATGTGGAAAAAGAGATCCTAGACCTAGTCAATATTTCTTCACATCGACATTAGAAGCCAAGTTGGCAAGGTGACAAGATTGGTTATAACCTAAAAGGAGATCCAATCTACCTAGGACACTACCTTAATGTTAGAAATAATAGAAAAGGTATAGTCTAGATTTTTCACTAGATATTTCAATTTGATAGTTAATCTTATTCATTTAATTGATTTACCTATTTTTTACCCCTCTCTTAAATTACAAGTTCAATGCTTGTGTAGGAAGGATTTGGAGTGAAACATGTCTAGGAATTATTTTATCCTAACAACATGGTTTGTAGAAGATCTAGTATTATTTGTGTAAAGGTTACATTGCTATTTTTAGATGAAGTATATTAGTGATCTACATGTGTATAACTTACAATTTAATTTTTATGATTTATTTTATTTAGTTTTGAATCTCTATAAAATAGTTGCTCATTCCAGACTATTATGATGTAAGCTAGAGAACATTCAAAATCAATAAAAAGTAAATAGTGACCTAGATTCCATTTTTAACAAAGTGCCTAAATTTTGTAATATGGTATTTATATAGCTATAAGATCATTTTGATCTAAATATTTGATATGATTAGCTAGAGATTGTACCATACAATTGTATATATCACATGATAATTGAATACAAATTGTGTACATCATAGTTATACATGATCTAACTTAGTCAAGTTTAAGTAGGTAACTTGTCAATATAGATCTGTGTAACACTTGTGTGAACAAACCATAATTTAAATTTAAATTTAAACCTATACAAACTTGCTAAATAAATAAAACCATGTAATAATTTGTACGATGTAAATAGATGTTTAACAAGTGTTTGAAAACCATAATAATGCATGATAAAAAATCTATGAACAAACCATAAAACATGTACAAAAATGTGTGAATGTGATCTGTAAATCATAACAAGTGTACAAATATATACCATAAAACATAAACATGTATACATAATGTGATGTATGTACATAAATTATAAAAAGTGTCTGGACAACATAATAATCTAATCTCAAAGAGAAGGAAATCTACAGTGAATAGAATCATCAGATCTATGGCCCAATCTCTCGCTCAATCTCTCCCTTGATCTCTCCCTCGATCCATGGACTAATCCCTCTCCTGATCCAAGATGTGTGGATCCATGTCTCGATCCAAGCTCTCTGTATGTGTGTCCTGAGCCTCGTCCCAAAACCTACATGTGTTCAATTACGTGCACATGAAATTATCTAAACTTGTATATACATGTGTACAAACTTTCAATGTGTTCAAACTTAGAAATCGAGTACAATTAAATTTTAAAAATTATATTTAAAATTATTTAAATGTACCTCAGGTATGTGTTGCATGGGACCACGATCATGTTGTGGATCCATGTCCTAAGCCTCATCCCAAAACTTGGATGTGTTCAAGTTAGTGCACATGAAATTATCTAAACTTGTATGTACATGTACAAACTTTCAACATGTTCAAACTTACAAATCGAGTACTATTAAATTTTAAATTATATATAAAATTATTTAAATGTACCTCAGGTATGTGCTGCATGGGACCACGATCATGTGTGGATCCATGTCCCGATCCAAGCTCTCTGGATGCATGTCCTGAGCCTCATCCCAAAACCTGCATGTGTTCAAGTACGTGCACATGAAATTATCAAAACTTGTATGTACATACATACAAACTTTCAACGTGTTCAAACTTACAAATTGAGTACAATTAAATTTTAAATTATATAAAATAATTTAAATGTACCTCAGGTATGTGCTACATGGGACCACGATCATGTGTGGATCCATGTCCCGATCCAAGCTCTCTGGATGCATGTCCTAAGCCCTTCATGTGTTCAAGTACGTGCACACATGTATGAACTTTTAAAATTTAATTTAATTTAAGTGTGTGTACATGTACAACTTATATATATATATGTATTTTTTTATATATAAATGTACCTCATTTGTGTGCTGTATGGGATCACCATCATGTGCCAAATTTCCAAACTATGACAAATCACCATACTGCTTAAAAAATTTCACTTGTACGCATCAATTTCAATCAAGAGTTAAACATGTTAAACATGTATCGTACGCATTTTTTTAGAACATAATTAAATGTATATATATACTGTAAATTATTCAAGTACTTGACATGCCTAATTGAGGGCTCTACCAATGTCACTAAGCTCATTAGAATGTAAGGACATTGCAAGGGGATTTGTAGCATGTACAATATCAGTTCCAAAAAGAAGATGAGTATATGCACCATGGACAACATCAGCTGCCATAGTAACCTGAGCAACATGATTTGTAACATCCTGATGACCTGGACAAGCTAAAGGATTGATAGGCTGCTCTAGAATATCCCCTGGAGTTTCCACCCCATGGCTCGAATGTGTACCAGGATATCGCTCTCTAATAAATTCCTGTACATGGTTGAGAGAGATCCCATGGTCCTCGCTGATGACCCGATATGCTGCTAGTAAATCTGAAACTGAGACTCTACACACATTACACAAAGTCGTGTGGTTCATATGCTCGATATTTGAAGGAGTAGGTAGATCAACACAAATAAATGGATCATAAGATGCTGATGTAGCGTCTGTGGGAGGAAGGCGGATCCGCTGGCGTAATAAGTATCTACCAACTCGATCAGATGAAATCTGATCAATCTATGTCGTAATAGAGGCAATGTTATCAATAATCTGGGATTGAGTAGAGGATGCTGCTGACTCCCTTGCTGCTGCCAATTCCACATGTTTTTGGTAAAACCAAAAGGTTTGGGCCAACTAATTCCCTCTTATCCATAGGCAGTGGCAAACCTAGACGTCTAAATTGTGGTTTGTCATAAAAACGGCCTTTACCTTGGCCAGCATGCTCAGGATGAGATGTGTAGTCCACATCTATTTGTAAATGAAATTCTACATATAACTATTTCACAAAATATCCTGGCAGCTCATCATTGTGAGGCCATCTATGATACGCTGCCAACCATCTAGGGTATATGAATGGCACAACAAGAGGATCTACACACCTCGTAACCACATATCCTCTAATTCTATTTTGTCCTCTGTAATGAGGGAACATGGTTAACACATTTACAGTTGAAACTAATTTGGCAACTTCTCTATAATTCATTGTGCCAATAACACTCCTAGCAAAAGACAAATAAAATTGCTCAATGTTGATCTCATCATAAAGGTTGAATGATTTAATCATCCCAATCATTCAATGAATCTCATCTCTAATAGTGACTAATCTATCTCGATTAGCCAAATTGGGGGAGTTGTGAATTGTTTGCTCTAAACATTTTAGAGCATTATTTAATCTAACAATACTATCCCAATATAAATTTGATCTATTTTGAGCCTCTTCACTAGAACGAGGGGAATGGTGAGATCCCTCATCGGCCATGATATATGTATCTATGTAAATGTTTAAATCTAGAGATTTGCATATCATTAAAATAAAATATACATGAATAATACATAAAAGATAGATAGGGAAAGAAAATTATAATTTCTACTATCAATTCATTCTAGAGGTAAAAAACATAAAATTAACCATTAATTATATTCAAGAATCTCACAATAGCAATCAAGTAAATGTATATATATATGTGTGTACATAAACATGTGTGTATGTATGTGTATGTCTATATATATACATACATACATGTGCATGTGCATGTGTGTATGTATGTATGTGTATGTGTGTATGTATATATACGTACATGTATATGTGTATATGTGCATGTATGCATGTGTGTATATACATGTAGATGTGTATGTGTGTATGTATACATATATGCACGTAATTTGCATATATACATGTGTATGTGTGTATGTATGTACATATGTGTACATACATATGTATGTACAGGTACATATACACACATATGTATGTACACATATACATACATATGTATGTACACATATACATACATACACACATACACATATATATGCAAATTATACACATATATGTATACATACACACACACACATATACACACATACACACATGTGTACATGCACATATACACATATACATACATAAATACATATACACATGCACACATATGTACGTACATACATACACACATGCACATGTATGTACATGTATATATATATATATATATGCATACATGAAATGCACACACACACACACACACACACACACACACACACACACATATATATACATGTAATGTGTACATATATACATACACACATACAATTAAATATACACACATGTACATATATATGCATGTTCATATATACACACACATATGTATGCATATGTACATATATGCATATATGTATACATGCATACACACATATGTATACACATGTATATAATACAAACATACATATATTGTACATGTGTACACACACATATACATGTACACATATACATGTACACACATACATGCACATGTACGTGCATATATGTACATGTACATGTACACACATACACATATATGTACACACATGTACATACACATATATGTATACATACACATATACGTGCATGGACGGTGAATTTAAAATTTGGGTTTTATAAATAATTTGATCCTTTGTTTACATTAAAGGCCTTGAGAGAATCACATAAGGTAGTGCTAAACATATATGTTCATGAAGACCAAGTAAATGAATCACACAAGTGAGTAATATAAACATAAATTAGATTGAAGACCCAAATGGAATCATGCAAAACTAGTTCTATGATCTACTTGTACATGAAATCCCTAAGGGAATCATGCTTGAGTTTTAATGATGATACTTTACTTTTGATGCTTAGTAGACCACATCCTATTTTTATTGGATTGTTATTAAAATTGATGTGTCCTTATAATTTATTTGTTTGGTATGATTCCTTTCCCACCCCTTACTTGATCTTGTTGGTTATCTTGTCTTTTGTCATAAATCTATTTCTCTCTCATATTAATAATTTCATAAATGTATTATTTTGATGATGCTTTAGGTTTATTGTTTCCTAGATTTTGAATTTAGAGCTATAATTATCTAGAACTAATTATTTAGTATGATGGTAATTTATCAATCATAATCTCTCTATGGTTAATGAATATTAATACTATGTGTTTATAGAGGGAGGTGATCTTCACGTGAATGGGGGAGATTAATTTTAGCATGTAGTATGATATCATTATTTCATTTCGATGTTGTTGACATTTTTTGTTTTTAAAGGGGTCATTTATTAAAGCTATATTAAAATATCATAAAGTTTAAATAAAAGAAAAAAGTGAAAATTCTTGTAATGGAAAAATTTAAGCAGTGATAGAAATTTTTGGCTAGTTTAGGTGACAAGTAATGAAAAGAGGAATTTTTCAATCTGGTTTCACTTGACCCATGTAGCAGGGAGAAACATTCTAGGGTTTTAGGTAAATGCTTGTTATAGTTGAGGTAAGAAGGGAGAATTTGATCATATGAAGTAGAAGATCAAGCAAAATGAAGATGACCTAAATCAAATTACTTTTCCCTTGCTTATAACATGCCAAAGCACCAATGAGAAAAAAAGGTAGAGACCAAAGCACGATGCTTTTTGGGATTAAGCCAACAAGAATAGATTTGATATATTTGTGGCATTACTTTCCCATCTACGCATGAAATTTGGACCTATAAAGGTTGGCCTATAATCTACTTGATTGATAAGGATGAATGTACTTGGTTTCTTTCTCTCCAATGTAAATATATCCCTATGATATTCAGTTCAATTTTTGAACAAAAGTTTTAATTTCATTTGTATAAGAAGATCTCCAAATCCTTAAACTAGATAGGTAACTTATCACTAACCGTGAAGTGTGTAAATCAGATTAGATTGTTGAATGAGAAAATTTCCTCTGGAAACCTTGCACAAAACCAAAAAAATGAATATGGAGATATAGAATATAGAAAATGTTTTGACCAAAGTTTATAAAGAAAAGTCAAAAAATATCATGGTCAAACTATTTTTTTGTTTTTATGCTAAAAAATATTTAACTATTTAACCACATTTATGGTGCTAAAAAAATCACTGTCAAGATTAAGCCTCTAGTAGGCTCTAAGATCCCTTGAGAGAATTAGGTTTGAATTTTCATAAATATAAAATATGAAAACACTATGTTAGCAATGCAAAATATTTTTTTCACAAAAGAAAAATTATCAGAAAAAATAAATAAAAGAGTCAAACCACCACTGAATAGATGCAAACTAATGTGGCATCCTTCCCATACTATACATGCACTGAAATGTTGGATGTTGACATGCAAAAACAGTCATATGCAGTAAGGCCTCATAAAGGACCCTCTTAACTCTAGGTGGCATGGCTATGTGTAGATGATATGGAATGGAATCTTTACCAGGCTTTGAGGACATAAATATACATAGAGTTAAAAATATTGATTATCTCCATATCACTACTGTAAGATATTCCAATTGTAGGAAATATTCAAGGTGAAGATGGATAGTTCCATTTAGGTTAGATGCTTCTAGATTTATTGTACTTGAATCAAGTATTCCAATGCTAGCAATGGACATCATCCCCAACTTGATCCCAAGAACTAAATCAAGTGCAAACAACTTCTCGTACTAGAATCTAGGCGATAAATTCTCATCTTGTCTACTTGTGTTATATTTAACAATGCTCGATTGCATGCTTGTTGGGTTTCTCTTATAGCCAGCTCAAAACATAATTAGTTATGCTTTGGAGTTTTAGATCGGGAGAAACAAGCAACAAGTTCTCTGAATTACAATCTCTGTATGCAGTATTATCAGTTGAGGGCACTTATCTGTACAAAAAATCAGCATGCACTTTGCAGGAAATTTCAATCATGATGAAAAAAATAAAAATCTTCCAAGAGAATCTTTACTCTGAAAAATACCAAATTGTACCATACTCAGAAATCAAGTGCATTTCCTAATAATTTTACATGAAAAAAGAATTCCCTATGTGATCTCTTTATACTTAACATTAAAAAATGTGGGCTTAAATGGATAATTATAAAGGGTGTTACAACATAATGTAGTCTAAGGGAGTCTAGTTTCACTTGACCCATCTTTTGCTTCATACTATGCATTTGCCTTTCAATTTTAAAAGGCATATATCTAATATATGACACTCAAGTAAGTTTCAAGGCATTTATTTGTGAGAGATATTTCTTGTTTCAATCACCTTATTAGGTTATAGTCTTGAATGGGTCGCTCTTGTTTCTTTGTCATTGTTTTCAGATTCCACATCAAACACCAATTTAAAATTCTTTGAAATTGATTTTATTTCACCATTTTTCTTCAAACCCTAACTGAAAACAACAAATTTCTCATTTCTTTAATGAACAAAACTAATATCCCCAAATTCCAAATTCACTTCAATAATAAAACTTGCTAAAATCGAAACCCTTCACTATGCTTTGGAAATCCCCAAATTCAAAACGTTTTCCAAATAACCCTGGTTTGAACCCGTTTTGTAAAGTAGTTACAGAGGAGAACCTAGGGAGGCGTCGCCAACACAATAGAGTTGAAGTGGGTCGCTGTCCAAACTTTGTACATAGCAGGTGCATTCAGCCGACCCTGTTTCAATAGAACAACATTTGACCGAATGTGCCCAAATGAATGTGGGCCTTCTTTTTTTTTGTTTTTATTTTCCTGGTTCCGGTCGAAAGTCTTTCAGGTGAATATGTTTCGATCGAAACCCTTTCAGGCGAAAGGGGGGTGCCATGTAGGCGCCACATTACAGACACTTGGTTTCGGCCGAAACCTATTCGCCCGAAACGTACTCGATCGAAATTTATTTGGCCGGAATTATTTGTTAGGCCAAAAGTGTGACACACTATTGTGCTTTTACCCTAATAATATTTGACCTGGATGTAATTTTCCTATGAGGTTTCTTTCCTATCTAGAACAATTATTTATTTTAAGGGCTTGTATGTTATTAGAATTTCAATGATGGATGAAGAAGAGTTAGCAGGTTAACATAGATAAGAAGATAAATAAGACATAATAATATCTTAGCTAATCAAGTAGAAGTGTTTGATCTTGTATACACCTAAAATTGGTCTAGAGAATCTAATTAATTAAATACGACTTATTTGATTGATTACCCTAAATTCCTCTACTGTTGAATAAATAGAAATATTTATTTATATAGTTCATGTTTAAATTCCTATTTAAATTCTTCTAATTCTACTATTATTTCATCTTAATTAAATCAAAAAAATTAAATACTTTGTTTTATTTAATTATCAAATTCCCCTATTTATTCTATTTTAATCACATCATTCAAATTAATTAAACAAAGGTCAAAAAAATTATTGTTTAATTATCATAATTCTTCTATTTTAATTTAATAAACAACTTCTATAGTTTGTTTTATTAAATTATTTATTCTCCTTTTTCTAATTTAAATAAATCAAAATATTTAAATAAAAGCATAAAGAAAATTCCTCTATTTACTCACTTATTAAATTAGATATCAAAAGTCTAAATTATGTCAAAATAAATACGACTAGCATTCACGAGAAATCTTGCAGGAAATCCTCTCAATCTTCTCCCTCTGATCTTTCCTATCCTCTTGCCTGATGTTTTCATGGGGAGGAAGCAGTCCCATAATCAGCTCTAGCCTTTCCAGCTCTCACCATCCAATCCTCTAGATTGAATCCAAGCCTCTGCTTTGCTGCCCTTGTGCAAATGTGCTGCCAAGAAATCTATAAATACAACTTCACAATGCAGGAAATGGATCCCCCAACTTTTTGCAATCTTACTTTGTAGGAAAGAAATCAAGCATTAAGCATCATAGCAATAGCAATTGCAATAGAAATAGATTTCATGTCACGACTGCATCATAGCTTCATGTCAGCATAGATTAAAGTAGTTTCCTTTTATCATTTAGATATTATCATATAGGATTCGATCATTGAATCTACCATCATTTCGTTCTTTAAATTGGCACTTTAACAGTCATAGTGTCTTACTAAATTTGAGAACTTTTTGACTTAATAAATCTTTAGAGATAGGAAACAATGAGAGACTTTTAGTAGGTTCTTGCTTTAGAATAGTTTACTTGTTGAATCTTTGATATAATGTTTTATTAAGAAGTGTATTTTACTTTTTTACTTATTCACACTTACAATTTGGCGCCCACCATGGGGGTTAACCCCATATTTCACAAATTTTCTTTGAAAAGTGTCGTATAGGATTCTGGCGTGCTTATATTAGTGTGAGCAAGAAATTTTCTGGCCCTTCCGATAAAAACTATAGTGCTTCTGAGGAAAAGTATAGCGCTTCAAAGCTCTATTTTAGCACTTCAACATAAACTATAGGGCTTCTGAAGAATTGTTTAGCGCTTTTGAGGAGGAAACTATAGTGCTTCCACAGTCTGTTTTGGCACATCGACTTGACATTCACAACACAGTTGGTCTCTGTTCTTCAATATTTTTATAGTGCTTCAGTAAAATTCTATGGCGCTTCTACCAAATTTTGTAGTGCTTCTAATGAAAGATATAGTGCTTTTGATCTAAACTATAGCACTTCTGTATTTCTTATCTGGATCCGATGCAACTGCGACCATAATGTTATTTTGATACTTTTGGACTAAAAAGAATCAATCCTAGGGTAGACACTTAATTTAAAATATACCAATCCTAGGATAGTCATCATACTTTTTGTTGTATTAATTAAATTAAGTAGTTTGATTTTGTGAAGCAACATCTTCACTTAGAATAGTACATCGTCTTTTGGGCTTAAAAAAATTCATTACTTGTTGTGCTTGTGTGGTGAATAGGTTTATGCTCCCCCCTTAATTGGGTGATCAAAACGTCAGACTCGTCCTTTCTTTTTTATGCAATTTATGCTTTTTTTAAAACCTCTAGAAGACATGTCGTAGTGGGAAAAAGTACTCACCCTACAGGAATGACCTAAGTGGGAAAGACTAAAGCCAAGGATTCCAACCCACTCTAAACAAATGTGAGTTGATGAAATTCCAACTCGACGGTAGTGTGCAAGATAACCATCCCCACAACCTTTTTTATAAAGGTTGGGAGGTCTCTTGAGGGAGTTTATCATTTGCCACACCACATGAAAACCCTATCTAAGAACCATAGTGTACAATCCAAGCTGAGTTAGTAGCCAGATATTGTAATACTCGTAGTGCAAGGGGAGGGAATAATTTTCCCCCAAGACGCTCACCATATAATTGCCAAGGACCATTTTCTCAAGGGATCGAGAAATCTAACCTTGAGTATGCACCTGGAAATGACAAAAACATGGGCGCCCTCTAGGGGGTGACACGACAGTGTGAGTCAAAGCAATTTTAAGATGTGGGTTGTTGAGTATAATGATGACCTTTTTGACCTTAAGAGTGAGTCTATCTGAAGTGTATTTTTGTTAAAGAAACCAGTGAAAATAGAACCACGCGTGGTTCTTAGAACATACACTATATTTTTAGATTCTAGGTTCAAAAACAATTGTTCTACAATTGCTTGTCGTGTTCTCAAATCAAAAACTCAAATAAAAATCATCCAGAAAAACACAAAAAGAGTCGAACAAAACGACCAATGAAATTTATGATTAGAGATTGGAAATCCACAAAGTTTTTCAAGACATCCCTCAAAAAAAGAGTCAAGAAACCAAAGAAACAACTTAGTTACAAAAACCTTTTGAAAAGAAGATGTTTCTTGTATCAAAGTAGAAAAATATTGCTTCACCATAGAACCTTCATCCATAGATTTCACAATTTTTCCCAAGGATATATTGGCGATTATGCTTTAGAGCCTCTCTATTCACAAGACATTTCCCAAAGAAGAGCCTTGTCACAAAATCATAATCATAGTCAACCTATTCGTCAGTCTTCCATCCCACAGCCAATGATAGAATATTCTGATAGGCCCGATCAATTTTTACAATAGAGAAAACTTAGAATCTTTAGGCTTGTCATCCAACATTAGAAAAGTACTAGTGGAGGTAACCTGTCAAAATCAAAATTCCCAAAAATCAATCTCTTCACGGGTAGAAAAATCAAACACTATTGAAACCCAAAGTAGCGCTTCCACACTCTATTGTAGCACTTCCGAGGTCTATTTTAGTGCTTCCCTAGTTTGTTTTAGCACTTCCCTAGTCTATTTTAGCGCTTCCCTGGTCTGTTTTAGCACTTATGAATCCAAAGTAGCGCTTACACCCTCTATTTCGGTGCTTCTGAGCTCTGTCTTAGCGCTTCTGCGAAATAGCGCTTCTACAAACTGTCATAGCGCTTCCACACTTTGTATTAGCACTTATAAAATAGCAATTCCATAGTCTGTTTTAGCGCTTCTACACTCTGTTTTAGCACTTCCAAAAAGCAGAAAAAAGAGGGCTTCCAAACACATTTGTCAAATTTGTTAACATCTAAAACTCGGATTTTTATCAGCCAAAAATATATTTTCAATAGAGACAGTGTCTTAAACCAGAAACAAATAGGTTCTTACAAGTTAAAATTATTTTTATCTTGAACCCAGATCTTGCAAACTATAAAGTGTCCACAAATCATACCAAAATCTTGATTATTAGGTTTAGTTTCTTCATCAGGATATTATCATCCTAATATCACGAAACAAAGCATAGTAAATAGATTATTTTAACCTAGTCTTATCAATAGGATATACCATCCTATTTGACTTTGTTAAAATTAATTGGACACTCATCAAAGCATAGAAGATCAAATTTTAGTAGGAAAAACAAACACTTGTATGCCAATTTTCACAAGGTTACAAAGACACAAACTCTTAGAAAAAGAACTTGAAACATCAATTACCACGGCTGAATAAAATCCTTGGAATAGCTTACATCAAAATGACCAGAACAAAATAATGGAAAAAGACATACAAACAACACAACACACACAACACATGGTAAACACCAATCAAGTTGTGGCCCTAAAACATCAGATGAAAAACTTTCAACAACAACTGCAAGATATGCAAAAGGGAAACACGAAAAGGTATGCATTACAGGACATTTGTCCTTATCCTTTTGACCCAAGTGTGGACATGATACCATTCCCTAGACACTACAATTCCCGAAATATGACAAATACAATGGTAAAACAGATCCAATCGACCATGTAAGGGAATTCAAAACCATGAGTTTAGAATTTGCGCAAGAAGAAACTTTCCTAATGAGGTTATTTCCAAGAAGCTTAGGAGGTCAATGTATGGAATGGTTTTCCAAACTACAACCAACGATACGAACTTTTGAAGAGCTGGTCAATAGGTTCATATCATAATATTCCTTTAACATTCAACATGACATCACAATAAAGGACCTCTACAAAATGAAGAAAAAAAAAGGTGAGACATTCCTGTCATTTCTACAATGATGGCGGGTGATCCCACAATACTAGTTTACAATTTTTGGGCAAACTGGACACTGAACTGATTTTTTTTAACTAAATCTTCACTTTCGAGCTCCTATAGCGGCTAAACCATGGGGAACTTGAAGATGATGCAAACTAGTGATTTGTGACGTTTTGTCTATAGATTCTAAATATATTTTTTTCCAAATTTTTGGAATCAGATTGGACTTCTTTTTCCATCTCCTTCGAAAACTAGATATTTTTAAAAACAAAATTTTTAAGGAGTGATGCTCACTGTATACAACATAACTTTTTTTGTATGAAAGATAAAATTCTAATTTTTTCAAATTTAGATTTTTAATTGCGATATCTAACACTTTCATTTGGTTTCATAGTGTTTTATTAAATATTTTTTCCTTAATCAAGTTTCAAGGTCAAACCAACTACAATTGAAACATAGGCAGACTGTATACAACATAACTTTTTTTGTATGTATCAAAATTAAAATTTTATTTTTTAATAGATCAAGGACATCAATACCCAACCTGAACATATTTTTTAAAATTTTATTTTGATAATATGCTATTTTTCCACATGTGCAGAACATAGAGCTTTATTTTTAGTGAAAAACCTATGTTTAATAAAACTAAAAAAACACATACATAATAAAACCAAAACATATTAAAATTATAGTCATTGGATGGATTATTCTGAGGACTACCATGATCATTTGAAATAAATTTTAAATTAATTAATTTGATCCCTCAAAAGGTAAATCAAAAGTGATTTTTTATCAGCATTTTGATAGGTGTAAAGGAGACTTCGTTGTAGGTATGGTTTACAACTAGCAGGCTTCTATCCAAGATGGATTGATCTAAGGTGGTTTGATCAAACCCTCTTCAATTGAAATCCTTAAAATGGAAATTTTTAAGGCTTAAATCATTATATTTTCTAAAAATATGTGATTTTAACAGAAATCAGAATCTCCCAGAAATTGTAAACCAACTTTGTGGGATCACCCTGCCAGCGAAGACTATTTGCTAGGTATCCTCGTTCCATACCTGAGGAAGAGAAAATGGAGTTATTCATTGACAATATAACTGATGAAATGAGCTATATGCTTGAATTACAATGTAATCCAACATTGAAAAAAGTGATTGAAAATGGCCTTAAAATCGAAGAAACTTTGGTCAAACGAGGGGTGATCAAACACTACAATGAAAAATCAAACAACACCAACTCCACAAATCATTATGCCAAATTTAACAAGCCTAAATTTTGGCAAAAGAATAGAAATACTGGGATCAATGAAACTACAAATGACATACAAAATGCAAAGTCGATATTTAACTTGACGACCACTACTACAAAGACAAATCAAAATAGTGACCAAAAAATCAATCCAAATGTCAATCAAAATAATAATCTGAATAATGGAGAATTAAAACCACAAAATATCCAAAAACATCAAACCGACATAGATTCACACCATTAGGCCAATCACTAGAATCAACAATGAGGGAACTTGTTGCAAATGGTCTTATCACTACACGAGAAGCAAGATTTTGGGATCCAAAAGTCAAACCACCATGGTGGAATGATGCAGATTATTGTAACTTCCATAAAAATAAGGGACATAAGACAAATGATTGCATGGAGTTAAAACATCTAGTCCAAGAACTGATTGACAACAAAAAGGTTTACATAGAGGGACATAAAAAAAAACAACGATCATACTGCCTTTAAAGATCCTTTACAAAATTACGAAAAGGGAGAGTCTTCTTCTACAAATGGTAAAGGTAAAAATGTCAACCACATTTACGATAGAACAAATTTTTTTATTTCTGAAGTAGAAAGTGATATTGTCATTGGTAATCACATTGATAATAACAAAACCAATGACATTATACCACTAGATCTGATCCCGATCATAGACATATCCGGCAATCAGATAAATGTTTTAAAAATTAGACAAGACTATCAATCGGTTAATGTGATGACAAGGGGGAAATCCAAGGTAATATTGAAAGGATTTGCATATAAAAATACCACCCCCCCTCCAAGTTAATACAACATTTTCAACCAACTATAGAAAATACTGGCGCAAATATCAATACTTGAACTCCTTAAACTATCACCATCCCATAAGGAGGTTTTGGAACAAGCACTTGTAGCCACCATAGTACCTAACAACCTAGATGTTTGTCAATTTCAAGCTATGGTGGGACATTTTACTATGCCTCATTATCTATCATTCTCTAAACAAGATGATTTTTCACTTAATCATCCACATAACACCACCCTTCATATTGAAGTTTTGATCCACAAACATCATGTTAAACGGGTCCTAATAGATGGGGGATCTGGTTTAAATATCTATACTTTAAAGTTAATCCATGCACTAGGGTATTCAAATAATGCTATTGATGCCCGAAGAAAAATGACAATAAAAGATTATGATGAAGAAGAGAGATCCTCTAAAGGACTGATTGTGTTTCCTATTCAAGTGGGACCAATGGTGAATAATATAGCCTACCAAGTACTAGAAAAAGAGTTAACCAACAATATACTCTTAGGACATCATGGGATTCATGAAATGCAGGCGGTACCTTCAACTTATCACTAGTGTTTGAGATTTCTAGTTAATGGACAAGAGGTAACTATATCAGCAGATTACAAAAATCCTCAACATTGTAACACACTCAAAACCTCTCAAGACACCTTTGTGCCTCACAATAGGGAAGCATGCACTTCCAATTCATTAGATGGTGAAAAGCATCCAAACACTACATCCAAGTGGGTTGAGAAAAAGGGTCAATCAAAAGATACAACTGTTGTTGAATCTACATTGACAAACAATAAGGATCCTCTAAATCATCTATCCCAACAATTTCAAGAAAAGTTCTAGCTAACTGACAAAGGCATGGGACAATATTCTATTGAGCAGTCTCTTAATCTTTCACAATTAATGCCATCTCCGAGGTCATATGGACAACCATCAATGATAACAAGACCACCATCACAACCTACCACCGTACTCAAGGAAATATTTTTAAAAGATGGAGCTTTAGAAGATGAATCAGAAGACAAAGCCATCCTCAATTGGCTATACAAAGATGAAGAAACATCGACATCAGCAAACATCAACATACAAATAGATCAGTATGGAAAGGGAAAAACTATTTTAGAGAAAATGGGTTATGAGGGACAAGGACTAGTTGGAAAAAGAAAAGAAGGAATCATAGAACCCATTCAACCTCTCACACTTCAGCCAAAAGACAAGCTAGGACTGGGTTACTCAGAGGAAGCAAAAAAAGAAATGACTAAAAGGCAGTTGAAAACATCCTTCAAATGAGAGATGGCTCTGAAACATATTCGAATGAATATGAATGGGATCTTTATTCTAATGTATTGTACAAAGATTTGCAAATTGATGTCATAAAAGAGTGTGCACCCACACACAAGGAGGGACAGAGCTCGGGGACTAGACCACTTGTATCTGAATCACAAAATATCGACCACTCAAGTGAGGATGGACAAACATCGATTGAATTAGATAATTTGGAGGAAATTCGTATCATAGACCTCGAAATCCCTAATGAAAACCCTAACAACATAACTGTCTGAACCCTTACTGCCATTGACCCAAGTCAATCTAATGACTTTTTGTCCTGAGTCCATCCCAAACTTATCAACTCGAAACCAACTGAACCTATAAATGTACCCATGGTCTTTGCGAATGATGATGCTATCAAAAATTTCCTTTGTTGTGACGAACCTAATACAAGTTCTATTCATAAATCTCATAACAACGCGGTTTGACAAGAGGGTTCCAAATCTTCCAGTTGCAAAATTGAACACATGAATAATGGATCTAATGGTGAAAACCATTCAATGGCAGCATTAGATCTCGAAAAAGTAAAAATAAAGAATGCATCGGAAGGTGAAAACCTCTCCGAGGCATTGAAAGATGGGAGATTTGACACCCTTCTAGAGCATTATCATGAAAGATCATCAGTTCTAGTGGAGCCTACACAGTCTGTAAACATTGGCATAGAAGAAAAAGAAAAGATTTTACATCTGGCAGCATCTATGACGGAACAAGAAAGACTTGAATTTATCAAGTTCTTTGAAGAAAGAAGCATTAAATTTGCTTGGTCATACTCTAATATGCCAGGTTTAGATCCAAATATTTTAATGTATCATTTGTCTCTACCTACTGGAATCAAACCTGTAAAATAAAAATTAAGGAAAATGCATCCACATATCGCTTTGATGGTAAAGGCTAAGCTGAAGAAATTGTTAGATGCAGGATTCATTAGGTCTATTGAGTATGTCGAATGGATATCAATTATTGTCCCTGTATCAAAGTCGAACAATAGTATCAGAATATGTATAGACTTCAAGGATCTGAATAAGGCATGTCCCAAATATGATTTCCCCTTGCCTAATATCGACATCATTGTGGAATTAATAGCAGGGAATTCCATGCTATCAATAATGGATGGTTTCTTCATCTATGACCAAATCAAGATAGTACTAGATGATCGGGAGAAAACTACATTCACATGTCCATGGGGAACTTTTTGCTGGAACGTCATGCCCTTTGGGTTGAAGAATGCAGGGGCAACTTATCAAAAAGCAATGACCACTATCTTCCATGATATGATGCATACCTTTATGGAGGATTATGTGGATTATATCCTAGAAAATTCATATTCCAGAGAAGGACATCTAGATATCCTAGGAAAAATTTTTACAAGGCTAGAAAAGTTCAATGTCCGACTAAATCCAAAAAAATGTGTCTTTGGGGTTACATCAACAAAAATCTTAGGATACATAGTCTCAAAAAAGGGTATTGAAGTGGATCCAACAAAAGTAAAGGCAATAATGGAAATGCCATCACCTAAGAATATCAGTCAACTAAGGTCGCTACAAGGTAGGCTACAATCAATTAGGAGATTTATCTCCTAGTTGGCTGACAAAAGTCACCCATTTAATCATCTATTGCATAAGAATGTTTTGTTCAAATGGGATCAAGGGTGTGAAACAACTTTCAACCAAATAAAGTAATATCTAATGTCTCCATCTATTCTCATGCCACCTATAGAAGGAAGACCTTTAATACTATACATTGCAACAACAAATATTTCTTTTGGAGCACTGTTGGCACATGAAGATTATGAAGGAAGGGAACAAGCCATTTACTACATTAGCAAAAATTTGAATGGTTATGAAATAAATTACACCTTTATTAAGAAATATTGTTTAGTGGTGGTATTTTCTACCCAGCAATTGCGGCATTACATGTTGACTCACACAGTCAGTCTCATAGCAAAGATTGACCCGTTAAAATATCTACTTAGTAAGGTTGCTTTAATAGGTAGACTAGCCAAATGGGTCATGCTTTCAAGTGAATTTGATATTCAGTGTGTGGAAAGGAGAGCCATCAAAGGTCAATTGATTTCCGAACAATTATCCGAAGCTCCTTTAATTGATGATCGTCCTATGACAATGGATTTTCCTGATGTAAACATTCTTACAGTAACAACACAACAATGGATACTTTATTTTGATGGATCATATACACAAAGAGGAATGGGTGTGGGAATATTATTTATTACACCCCAAGGATAAACCATCCCAAATTCTTATAGATTAATGTTTCCATGTACCAATAATGTGGCAGAGTATGAGGCATTAATCATTGGCATCAAAGTGGAAATTGAATGGAAAATCATAGAGCTACAAGTATATGGGGATTCTCAACTAGTCATTTATCAAGTAAATGATGAATATTAGACAAAAGATGAGAAGTTGATGCCCTATAAGTATTTGATTGATGATCTCAAATAATACTCTGTCAATATCAAATTTGAGCAAATTCCAAGGGTAGAAAACAAAGTGGTAGATGCTATGGCGATAATTGCTTCTCTTTTGCAATTACTAGAGAAACGTGGTCATTATGAGTTTATGGTAGAAAAAGTATCTAATCCTTCTTATAATAGTTCATAATCCCAAACCATATACCATTTAGATGTCGTTGAATCCTCCACTTATTGAAAGACCTATGCGTACCTAAAAGACAACATCCTTTCTCCTGATCTTTCCAGAAACTAGAAACGTAACTTTATCCTCCAAGCTGCCTGACATACCTTAATCGCCAACATACTTTACCTTCGAGGTCTAGTTGGTTTCCTTCTCCAGTGTTTAGAACATAACGAATATGAGATAGCCTTATGTGAGGTTCATGAATGTATTTGTGGAACTCATTCAAGTGGGATAACTCTAGCAAACAAACTCCTTCATTTGGGGTATTACTAGCCAAGTATGGAGAAGGAATCTTATTAGTTTGTCAAGAAGTGCCAAAAGTGTCAGATTCATAGCAATCTAATCCATGCACCAGCTCAAGAATTACACCCATTCACATCAACATGGCCCTTTTTCCAATGGGGATTGGATCTGATAGGAAAGATAAAGCCATCTTCATCCAATGGACATGAGTTCATAATCACAGCAAAAAAATACTTTACAAAATACATAGAAGCAGTTCCTTTAACAACCATCATTGGAAAATAGATCCCGTCTTTCATATTGAACTACATAATTTTTCGATATCGCATACCTCAATCCATTATCACTGATAATGAACGAACATTTAAAAAATAGGATGTCTAGGAATTGTGTGAAAAATTGCATATCCAACATCGTTTCTCAACACCGTATTATCCTCAGGGAAACGGCCAGGCAGAGGCCTTTAACAAGACAATTCTAAAAAACTCAAGAAAATGGTTAATGATGTTGGACGTGAATGGAATGTTCAGCTTAATCCTACATTATGGGTCTAAAAAACAAGCATCAGAACACCAATAGGAGGTACACCATATGCCTTGATATATGGATCAGAGGCCATTCTACCCATTGAGGTGGAGATTCCATCACTCTGTGTATCACTAAAGGGAATCAGTTCAGATGAGGATTATAGAGTGTCTAGGCTTTAAGAACTAGAACTATTGGATGAGCATCATCAACAAGCTGTCAATCATCTAACGACATATCAACAGAGAATTTCCAGGAGCTACAATCTTAGGGTAAAGCCTAGAATCTTTAAGGTTGGTGATTTGGTCCTAAAAGAGAACCCTAGAAATCAGCAGGACAAAGAAAAGAAAGGGAAGTTTGAACCTAACTAGCTAGGTCCCTTTGTCATCATATCAGTTTATGGATCAGGTGCTTATTAGCTATCAACACCTGAAGGGGATTTTTTTGATGAAACTCTCAATAGAATCCACCTCAGAAGATTCTACACTTGAATCACCTAGTGCACAGTTAAAAATACAAAAAACACAAAAAAAAATAATGATACAAAGCACAAAAGTATTGTTTAAAATGCCAATAGTTTGCATGTGGTTGCATGATAAAGTTAGATTGCATTCATAATATTTTTTACATCTATAGAGTATCTATTACAAAATTTTGTGAAAATTCAAATTAATGATTATATTTTCTCATAAAAGACTGAAGTATACTTGACATTAGCAAAAGTTTGTATCACACTTAAATCAAGAATGTGTGAGCGGGAGGATGTGCGAGCGAGCGGGCAGGAGAATTAGAATTTTGAATCTTTGAACAATGGTGCAAGATGTGGAAGTGAAGAATCAAAAGAATTGTAGGGGGATTCAAAGCAAGATTCAACTGAAAAGCAAGGAAAGGAAGATAAGACTATTCCTGATCCCTGTGGAAACATCTTGGTGGAACCAGGAGGGAAAGCTGCTCTGTCTGAGATTCCTTCTCGAAGTACCAAAGGACTTCAGTATGATAATACTAAAAATGTGGGGGTTGTTGGAGGGGAAGGATCCAAACCTAAACAATGGTCATCTCTTTTGGGGGTCAAACCAAACAGAAAATCGACTTTTCGTCTTGTGTGCAACATATCTGAACCAACAAAGGGCAAGTTTTCTATTTCTATCCCAGATTCGGTCATTGATCATAATATATCACTAATGGATAGAGTACTGGTTGGTAAATTTATGGGGCCTAGACCTAATATTGAGGTTGTCAGGATGTTTGTTAAGAAAAAATGGAGAGCTAATGGTCAAGTTCTCGTCTCTGCCTTGCCTAAGGGTTATTTTTATTTTGAGTTCTCTTGTAAGGAGGACATTCAGGCTATGAGGAGTGGAGGTCCTTGGATCATTGGCAAGTCCTCCTTAGCCCTAAAGAAATGGTCCACTAATATGAATCTTTCGCACTATTTTTGAAACTGTCCCTTTATGGGTGAGACTTCCTAGGCTTCATATGGAATACTGGAATGAGGATGCTTTTAGTGGTCTAGCTAGCTCTTTTGGTCACCTCTTGTCCATTGACCCGATGACGACAGCCAGGAGATGATTGGTGTTTGCTAGAATATGTGTGGGTGTTTCCAAGAATGTGGATCTACCGTCGACTATTGATTTAAAATCTAATTTGGGTACATGGGTTCAAACTATTGAGTTTAAAATGATCCCTTTTGTGTGTTTCAAGTGTAGGAAATCACGTCATTGGGCTAAGAATTTCCCACTTAATACTAGCAAGAGAAAGGATAAGCTCCAACCTAAATCGAAACCGGTATGGAAAAAGAAGAGTGACAGGGAAGAGAAACAAAATAAAGAAAATCAGTTTGAAGAGAATGAAAGCAACAAGAGGGTGGTGGTTGAGGTAATCTCCAAGAACAAAGAGGTCGATGGGACTCATGTTGATCTAGAATATAATATGGCAGAAACCCACCAATGAGAAGTGGAAGATGAAGAGAAGAAAAATATTGATGAATTCTTGCAGAATGGAGAGGGAGACCTAGAACATCTAATGCCTCAAGACAATAATCATGAGAACATTGGCTTGGGGAAGGACATTGCTGAGTTTGGTCTTGATGAAATCCCTTCACAGGGTTTTAATATGCTGATCAAGGATGGAAATTTTAGGCTGGAGATTGGGATCCCTATTTTATCTCCAGCCTCCGGTGGAAGGGAAGAGTTAGCCCTGATTCCTAAGTCTATTGTTTCATTGGAGAAGGTGATTGAATCTTTTGTGGATTCGAGCCAAAATCTATAGTGTATAAATGTGAACCTGTCTCAAAATAGTAATGGTATGATGGATACTCTTCCCTTGGACTGGAAAGGGTATTATGTGAAAGATTGGGAGTCTGGGAAGGAGGAGGAGAGTCAGGAAGAGACTGGCATAGAGGATTTAAGCTCTAATAATAAGAGGAGGAACAAGAAAAATCAACAACTGAGTACTCTGAAAGGGATCTCAACGAGAACTAGAGCAAAGGTAGATTGTGGAGCCATAAAGAATAGTCAAGGGAGAAGATCAGCTCGTTGGCACAGGGAGAATGAGAGCATGCAAGATATTACAGATGGTTATCAGAAGACCATTCCCAAAATTTGTAATCTCACTCCAGGTAAGAAATGCAGATCATGTCATGGAATATTCGGGGGATGAATAGCCTCCATAAGAGGGATGTGTTGCATAATTTTGTTAGAGATCATAAACTTGATATTTTATTGGTTTAGGAAACTAAAATGCCTAAAGAAAAAGTGGAAAAGATTAAGTTATTTAAGTTATGTGGGGTTAAGGGGAATAGTTCAAAAGGTGCCTCTGGCAGTATTGTCACTTTTTGGAATCTTAATCTTATCAAAGGTGAACCATTGTTTGAAAGTGCTAACCATGTGGCAACCAGATCTACTCATATTAGAGACAATTTTAGCTAGATCATGTCTAACATCTATGCCCCTAATGGAAGGGGGGCTAGAAATATTTTCTGGTGAAACTTGGTTGCCTTTCACTGTAAATACATTAATGAGACCTAGGTGGTTATGGGAGATTGCAATAATCCACTGCAGGATAATGAAAAGTTAGGAGGATCCCAGATCAATATGGAAAGAAAAATGGACCTTTTGGATTTCATCAACAACCAAGAGTTGATAGATTTAGAGCTGCAAGGAGCTTCCTTTACTTGGTCTAATCATAGAGTGGGTAAGGAGTTTATTGAAGTTAGATTAGACAAAACCTTAATTTCTGATCAATGATTTCTTAAGTATTTTTTCTCTTTAAAATCCCTTTCAAGGGTAGGCTTTGATCATTTTCCTATTAGATTTGTGGCGGATCCTATTGTGGCTAAAATAAATATTCCTTTTAGATTTGAATGTATGTGGTTGCACCATCCTAAGCTCCGTTATGAGGTTAGGAAATGGTGGAATATTTCTATTTCGGGGACTGTTATGTTTAGGGTGGCTAAAAAACTAAGAGAAGTCAAAAACAGGATCAGAGAGTGGAATAAAGATTCTTTTGGAAATATCTTTAGAAGAAAAATGAGCTAAATTCAGACCTAAAGGAGATCAAGGAGAAGATCTAGCAAGAGGGATGCAATATGGAGACTAGAAAGAAAGAAAATGGGCTCCTTGTGGAGATGCATGACATCATAGCTAAAGAGGAAGACTTTTGGAGACAAAGATCCAGGGTTCAATGGCTCATAGTCAGGGATGAAAATACCAGATATTTCCATATGTCTACTCTAAAACACTGCGCTATGAATAGGATAACTTATACTGAGGAAAATGGCGTTCATTTTGAGAAGGAAGAGGACATTAGGAGACAAGCTGTCAAGTATTTAGCAATCTCCTTTCGGCTAATGATGGGGTTAATCAAAATTTGTAGGACTCTCTATCAGTGGATATCCCCAGTGTGGTTAAGGAGGAGGACAACAAAATTGTCTCTGCCATCCCATTGAAGAAATAAATTAAGAGAGCTACTTTTTCTTTTGAAGGTAATAAAGCCCTTGGACCTGATGGCTTTTTGATGTTCTTTTTTCAATGGTTCTGGGAGATTTTTGAAGAGGATGTGGTGAATGCGGTTAAGGAATTCTTTGGATCAAGATGCATCCTAAAGGAACTCAATGCTACCTTCCTGGTTTTGATCCCTAAACATCCTAGGGCCATGGATTTTGAAGCTTTTAGGCCCATAAGCCTTTGTAATTATTTATATAAAATTATTTCTAAAGTCTTGACTTCTAGACTTTTAACTATCCACCTTCCTTAATTTCCCCTCAGCAAAATGGCTTTGTTCCTGGAAGACAAATTTTGGATTCGATTATAACAATGAATGAAAATATTCATTCTCTCTCTGTTTCTAAGACTAAAGGCTTTCTCTTGAAGCTTGATATTTCCAAAGCCTATGATCGAGTTGATTGGGAGTTTTTATTCAAGATAATGGTGGCATTTGGCTTCAACAAAAGAGTCATTCAAATGGTTTTCCAGCTCATCTCTTCCACTACCATTGCCATTTTAGTCAATGGGTCCCCTTCACATTTTTTAAGGAATTCCAGAGGTTTAAGACAAGGAGACCCCATTTCCCCTATTTTGTTTACTATAATGGCTGAATGCCTCAAGAGGAACCTAAATAGACAGGCTGTTCAAGGAGCCCTGATGGGTTTACGCCCTTTGTCTAGCAACCTTGTTAGCTCTCATCAACAGTTTGTTGATGACACCATTTTGATGGGTAGATCAACAGTGGTTGAAGCTAGAACTCTTTAAAAAGTTCTCAAAAACTGTGAAGGAGCTTCTAGTCAAAATATTAATATTCAAAAAGGTTCTTTATTTTTCTTCAATACTCCTGTTAGAAGACAAAACAAGATAGCTAATATATTTGGATGCAAAGTGGATTCTCTTCCTTCAATATATCTGGGCTTGCCCTTGGGCCTTAAGCCCTCTGACTCTTTTTGGAATTCCTTGGCAGATAGATTCAACAAAAAGTTGGCAGGATGGAAAGGAGCTCTTCTCAGTCAAGCTAGTAAGATTCAACTCCTAAAGGCCACTCTTCTGAACCTCTCGATCTATGCTCTTAGTCTTTTTAATATTCCTCTTAAATATGCGGATGCTATTGAAAAATTCTAGAAATGTTTTCTCTGGTCTAGAGTGGAAGAAAGGCAGTGTATGCCCCTCATTGAATGGGACTTGGTTTGTAGACCGAAGAAGCTAGGGGGATTGGGCCTCAAAAAAATCAGAACTGCGAATAAATCTCTCCTTGCTAAACAAATTTGGAGAATTTTCTCCTCAATTGGAGAATGGAAGAAAATATTAAAAAGAAAATATATGGCAAACATTGGCTCTTTAAATTCTTTGTTGGAATCTCAGAGTCTACTGTGTGGATCAGCTCTTTGGAATGATATCTTAAAAGGGAGTAAAATACTTCACTAGGGAATGGGATGGAGCATAAGAAATGGGAATCTTGTGAGGTTCTGGGAGGATAGATGGATCTTAAAGGAACCTTTGGCTTCTTTTGATAGTTTCAAACAATGGGCGGACATTTGTAAGGCTACTTTTGGAATCCTAGTTAAAGACTACTAGAGGAATGGGTGCTAGGTGAATCTTTCTCAGATCGGTATGGATCTTTCCCCTATCTAATCTTCCCTTATGGCTTTAAGAATGGACTTGAACTATCAGGAGGAAATCATGGTTTGGACAGCTAGTTCGTCAGGCAACTACTATGTTTCTTTCGCTGTCTTTTTCTCCTAGCCCTCCCCCCTTTTGAGCCAAAGCTTGGTTAAGCTACTTGACCCCTAAGGTTAATATTTTCTTCTGGATCCTTCTTTAGAACAAGGTGCTTATGGTGGACAACCTTTGTAAGAGGGGTTTTCAGATCCCCAACCGCTGCTACCTCTGTAAGTGTGCAGCGGAAATGACTAATCATTTGTTTATTCACTATCCTTTTGTGAATTCTATTTGGGAAAGGTTCTATTCTCTATGGAGTATCTCTTGGGTGTCACCTAGTACTATTAAGGATCAATTTACTCTGTGGGTGGTGCCTTCCTCTAATCCACATATTCACAAGTTGTGGTCTTTAAATTTCCCTTATATTGCCTCGGGAGTTTGGAAGGAGAGAAACAACAAAGTTTTTCAGGGATAAGGAAACTACAAAGAAACTTGTGTTTGAAAAAAAAATTAGACTCATTGGGGAAAACTATAATTTGTCTCCTTATCATGAGGTCGTGATGGAATAAGTGGTTTATTCGGCTTATGAATCTAAAAAAAGGAGATGTGTCCATGGCTTCTAAACCTGCTAAAAAGAATTGTGATAGTATCTTGTGGTATCACCCTCCCAAGGGTTGGATTAAAGCCAATTTTGATGGGGTGGCAAAAGGGAATCCAGGAATGGTTGGGAGTGGAGGTTTGTTACGTGATGATAAAGGCATGTTTATTGTTGCGGTTGTTGTCTCTTTGGGGAAACAAACCAATCATTTAACTGAAGCTATAGGAGCCTACCAAATCATTAATTTGGCTAAAAGTTTTAACTTTAAAAATATTTAGATAGATGACGACTCCAAGAATATCATTGATTGCCTCCTTGGCTTTTCCCCCCATCTTGGACTATTAAGTACTAGATTGATGAAGCTAGGGCCACTTTATCTAAGTTTGAGAAAGTTAAAATTTCCCATATCTATAGGGAAGGGAATGGTGTGGCAGACTTTTTTGCCAATGAGGGAATAAGACATAATAGAAAGGTGACATGGCAGAGTTACAAATATTTTCCCGCTAACGTCAGAGCCTTAATCAACCACGATTGAACTCATCGGAGAGAAGCCAGATTTAAAGATGATTAAAGAGAAAGGTGTCAAGTATCGATATATCATAAGATTTGGTGGCAGAATCATAATGAATATGACAAATGGGTTGAGCTTTCACGTTTTGTGGGTGCTTTGGTTTTGCTACGATCTCATAAGTCTGTATTTTCTTAGTGTGGGCTTTCAGAGCAAAAGATTGATGACAATGGGAGGAAGAAAGAAAAGAGTTGAACCTACTGGGTGTACAAAGAATAAAGTTAATTCAAAGGTTTGGAAGAAAATTGAGAAGGGAGGTCTACAACCGTTCACTGAAAGAATTCATGGGCCAGACCTCAAAGCTACTGATTATTTTGTGAAACACTGGAATAAAGGAGAGATCATCATCTTTGGAAGGAAGGTGCTGGTGGATAAGGCGCTTATTGGAGAAGTTACTGGTCTCTTTGTTGATGGTGTAAAATTTTACCATGACAAAAAATATTTGGACAAAGTTGTTATCAGTTTTCCGAAGATAGAGGAGGAGAAAAGAGACTTGTGAAAGTCTCTAATAGCTATTTTGAGTCGAGCAAGATCAAGAAAATTTGGAGGGAGGTGCTCAAAGTCCTAATGGAATACATTACACTGGATGGGAGATTTATCAGAGTATATGGGTATCATTTCATTTTACTCAACCACTTCAGGTATAAGGTTAGGGTTTCTTTCCCCTATTACCTATTGTGCTCTTTGAAAAATAGCATTGAGGAGAATAGGAAAAATCCTGATAAGAATCCAGTCCTGCATGTTGGCCTTATTTGGCTCATTTATGAGCACTTCAAAAATATGCCCATTGTCTCTAACCCTATCTCTGCCTCAACCTCAAAGGGTTATGACACTGAGTGTAGGTTGCCTAAGGATATCAAGGGTTCAGACCTAGACTAGGTGGAAGAGATTACTCCTCCTCCTACTAAAAAAAGGAAGAATAACCCTTCTACTAAGCCTTCAAACAAAAAATATTGTCCTCAAAAAATTCCTCTAGAAGGATCTGTATCGAAGGACAAGATAAGGGATGAACCCCCGGTGGATAAGCTGGTGGCCTACTCGGAGGATTCTTTGGATGATGACATTGCGGAACCTTCTAGGAAGGAGATCTCCTCTTCCTCTTTCCACTCTATTGATAGAGAGGAGAGATCCAGCCCTCATGTGGACCTGAATCTTGATGACCCTGCTTTTGAACCTGATAGGGACTTTTATGGTGATATGATTTCTTTGGCCAAAAGTGGAGTGATTGATAATTTCAAAATTCTGAAATGGGCCTTTCATGAAATTAAGGACCTAAATCTTAAAAATAGAGCTATCACAAGTAAAGTGGAAATTCTAGAAGCCAAAGTGGCAGAGAAGAACTCTACTGAGGCTTTGTGGATGGTGGATGAGAAGATGGCCATGGAAGACTACCTCCAGAAAGAAGTGGATTTCACTAATAACCTCAAGAAGGATGGGGAGAACCTTGGAAAAGAGATTGAGAAGATCAGGGAAGCTCTGAAAGCCACAATAGAACACAACCACAAAATTGTTAAAAATAAATCTACTGTCTTGAGAGCTTTGGCGGAAAAAATGGACAACGCTCAGTAGGGACTTTTGATTGTGGATCTGGATGCTGAGAAGAACTAAAACAAAGCAGAGGAATTGGGCCCTTCAAAGAGAACCAGGGCCAACATCAAGAAAAGACAGGATACAACGCCTCTAGAGACCTAGGATCTAAAGATGGTGGCCCAGGGCTTGGACATCTTGGAAACGGAAGTGGCAGAGACCTTAAAGTCTCTGGGTTAGGTTTGGTTGTGTTTTTGATGTCGTTAGTTTTTTTCTTTCCTTTTGTTGGGATTCGCTAGTGGCTATGGTTATTTTTTGTTTATCTTTGGTGTGCAGCCTATATTTTCCTAGACTTTCTTATGATCTATCTTTTAATGGTTTTTAAAATTTGTGGTTTCGGGTCCCTGTAAAACCCAATTTTTCCTCAATCAAAAAAAAAAAATTGTGAATGGGTCGGGGACAATGCTGTGGACCTCCTGTTCAAAAATTGGGACAATGCTAGTTAGTTGTTGCCTTGGTTTTTGTTTTGTGTCATTGCTTCCTATATGTGGTTGATGTGTTGTTGTTTTGTTGTTTCTGTTCTTTTTTGGCGTTTAGTTAGTTTTATGGACTTGATCCTTTTTGGCCCTTGAGGCTCGTTACATAAGGGTACAACACCTTGTAAATGCTTCTTACTTTATCAAAAACAAAAACATCGTCATAACCATGTAGTTGCATCATCATTTTCAAGCATTTTCTATTTATCATATCATCATTCATATATTTCAATAATTTTTGCATATCATATTTTTCCATATCACATAAAAACTCTAAAATAAAATTTAAAAAATAAATCATATCATTGCATTTTCATTCATCCATTAATTATTTCTCACATATCAAATCATTGCATCATCCATTCACATTTTATTATCAATACATTATCATAGATTTATTACATTTCATTCATTCATCAATTATCATAGTAATTACACCATATCATTCCTCATTTCATTCATCATTATTACATTATATCATTGCATTTCCATACATTCATCATTTTTTATCATACATCATTGTCATTTATTTATTTACATCATCTATTTTTACATTTATATCAACATAGGAACATACATTCAAATAATCATGCATCCATACATCCATACATCATGCATCCATAAATCACACATCATACATCCATACATCATTCATTAAATAGACCATCATAAACCGTAGCATATCAAATAATCATCTATGACATATCAAGTAAATCATCACATGGCATATAGAACATGGAAAATAAATGCATCCATCATAGAATCATAATAGAACATATAATAGATCAATAATAGTCTGTTGCATATCATGTAAATCATATAAAACAACAATGTCAAGTATACAATGAAGTCTGAAATAAAAGGAGATATATTATCAAAACTGGTTGGATCAAAGTATACATCATGTCTCAAAAAGAACACAAAATCATATAAGACAGCTGAGATCTGTTGTTGCCAGGCGGTGCAGGCATCATGGGACCAGCACCTCCTCCTCCACCAAGTGGATGAGGACCTCCTAGATCTCTACATGGTGGTTGGGTCACACCCTCACTAATAGTCCTACTATGTGTCATGCATGATCGTGAAGGGGCATAACTCACTCTCCGCTTAGTAGGGACTACATCATGATAACGACCTCTATAAAACTCAACCTCTTCGACCACACACAAAACCTCTCTCATATAATCTGATACAATGCTACCATCATAAATCCACTATAATCTCTCAACAGTCATCTAAGTCTGCTCTATGATCTTCCTGGCACCGTCTCTCTCAGCTATCAGTGTACCAATCTACATCTGGGTAGTAGCCAACTATCCCTGTATCTGTGTCATGGCTTGTGCATGATCCTATGCCTAGGTCTATAACTACATCTGTGTCTATGCATGTAAAACCTGTGCTTGAACAAGCTAACCCTACAGAGTCTGAATCTGTACCTATAGGCTGGAAATCTGTGTCTAATGATCTGTAGAAGATGTCTCCATTGCTTGCCTCTTACGAGGCACACTAGTGGATGGATCTATACTGACTACCACAACACCTCTGCCACCGTCCCCTCCATCATCTTTTTCATTACTACTACTCTCACCACTGCTACTCTCCTCACTATCCTCACTACCACTATCCTCCCCCTCACCACTACCCTCCTCCTCAACATCAACATGCTCCTCTCCACCAACATCCTCTACCTCAAAATCTACAGCCTACTCCTCCACCACATCGTCCACTCATCTCCATTGTTGACCAGGTACAATAGCAACCTCCTCCTCGGCAGGTAATGGTGTTGGCTCATCAGGAATAGTGATCTGCGGGCATGGATGTAATGCAAGAAAAGTAGTGTACTCCTTAATCACTGGTGCCTCTGTGATATCATGTCGTATATCCTAGGCTGAATGATGTAAGGCACAGTATCCTACTACTAAGGTATCATAAGATAAAAATGGCCCCCAATCTGTTATATCACTCTAATGTTGGGCATAATGTGCAATGCCCTAGGGCATGCACTAAATAGTACCATACTGTTTGTAGACCCTCCGCAATAAAAATATCTCTAAGATGAAGCGGGTCCTTCAAATCAAGTACATAGAGTCACACATATAACCCATCTCAACATCATCCTCATCCCAGTGCTCAAAATCTAGATAAGGACACCATGCCACTTCCTCTAAGTCATCCAGTACACACCTCCAATGCTCCAACTTACCCATCCTATACTGGGTAAGTCGACCTCTATATCTGAAAACATATGGCCTAGTAGTAGGCCTATCTTGTATGGGAAGTGGTCGAGTGACAACAATATGCTCCCACGCCCAAACCTGAAGAAAAGTAGATCCTGATGATAAGCTGTATCCGCTCAAATATACAACTGAATGCAATTCATGATACAGATGTGCCAACATGCACATCCCCCAAGCATATCTAGTCCCATGCACGATCATACTCTCAAGAACATGGCCCCACCCAACAAATAGTCCCTTTGACCTGTGATCAAGACAAAGGAACCCTCCAATAAATCCTGCTAGAATTGAAGGTAAGGTGGCATAGGCATCCACCTTCTCTCGCCATGGGATCCACAATCGAGCAATATGGTCATCCTGAAAAACCCTACGAAGAGCATTCGTCTCACCCACCTCCTATGAATCATACATGATGATCTCTCTGACAAACAATATCCGTAAAATCTGCCATAAATCCTCTAGCGTGATAGTCATCTTGCCAATGGGTAGGTGGAAGGTGTTATGATCAATGTGCCATCGCTCGGCTAAAGCTGTGAGAAGACCCTGATTAATCCTAATCTAGGGCATGTCAAGAAGAGAAGCAAGTCCACACTGAACAATAATCTATGTCTCATCTTGTATAAGTTGTGGAATCAAATCAAAAGTCCATGGAAAATGCTCTTGAATCTCGAGGTTATCCAGAGGCTCCTATTATCATGAAATGATTTTATATCAGTACACTATGTCAAATATCACATGTCAATTATCCTATCAAATCTAATCAACTCTTGTTATGAATTTTGATCAAAATTCATGAGAAAGCATCATCAAACCTCATCTATCATGAGGTCATCATTATCAATCTAAATTGTACTTCACCTAGCATGAGGTCAATTTATCAAAATCAACCTTGCCTATCATGAGGTTCATCACAGTTAAGATTGTTCCTCACCTATCATGAGGATAATTCTTATCTATTAATCATCCAAATCAACGTCATGAGGTTGAAAATTATCAAGGTTATTATATCATCAAATCATATCAATTCAATGGGTGAAACGATTGGAATCGACAAAATCAAGGACAAAATTGAACAATTATTTGCAAATCTGACTTGGATGCACTAAAACAAACATTCAAGCCGCTAAAATATCAGAAGCGCCATTTTATCAATCAAAAACGCTAGAACAGATTATCAAAGTGCCATATTGTTCAAAGCGCTATTTCAGGAGGTTAAAGCACCGAAACAGTTGCTCAAAGTGCTAATTTAACCAATGAAAGCGCTAATCTATTATATCATAGCACTAATCTTCTTGAAGTGATAATTTAAACGCTTGAAGTGCTAAAAAATCCTATCATAGCACTATTATTTTTGAAGCGCTAAACTAGCCTACCAAAGTGCTACAATATCCAATTGAAGCACTAATTTGCCAAAGCGCTAAAATAGTTCCTAAAAGCCCTACACCAGAGTGTAAACATGCTACAACGCATTCTTGAAGCACTAAAACTACAAAAAAAAAATTAAAAAAGGAAATGGAATGAAAAATGAGAAAAACATGAATTACAAGGAGGTTTAGGGGTACATACCAGAGTTTCGTAAGCGACCTGGCGCTAGTGATGTCACACTGCTCAAACCGGTGGGTGTGGTAAGGGATCGACATCTTGCTCCTAGTGTCTCAAATATCTCTCTCTCACAAAGTTTTCAAAGGTCAAATGCACAAATGAATTTGAAAAAGACGCTTTTGACCTTTTATAGGTTATTAAAGGTGGATTATGGTGGGATTTTTAAACTTTTAATTAATTTTTATTGGGAGATTAATTGAAATTCATCTAGGGACAAACACTTTACATCAATTATCAGGAGATAAATTATTTTACCATAAAAAATTCATCAAATCTTCATCGAATCATCAGAAAATCATGAAAACTACCAAAAAAATTGAAAATCTAAAAAAATCCAAAAACATCAAAAAAATCATAAATTTATCTCCTGAGGGGGCATATTATCATCAATCACTTGAAAATCAATGTCTAGGGCATACTGAATTTTTTTTCGTCAATACTAGCAATAGTAGCAAAATTTCTTTGAAGCAATGTGTAAACACATCACTTCAAAGAGGGGCAAAATGTATACATCTAAAATTGGTCTGGAGAATCTAATTTATTAAATACGACTTATTTGATTAATTGCCCTAAATTCCTCTACTATTGAATAAATAGAAATATTTAATTATATTGTTCATTTTTAAATTCCTATTTAAATTCTTCTAATTCTACTATTATTTCATCTTAATTAAATAAACAAAATTAAATACTTTTTTAAATTTAATTATCAAATTCCCCTATTTATTCTATTTTAATCACATCATTCAAATTAATTAAACAAAGGTCAAAAAAATTATTGTTTAATTATCATAATTCTTTTATTTTAATTTAATAAACAACTTCTATAGTTTGTTTTATTAAATTATTTATTCTCCTTTTGGTAATTTAAATAAATCAAGATATTTAAATAAAAGCATAAAACAAATTCCTCTATTTACTCACCTATCAAATTAGATATCAAATGTCTAAATTATGTCAAAATAAATGCGACTGGCATTCATAGGAAAGCTTGCATGCAATCCTCTCAATCTTCTCCCTCTGATCTTTCCTATCCTCTTGCCTGATGTTTTCATGGGGAGGAACCAGTCCCATTATCAGCTCCAGCCTTTCCATCTCTCACAATCCAATCCTCTAGATTGAATCCAAGCCTCTGCTTTGCTGCCCCTATGCAAATGTGTTGCCGAGAAATCTATAAATACAACTTCACAATACAGGAAATGGATCCCCCAACTTTGTGCAATCTTACTCTACAGGAAAGCAATCAAGCATCAAGCATCATATCAATAGCAATAGATTTCATGTCACGGGTGCATCATAGCTTCATGTCAACATAGATTAAAGTAGTTTCCTTTTATCATTTAGATATTATCATATAGCATTAGATCATTGAATCTAGCATCATTTTGTTCTTTAAATTGGCATTTTAATAGTCATAGTGTCATACTAAATCTGAGAGCTTCTTGATTTAAGAAATCTTTAGAGATAGGAAACAATGAGACACTTTCAGTAGGTTCTTGCTTTAGAATAGTTTATTTGTTGAATCTTTGATATAATGTTTTATTAAGAAGTGTATTTTACTTTGTTACTTATTCACACTTACAGATCTTTTAGGCCCACAAATATAGGAAAAGAAAAGTTACAAATGAATGTTTTTTGATATTCAAGATCAAATTTATTGTGACAAAAACTCCATACCTATTATTCAGTCACAAGGAAAAGAAAACATATTCATTGACCTCCAAAATTAAAATATTTCAAAGCAACATAAACATACATAAATGATATTTAATATTACATCTTGGTCAAACAAAATTGATGCAAGAGCATCTTGGGTGTAAGGGGAATCTTGCATCAATAAGAAATATTTCAAGTTTCAGTTAGAGATTTGTTGTGTTTCCTTTGGTTTTTGGTTATTTCTTTAGCAATTTCAAAGGAAATGTGGTCAAACTGAGAGTATAACCTTGTTGAAGAGTGTAATGGTTTTCTACAGTTCAAATTAAATAAAGTTTGGGTAAAAATTGATGAATTTATAGTCTTGTGGGTTTTTAGTTTACATATAGACTTGTAGGTTTTTGGTTTTCAATTGGACTTTTGATACTATGGTATGGAGTATAATATATGAACATTTCCTTTGATTAGTTCAGATGAAAATTTTGAATTTTTTCTAGAAACTTGAAGCCATCTAGACTCATGGAAAATTTCAAGTGAATTGCGCCTTATGTTAAAGAAAATTTTGTTTCAATGGTTTTTTTACCTTACAGGAATTGAACATCTATGTGGTTGTCATAATAATTACATCATCTGACCTTATTAGGATTTCAAGTGCATATAAATACTTATGAGAAATTTGGCACCATCTAGCTTTTGTGAAAGTTTTATGTGCAATTGGATTTTTGTAGGTTTTTTGTGGCCATCAACATTTGTGGAAAAATATTAGTGATCGAACCTAAATAATATAATGAACTGGTACTAATAAATAGTTCATCTTATGATGTTATCATGACACCTAATGATGTCATCATGTATGGATTGTAGAAAAGTATCTCCTACATAAACCTAAGGGACAATTTCATGATTGAAGTTGCATATTGTGGAGTTTTGGCTACTATATACACTTGTAGAGTTTATCCTTGCATTTTCACCTATGTAGTTTTGGTTGGCATCTAAATTTATAGAGTTTTGTCTTATAAATTTGCACCTTACAATAATTTGGAGGTGATACGAACCTTGTGGAGGTTTGGTCTACATATACACTTGCAAAATTTTGGCATGTTATTGCACTTTGATGTTTTTGCAATGTTTCAATTCTTGTAAGCTCCAAACCTTGAAACCATTAAACTTCCTAAGGTTTGAAGTATAAAAGAAAAATATTGTCTTCATTTTTAGGATCTTTTTTTATGAATGGAAGAAATAAGGCCAAATATTGTAACCAAATAATGGTGATGTAGGATCATAGCTTTGTAAGCTCTTATTGATTTTTTTTTTTATAACAAATAAAGTATGTTTGTTGAAATTAAGTTTGTAGGGTGTTTTAGGCTACATGATTGGGCAGCCTAGTAAGACCCCAATCACAACTACATCAAAAACTATAAGACATGTACACTAGTATATTAAAAAATGGTCTTTAGGATATGAACCTACAATATGGATTTAGCACATGGCATGAAAATACTAACAAGACCCCTCTAAATGATGTTCATTTTTTGAAGATATTAAAAAATTAAGAAAATGATCAATATAATATAGATATGTATTATTGTGAAAAAAAACTATGCCACTACATATAGTAGATAGAATTAAAGATAAAGACATACAAACTCTAAAATGTAAAAAATATTGTTAGGATTACAATAATACTATTTTATGTGTAGAAATTATACAAGGTAATGTAGGTGTAATATGCAACATGTAAGTGTTGCAAGAAATTTATTGGTATACCATTAAGTATATAGTTATAACAACAAGAGTTATAGGTGTTCCAATACAATTATATATTTATTACTCAAACGTATAAGTGTTCTATCAAGAGATAAAGATGTGCTACTCTAGTTGTAAATGTGTCACCAAGAGCTATACTATACCAAGCATAAGGGCACAACCTGATGTGTATGCACCACAACACAAAGACAATGCGAATAGTGTAGGGGTTTAGAGTTCTAATTATATTGGTTGTAGATAAGATGCATGTGAGCATAAATACACCATTTGACAATGTAGATGCACCAAATTGGGAATGGAAATAAAAAATAAGGGTAAGCTTAAGATGCATCCCACCAACCATGCTAGAATATGAAAACCAAAATATAGGATTAGAGCAATAAGAAACAACAAAAATATGAATCATATCCTATAGCAAGTATTTTACCTTTGATTAGATTTGTAAGAAAGAAAAAATGACAAAAGACATAAAATGTCTCACTATTACAAACCTTTGATGACCACACTAATTGCTCCAAGTGATAGTTTCAAAATGTTTAAGTAGAGTGTAGGTGGCCAATCATAGAGCATGATTTTTGTCATCCAAATTTCTTCCTTTGAGTGTCTTGTAAATTGGTTTTGTTTATGTATTTTATGAGGATAAATGGATGGTTGAGATTAGTTTAGAATGGATGGATATAATTGCTTGAGAGGATATTTTAATTTGACCTTGGGGAGGAGAAGGAATTAAATAATAGTGATGTTGGAAGAATGAAGAAGAACACATCTCTTAATGCAGTTCTTGTGTTATCATTGATGTCACCTTGATATATGATTTGCAACTGCAAGTTCAAATTCAATGTTGATCTGATATTATGAATCGGTAATGCAGAAACATCCTTCGGTATTCTGGTCCACAATTCCTTGCCGGTGATCGTCGTTCCTCGCAGTTTTGGAAAATGGTTTTTGGTTGTTGGAAGCATGCATGTTCAAAATCGCGTGTGTATAGGTGCTCCTGTTCAATGTTGGCATCATTTTGTTGTTTACATTTTGTCATTAGGTCTATCTCTACCCAACCTAAGAAGTAGTTGAAGTTGTAATGGACTAAATTTTTTTTGAGCGATCCATGTTGACATGGTGTTTGTGCTACATGCTTGAATTTTTTTTAAGAAGGTTTTGTATTTGCTTGAATCCGACCTAATTGGTGCTTGTGGTCAAGTCAGATATACATACAAGATAGTTTGGAGATTGAAGGGTGTATGAAGTGCGAGTAGTGTATGTATGTTGGTGGGTTGAAAGTGAGTGCAAAAAGTGTGAATATTGATCTACTAGCATGCGAATTATTTGAGCTTCAAAGGAACTGAATCTACATTTGTGAGATGTATCTTCATCAGTTCATTCTTTGGATGTAAGTGATTTTTTTACTATAGCTTTTGTAGGTAGTGAGCCTCTCTTTTGGATAGTGATTCCTGGCAATGAGCCAATCTTTGTAATATCTTATAATTGGTTATACTATATTGTGAGTTAACCCTCATTGTGGTTTTCTCATTCTAGGCTTTCCATGTTAAAATATTGGTGTTCATGTGTTGTGTGTTTTCATGTTCTGTTAATGCTCTTGCTTATCTTAACTATCATATGCATTGGAATAATTGGATGGTATTTGTTCAATAAGTTTAAGGAGATATTGATTCACCCCCCCTCTCAGTATATCTTGGGTATTCAACAATTGGTATCAGAGCTTAGTTCCTCTGAAGAAGCCTAACAACTTGAGGGAGATCTTGACGATTGAACAAATGGATGATAAAGAAAAACTCCAGTCAACTCTTGATGACCTTGAGAAAGCTGAAAATGAAAACAAAGATCTGAAAGAAAATCTTGATGAGGCAAATGAATGCATCCAAAAATTGAAAGAGCAATTGAATAAATTCAAATAGAGGCAGAGATAAGTTAGTGAGCAATTGAAACAAGCAAATGAAGATGTTACCAGATTGAAGGCGCAAGTAGAGGAAAAGAAGAGAATTGAAGAGTGTTTGAATGTAGTAGTGCAAAGCAAGTTTGATGAATGTTCCAAGCTTGAACAAGAAGTGGTAAACCTGAGATCAGAACTAGAAAAATAAAAAGTGTGTGAAGATACTTTCAGGTCAAGCTCCACCAAGCTTGATGAATTGATTGCAGGACATAAACCATCTAAAGACAAAGGTGGATTGGGGTTAGAAGTAGGTGAAAGCTCAAAATCTGTGAATAGTCAAAAGACTCAAGGTAAAGGAAAGCATACAAGAAATCAAATAAGAATACCACCTATTAGACAACCAAATTCTCAAAGGTACCCATCTTTCAATGGCGTTTGTTTTTCATGCACTAAATTTGGTCATAGGGAAACTGAGTGCACAAGTAGGATTAATCAGTTTTTTGGTTCTTTCTCCAGACAATGCTACGCTTGTAATAAGATTAGACATAGAGCTAGTGAATGTAGAACTTAGATGATGAATTGGTTTAATGGATGATGAGTGAATCAATCCTTTGTTGGTTACTACTATACCTGCAACAAGTTTAGTTATAAAGAAAATCATTGCAGATCAAGGATTAATGGAAGTCAAACAAATAAGAGAAATGTTTTCTACTACAATTGAAACAAACTGGGACATATTTCAAGGGTATGTAGAAGTAAAAAGGGAAAGCAGTCTACTTCGGTAAAGAAGAATGAACCTGTGAAGAATATTGAAAAATATGAGATTAAGCAAGAGATGAACAAGATATGGAAAAATAAAGAAGAGAAAGAATATTTAGATGTGTTTGTGCCCTCATCTAGTGCAGAAAATTCCTCTAAGAATTAGACCTAGCATGTTCTTAGGGGGAGCTTTAACAAAAAAACATTTGAACCCCCTAATTTAGGGTGTTTCAATCTTTGGCACAAGGATATATTGTAAGGAATGAATAGGAAAAGGTTCTGAAAAAGAAACCAAAAGAAAAAGTGCAAACATGTCTGTTTGTGGGGCATATTAGGGTTTTTCAATGCAACTAAAGGGTTTCTACTAGATTTTTGAATTCTATCACATTTAATGTGAATTAGGGAATCGCATTGATCTATAAAGAGAAATTGTAAAGGGATTTTAATTAATTGTGAATTTGAAGGAAGTAGAGAGCCATTTGGAGTGATCTTAGGGAAATTTGAAGTGCAAGCTATGCAAACCCTAGCTTCAATTTTTCGTGAAGGAAAAGGTATTTTTCGATTATGTGCTATTGTGAGCATGTGCAAATTCCCTTTTTGTATCTATTAGAGCTCGGTATGTTAAAAATTACAACTCGTGTAAAAGTGAAAGAATTAGAAAGACCTAGACCCTCCTATAGGAAATATTCAATGAAGGTTTTTGAAGACAACCCAATGGGCGCCTTCTCATCAATCCCTCATGGCGTCATACCTACTGAGGACACTAGAATGTATATTCAGGTTAAGACTAAGGAATTTAATCACAATAAGTTAGTAAAAGTATGGCTAAAATATCTCTTTGAGGATAACTTCTCGATAAAACCTAAGTATTCCAACATTGTGGTGAAGAAGCTAGATTGGTGGAACTCCTTCCCTAATTTTTTTTCCACTATTGATGATCAATATGTTAAACCTGTCCTTAGTAGGATGCATGATCAATTCTTGTGGACTGATAGACCTCATTTGATAACTAAGGATGTAATCAAGGCAATTACCAGACTCTATGATACCAAACTAATACCAGTATTGAAAGCAGTAAAAACAGAAGTGGTGATGGAACTCACCGGTGCTACATATGTTTAAAGGGCTCTTAAGAAAAAAGAAAATTAAAAATCTAGCTGTGAAGTATGCATCAATAATGATTAGACATAAAATCTACTTCACTAACAGAGAGAACTTTGTGTCCACTACAACAATCTATACTAGTTATGACATGGCTGAAAATGGTGTAAATTATGATTTATGTGAACTTATCCAACAATAGTTGTTTGAGAATCTGAGGATGTTGAAGGAGAAGAAATATCCTTTCAAGTTTGGTTCATTGACTGTTTGTTTTTTGTTGTATTTTGTAGTGCCTCTCGTATTATGTTACTCTTATGATACTGTGTGGATACTATTTATGTTTGATGTAAACTCGAGACTTCGATGGTGATTATTTTACCTATTTGACTTATGTGTTTTTCTTGGATGCACATGATACTGTTTTATGATGATGATATAATGATGCATGGTGTTTGTCTTTACCTGATTATGTGATATTGAGTGGTTACGTATATTGATTAATTCTCGTTTCATGATATTTATGATGATTTTGTTTTGATTGAGGTTCGAGTGAGAGGGACAGTGTTGCATCACTCATCCATGAGCGCCCTGCCACACTACAATTCTCTCTCACGGTGTGTATGGCATCAGATATATATGTTGTTTGAACACCTTTTTTTATGTAGGACTGTAGGTACCCAAGCCTCAATTTCACCTACACTGGCAGGACAGGGCAAGCCTCATAAATACCCAATGGATAGGACGTGGTTTACAGATTTGACAAGAAATTATCCCTATTTGTGTATGTCGCCCCGTCAATGTTTGACGATGTCGGCCACCAGTATCCCGTTCTATTATGGTATTGTTTGGTTTCATGTTGTTCATTTCAAGTCATAAAATTTAATGTGTTATATCATTTTTATTTAGATGCATATCATTGTTGGGTGATCCCACAATAGTGGTTTACAATTTTTGGCCAAACTGGACATTGAAATTATTATTTTTAACTAAATCTTCACATTCGGGCACCTATAGCGGCTAAACCGTGAGGAATTTGAAGATGATGCAAACTAGAGTCTCATCACATTTTGTCTGTAGATTCTAAAAATATTTTTTTCAAAATTTTTGGAATCAGATTGCACTTCTTTTTCCATCTCCCACAAGAACTTGTTTTTTTTCAGAAAACAAAATTTTTAAAAAGTGACATACATCGTATAATGCATAATTTTTTTCCATGTAGGATAAAATTCTAATTCTTTTGAATTTAGATTTGTAACTTCGATATCTAGTGCTTCCACTTGGTTAGATAGTTTTTTATTAAATATTTTTTCTTTAATCAAATTTCGAAGTCAAACCAATTATAATTCAGACATAGCGCGACCATATAATGCGTAACTTTTTTTATATATATCGAAATTCATATTTATTTTTTTTGGATCAAGGACTTCAATATCTGGTGCACTCATATTTTTCAAATTTTTTTTGATAATCTACTATTTTTCCACATGTGCAAAACAAAGATATTTATTTTTGGTGAAAAACCTATATTTAATCAAACTAAAAAATAAATACACAATAAAACCAAAACATATCAAAATTATATTCGTTGGATAGCTCGTTCTAAGGACTATCTAATTCCAGTTGGGTTTGTGAAGTCTCCACCATTTTCATGTTCAAACCAAGCTCCGAAGTGCAAAAAAATAGGTTTTTTTTTTTGTGAATATTGTCAAACATCAGGGAAATTGGGGGTTCACTCGAACCAGAGGGGTTCGAGCAAACCCCCAGGGGTTCGAGTGAACCTGGGTTTGGTCGAACGCAGGTTTGACCGAAGCCCGACTGAAGCCAGGTTCGACCGAACCCCCTTCCCAAAAGGGGTTTTCATGCGGATTTTTTCATGCATGTACTTAATGGGTTCGCTCGAACCCTAGTTCGAGCGAACCCTTTTTTGGTTTGATTGAACCATCTAGTTTGTTCGAAACCACAAAAAGTAAAATTTTTCCAAGGGGTCATTTTTGTGAATTTTCCTTCCTCACTCAAATTGTAAACCACTATTGTGGCTTCACCCTATTGCTAATTGGTTAATTTAATTCAACAATGGTTAGCATTACGATTGAAATTAAACATCAAATTTAGTTCTATTAATGTGAGTTGTGGAAAAACGTCAAGATTTAATATTAATTTTGTTGTAAAGATTTAATTAAATATTTAAATATTTGTAGATTTAAATAAATATTATTTTAATTATCGATATTAAATACTTTAAATAGAATAATATCTTAATTACAATATTGTGAAGATTTTAAATTAGCAATTATATAATATTGCTTATTTAATTATGGATTTATTCAAAAAAAATAAAAAATTTATTAATTATTAAAATTAAAAGATGGTAAATTTTAAAATATATATTTAAAAGATTTCTCAGTTGGTTTAATTTAAATAAAATGATTTTAGATAAAATATTAACAAATAGGTGAAAGTTATTAGCGGATGGAAAGAATTAATAAATTAAAGCCTAGTGCAGTTAGGTGGAGGATTTTTCTAAACACAAAGATTTTCCTGTAGGTGGAAACCAAGGTGAAAAGAAATTGTTGGGTGTTGAATAGGAAAATTGTGAAATTGCCACCTGTTTCTTTTGTTCTTGAAAAATGATAGAATTTTTCCTAGATTTATCTGGTGAATTTGCCATTGTATTTAATTATATGGGTTTGTTAAAATGGTTCTACCAATATACATGAATTACCAACAGTTAATTTAAAGAGATTACATACAAGTAATGTAATTGATCATTAAAGAGTGGAATAATAAAATATTGAAGATATTGTTATTTCTTTACCTAATTTTATGTTAATAAATATTGTGTATAGGTTGTTCACTTGTAAATTAGTATGTTGTTTGAAAATTGCATTCTTTAATATCTGTATATTTATGTATGTACGTATATGAGTAACTTTTTATAATCTTTGATTATTGTTTTGTACACAGTAGGCTGAATTGTTTGGTTGGTAATTTCTATAGCGAAATTGATTTTTTTATATTCAGGTCAATCTTTTAACGAAGATAAATAAATTAGTTAGCTTATATTGGGGAAAGAATTTTGATTTATTTTTTAAGCAAGAAAATATTAAAAGATAAAGGGGTTCCCAAGTTTAAAGAATTTTTACTATATTATATATATATATAAATGAAAGAAATTAAAATTTAGTGGATTTATAAATTTCATGTAAGTGGTGTTGGTTATTTTATTTAAAATTTCTGTTTTTGCAATGCAAAATGAGTAAAATAGATTTTAAGTAATTACTCTAAATAAAAGGGAATTAGTTAATTGGATATATTAATTAAGTTAAAAGTAAAATTTGTTTCATGTGCTCTTATAATTACTATTTTTTTGTGAGAATTAAATTACTTCTTAAATTAGTTTTAAATTATCTCTTCATAAATGAATAGATAATATATATATATATATATATATATATATATATATATATATAACTGAATCTTGTATGATCATTTTGTTAATTTTGAGATGTAAATATAGTTTCAAATGTAGGTTATGAATATTTCTTACGTAGATTAATAAAAGTAGATTAGAGATTATGATATATTTATAGTGCTCTAAATAGATAGATTGGAATATGCATTCTTTAGTGATTTTATATAATTTCATATTGAAAGTATAGATTAAATATAAACTGATCATTTTGAGAATGCCTGGACATAGATACTGGAATGTGCTTTTGTTTTAATTTAAATATATATATATATATATATATATATATGGTCATGTTGTTGTGAATTGTTTTCCTGAAAAGAATTATAAATTAAATTAAGTATTATTTATTCAAATCCAGGTACGTTAAAATTAGATTTATTTTCAATTATGTTTAAAATTAGATTTATTTACTCATAAGCATTTAAAATAGAAAGGATTAGATTTATTTCCAAGTACATTTAAATTAGTTTTAAATTACGAGTTATTTAAAGTTAAATTTATTTACAAAATCCTTATTATTAGATTGTGAATTGTGTATAATTGTTTATGTTAGATTTAAATCAGATTTATTGAAGGTGGAGTCAACAAATGTAAAAGTTAGATTTTAATTAAATTATTCAGTTTAAAAGTAAACAAATATACATATTACATTTTAATTAAATTTATTAATTTGAAGTAACAAAGGTATAGGTTATGTTTTAATTTTAGTTATTTTGAGGTAATCAAATGTATAAGTTAGGGATTTTAGATTATGAAAAATCTGATGGGTTACATATTCTAGGTTTTCATAATTCTTATCTATTTAAAAGATTTTATAATGGAAATGCATTTAATTATAGCCGATTATTTAATTAATCGTTAAATTAACAAGATTGGTTTATGTTCATGTTCAAATGAATGGGTATTTATAATCGTCTTTGAACATGTTTAGATAGTTATTTTGTTTATATTCTGAGTGCTCTTTGGAATTGATTTCTTATGCATGCTAGTGGTTCCATGATTGATCTTATTTTCCCCTTGTTTTATTTCGATATTGAGGTAATCTTTATGTATAGACATGTTTTGGATGAGTTGGGAACCCGTAAATGCTTAATTCACTTCCTTTTTTTTAAGTTATGGGTGGTAGGTTGTTAGGCTTCCAGAGGTTATGGGGAACCTATTGTGTGTTGAATTTTCTCATGATTAGAACTTTGTGTTCCATTGATTGTAATTCTATTTTGAGCTCATGGGGGTACCTTGTTCCATGATTTATTTTCCTTTTGGTTATGACTATGAGTGAGATGGTTCATGCCTCACACGTACTTTCATTTTGTGGCTTTTATGTTTGGTACACCCCTTGTGGTTGTGAGTCATGTTTTAGAACTATTGGGGAGGGTGGCTCTTCATGGGGGTTGGCGCACAAATGGGTTGTTAGGGTAACCCATGGAAGATTTTCCTAAACAAGTGATTATACAGTTAATAAACTAGTGGGTTTGGGTAGTTAAACATTAAATAAGATTAATTATGTGCATCACCCATACCATTACTGCTTTCCCAGACTAAGGATGCGATGAGAAGACCTAGTCAGTAAGATCACTGCCTTGTCCTCACGAAAGGTAAGTGGTTCCGTATGAGTCACCCTATGGAGCGACGCCTTGAGATAAGCAACCTGGATAACCATAGATGGAGGTGGTACCTTCTGATAGGTTTCCTAGATAATCCATGTAAGGCCATGCAATGACACTCTCCCATAGTTGTCGTTTACTTTCTTTTGCTTGGTAGCCTCTAGAAGTTTTGATTTACTTGTTTGATGTTGCTTTATGTCAGTGTTGATGTAGCCTTTTCTGTTTGAACTTGTTTGGATGTGGATCCTTTCTTGTCATCTCCTAGCATGGGGAGTGGACCTTCAGGTCCACGTGCACGGGTGGAACATGCTATGCACCCATTGGGTTCCCAGGATGTGTTCGCGATACAAATGCAGATGCAAAGTTCCAGAGCTTCACTTGGATGAAGATTGTTCTTGATTTTGTACCTTATATTCATTTATGTAATTATCCTTGTACTCAATGTATTATTTTCAATGAAATAAGGGAAACTTTATGTAATGTACAATTGTATATTTTGTGCATTTATCTGTGGAAATATGCTACACAATTGTAATAACAAATTTTGAATCAAAATATAATTAATGATGTATATATTTTCATCTCTTTGGCTCATGAATGATTATATGATATAATAATGTAATCTTGGTTGTTTAATTACTTTTGTTTGATTAAAAAATTTCATCCGTAATGGTCGTTCTATGTACCTCAGAGGACATGGATGACTTTGTAATTACATAATTGTTATACCTATAAAGCATGTACATATTCATCGTATGAAATGCTTTGTTTTCAAAAAATAAAATTTTGAGGTGTTTTTTGTCCTTTAGGGTTCACATAGCGGGGCGTTACATCATTGGTATCAGAGCCAAGGTTTACAACTTTGGGTACTCTAGGTTAAATGTGCCCATTAGGCTAAACTTTGTGCTTAACTCTTGATCTCTCATGTTCCTCTCTAATTTCGCATAGGAACATGCCTCTGAGTAGAGGTCGTGGTCATGGAAGAGGCCAAGGTGGTGGCCATGGAGCCAACTGCCAAAGTTCGTCTTCTTTGAGCTCCCATGATTTAGAAAGTGAGAAACGCTAGAGTTCCCAAAACAATCTGGGAGGCGGAGGACAAAACCCGGAGCAACCAAGTCAGAAGGAGGGCAATTGTGACACCTCCTTGAGGAGATTCTTAACTGTTTAGGCCCTAGGCTGGAGGAGGAGCAATGGGTAGAGAGGGAACAGGAGAGGTATCCAAGGTGCAAGGAAGTACCAATAGAGAAAGATGCAGTAGTGGCAAGTCACATGAGAGATCTATTGAGAGCTCATCCTCCCACTTTTGATGGTGTTGGCGAAGGACTTGAGGTAAAAAATTGGTTAATAGACTTGGTTTGCTACTTTGTGATGCATCCTTATAGCAGCAATAGTCGAGCTAGGTGCACCATTATGCACCTTGGAGGCTTTGCATCTACGTGGTGGCGACTAGAAGAACAAAAACTACACCTAGACATTAGCATAGTGACTTGCGAATTGTTTTTGGAGAGATTTAGGGCTCGTTTCCTCTTAGATCACTACAGACAATGCCAAGCAGATGAGTTTCATGAGTTAAGACAACTGGCAATGTCACTTGATCAGTATGAGTTTCAAATTTATGAGCTCAAGTAGTATGCAGGAATCGACAATGATGATGCCATGTTGGTCCAACATTTTATTAGGGGCTTAAATGCCCGAATCAATGGAGGAGTCTAGGTCTTTGAGCCAAAGACCATGGAGGTAATTTGGCCATGGCATGGGGAGGTCACACGGGTGTGTAGATTGGTAGTGGACCTGTGTTTGGTTCTAGTTCATGAGGTGGGAAACCTCAAGCTACAGGATCTTCTAGTAGTCATCATGTGCCTTCTAAGGGAAGACAACAAAATCAGAAATCATAGCCTAAGCACAAAAGTTCCCAATCTCAACAAAGTAGAAAAACTCAGTTCAAAAATAATCAGAGCTGGAAATGTAATCAGTGTAATCATTTTGAGCAGCCTACTTAGAGCTCGCAATCGGCTCCCAATAAGAATAATTTTTAGCAGTCAAATGCACCATTGGGTGGTGGAGGTTTTGGATGAGATACAGGTTGTTTCTCTTGCGGACAATAGGGACATATTGCTAGACAATGTCCGCAAAAAAGGACTTCAGGGTTCAATCAGAGGCTAGCTGCTTCCGAGCTGATGGTGGGTGATGCAGGCAAATCTCATCGAGTCTTTGTGACAGTTGACAACTATCAGACTGACCATCAGGGCACCATGGTTGAGGCATCAGGTGTGTTACAAGGAACTAGTATTTCTATTCTCTTTGATTTTGGTGCATCAGATTCATTCGTTTCCCCTTCAGTGGTAGAGCGTGGTAGACTAGTGGCAGCAAGGCAAGGCGTTAAGTGGCAGGTTGAATTGGCCTTAGGGGCAAAGCTAGTAGTTGAATCGTTTGTTCAGGGTTATGTTTTAAAAATTGGGTTGTTGTTGACTTCGTTGGACCTTCAAATCCTACCTCTTGGGTCCTATGATGTTGTTTTAGGTATGGATTGGTTGAATGCTCACTGAGCTATAATATATTGTCATCGCAAAGTTGTACGATGTGTAGATGATTCAGGAAATGAAGTGGAGATCATTAGCATACAAACACCCATCTCATTGCAAATGAATTTTTCTATGCAACTGAAGAGGTGTTTCCATCAGGGTGGTCAGGTGTTTTCTGTGTCAGTCAATGACTTGAATTTGGGAGAGATTCAAGAGGTTTCATTGGATGAATATCCTCTCCTAAAGGATTTTGCAGATTTTTTTTCGAGTGAAATTCTAGGGATGCCACCAAAGCGTGACATCAATTTCAGAATTGATCTTGTACCCAGAGCTAAACCTATATCTCAGGCTCCATATCAGATGACAACTCAGGAGCTTCAAGAGCTTTGTTTACAATTAGAGGAGCTTTTAGTGAAAGGGTTCATTTGACCTAGTGTTTCCTTATGGGGAGCACTAGTTATATTCATAAAGAAGAAGGATAATTCCCTTTGTTTATGCATCGACTATAGGTAGCTAAACAAGGTGACGATGAAGAACCAGTGCCCTTTGCCAAGAATTAATGATTTATTCGATCAGATAAAAGGGGCTCATTTATTTTAAAAGATAGACCTTAAGTCGGGATACCATCAATTGAGGATAGTTGAAGATGATATTCACAAAACAACATTTCACACTCAATATAGGCATTATGAATTCACTGTTATGTCATTCAGGTTGATGAATGCACCAATTTTTTTCATGATCCTGATGAATGGATTCTTCAGAACCTACTTAGACAAATTTTTTCTAGTGTTCCTCGATAATATCTTGATCTACTCAAAAACTATGGAGGAGCATGAGGAACACTTGAGACAGGTGTTGCAATGCTTGAGAGACAACTAGTTGTATGCTAATTTGGCTAAGTGTTTCTTTTACAAGACAGAAGTGAAATACTTGGGTCACATTATCTCTGGTGAAGGCATCATTGTGGATCCTTCAAATATCCAAGCCATCATTGATTGGCCTACACCCACAAATGTTCCTAATATTCACAGTTTTATGCGTTTGGCGAGCTACTATCGATGGTTCGAGGAGGGATTTTCAAGGATTACACATCCCATCACTACCCTTCAGAGGAAAGGGAAAAAGTTTGTTTGGTCATAACAGTGTCAGTTAGGTTTTTAGACCCTTAAGGAAAAGTTGACCATTGCATTGATCCTAGCAGTCCCTGATCCTATTAGGAAATTTGTAGTATATATAGATGCTTCCTTAAATGGCCTAGGAGCTATTTTGATGCAAGAAGGTTGTGTGATTGCATATGAGTCTCGCAAGCTCAAGGATCATGAGTTGAATTATCCCACGCATGATTTGGAGTTAGTCGTTGTTGTGCATGCCCTTCTGAGATGGAGACACTTTTTATTGGGGCATCGATTTGAGCTACATAGTGATTATCACAGCCTGCACTATATCTTTACGTAGCCAAACCTGAATGCCAGATAGAGGAGATGGATGGAGTTTCTTTGTGAATATGATTTTGAGGTTAAGTACATCCAGGGCAAGGAAAAGGTCATGGTGGATGCTCTGAGTTGACGAAGGCATGAGATATCTATAGTAACTCTTGTTGTGGATTTAAGGACCCAGATCCTCACAGCAGTTCCTACAGATAGTTTGTATCAGGAAGTGAAGGTAGAAATTTAGTCAAATAGGGCTCTAGAGGGAAAGTTTGCTAGTTTTTCTTTGGAATCTGATGGGATTTTTTGGCATTTGGGTCATATGTATGTACCTCCTATAGAGGGTCTTCGTACCCTAATCATGACTGGGGCTCATCGAGCTCCCTATTCTACTCATCTGGGAGTCAAGAAGATGTATGTAGACCTTCATTCACTGTAATTTTGGGCTGGAATGAAGAGAGACATTGCAGGCTTTGTGGCAAGATGTTTGGAATTTCAGAGAGTTGAGGTAGAACACCAACATCTCGTAAGTATTTTACAACCTCATCTCATTCTTGAATGGAAGTGCGATATCATATATGTGGACTTTATTGTCAGTTTACCCATGTCTTCTCATCGACACGATGTTATCATAGTCACTATTGACAGGTTGACCAAGGTGGCACAGTTCTCTCCTGTCTAATCTTCCTACACTGCTTCCTCTGTAGCTAGAATTTTCATGGAGGATATTGTTTGACTACACAAAATTCTATGAAGGATCATTTCTGATAGAGATCCAGTGTCCAATTCTGAATTGTGAACATCATTGCAGAATTCCTTGGGAACCCAACTGAACTTCAGTTCTACCTACCATCCTGAAATAGATGATCAAATTGAGAGGGTCAACTAGGTTCTTGAGGACATGCTTCGTATGTACATAATCGATCAACAATCACATTGGGAGGATTATTTGCATCTGGTAGAGTTTGCTTATAATAATGGCTATCACAGCTCGATTGGCATGGCACCCTTTCAGGCATTATATGGTCATCCTTGTCGGATGCCATTGAGTTGTGACCGTCTTGAGGACCAAGTTCTGCTTGGACTTGAAATGATTTATGATGTGAAGCAATAGGTTGTTCACATCAGAGAGCACTTAGTAGTAGCTCAGGATAGACAAAAGAAGTATGATGATGTGCATAGGGTCGACCATCAATTTTTTGTTGGTGATCAGGTTTTTCTACGAGTGTGTCTGTGAAAGAGTCCAATCCACTCAAGAAAAGACTCTAAGCTCGTGCCTCGTTTTGTGGGACCATTTGAGATGTTCGAGCGAATTGGCCCCATTTCTTATCACCTAGCTTTGTTGCCCAGTCTATCGCACATACATGACATGTTTCATGTTTCTGTACTCAGGCCCTATTATCTAGATGTTTCTCACGTGCTTGATTGGAATACGTTGCAGGTCGAGGACAGGTAGCTGGTAGTCGAGTCCATCACTGTTCTTCAACACAGGAGACTTGTTCTCAAGGGTAGAGAGATTGAGCGGGTATGGGTCCAATGGGACCTTAATGATGAGTCATCAACGACATGGGAGGATGCATCTCGTATTCTAGATTCCTTTCCCTTTTTGTATTCTGGCTTCCAGGAGTAAGCCTAGTTCTAGGGGGGAGGATGTAGTGCCTCTCGTGTTATTGTTACTCTTATGATACTATGTGGATACTATTTATGTTTGATGCAAACTCGAGACTTCGATGGTAATTGTTTTACCTATTTGACTTATGTATTTTTCTTGGATGCACATGATATTATTTTATGATTTTGATGATATAATGATGCATGGTGTTCATATTTATCTGATTATGCGATATTGAGTGGTTACGTATATTGATTAATTCTCATTTCATGATATTTATGATGATTTTGTTTTGATTGAGGTTTGAGTGAGAGGGATGGTGTTACATCACTCATCCATGAGCACCCTACCACACTGCTACTCTCTCTCATGGTGTGTATGGCATCAGATATATATGTTGTTTCGACACTTTTTTATGCAGGATTGCAGGTACCCAAGCCTCGATTCCACATGCACTGGTAGGATAGGGAAAGCCTCGTAAATACCCAATAGATAGGATGCGGTTTAGGGATTTGAAAAGAAAGTATCCTCGTCTGTGTCTGTCACCCCATCAATGTTTGATGATTTCATCCGTCAGTATCCTGTTATGTTATGGTATTGTTCTATTTCATGTCGTTCATTTCAAGTTGTAAATTTTAATGTGTTTATCATTTTTATTTAGATGTGTATCATTGTTGCTAATTGCTTAATTTAATTCAACAATGGTTAGCATTACGATTGAAATTAAACATCAAATTTAACTATTAATGTGAGTTGTGGAAAAATGTCAAGATTTAATTAAATATTTAAATGTTTGTAGATTTAAATAAATATTATTATTTTAATTATCAATATTAAATACTTTAAATAGAATAATATCTTAATTACACTATTGAGAAGATTTTAAATTAGCAATTATATAATATTTCTTATTTAATTATGGATTTATTCAAAACATATATATATATATTTTGGGTATGTGCAGGATCATGATGGGCAAAAAAGTGGCGATATGTAAGTGATATGATGGCCCATGTGGTTGACGACTTTTTTTTTACCCAAAATTGATGAAACGAAAATGGTTTTTAAAGGAGATTCTCAGATTTCTACCAATATAAATTATGCTTTACTTTAAATTTAATACATAATTATTATTCATTTTCTATTTGAATTACGACTAAAGTCCTGATTGATAGGCTGATTGAAAAACATCTATAGCTTTTAAACGGCATCACATTTTTGAATCTAAAACATGTGTCACATTCTATGCTTCACATACTATAGGATTAAAAATAAATAAATTGAATTTCATGAAGTTTTGACCAAGTTAAGGTGGTCAAACATACGAGTTTTTTATATTTTTTAAAAGTTGTAATAAACAATTCATAATTAATTATTTACTTGGAAAACAATTACAAACAAATATGCATCACATTGGGACATGAGTCCTCTACGTATATCTAAAATATAATAAAAAATTATTATCATTTTATTGTGGTTAGGGTGGTCAGACAGACACCTACTTCTTAATTTTTCCCTAAAATTTAAGTACTACTGCATTTGAAATTTCAAATTTTCACCAAATAGTTTTTTTATTTTTTTAAATAAACTTAGTATTCTAGAAACTACATTCAATTTTCTACAAATTTTATTCTTACATACTTTTGAAATAATATAGATAACTTATTCGAATTTTTACATCAAGTTGTTAACTCTGATTTTTCTGAATTTTATTGCCACTTAAGGGCCTATTTTATCCATGATGATCCTACACATACCCTTTTATTAATTAATAAAATTGAAAGACAATAAATTTTAAAATATATATTTAAAAGATTTCTCGTTGATTTAGTTTAAATAAAATGACATTAGATAAAATATTAAAAAATGGGTGAAAGTTATTAGGGGATGGAAAGAATTAATAAATTAAGCCTAGTGGAGTTAGGTGGAGGATTTTTCTAAATGCAAAGATTTTCCTCCAAGTGGAAACCCAAGTGAAAAGAAATTGTGGGGTGTTGAATAAGAAAATTGTGAAATTTCCACCTATTTCTTTTGTTCTCGAAAAATGATAGAATTCTTCCCAGATTTATCTGGTGAATTGGGTGAAATAAAACATTCAAAACTTATTTTTTACCAGTACATCATTCAGAGACGGAAAAACAAAGATTGGGAACTCAAAAAATATACCTTGGTAAAATGTGAAAAGAAAATCACAGGTCAATCTTTTAACGAAGATAAATAAATTAGTTAGCTTATATTGGGGAAATAATTTTGACATATTTTTTAAGCAAGAAAATATTAAAGATTAAGGGGTTCCCAAATTTAAATGTTTTTTACTATATTATATATATATAAATGAAAGAAATTAAAATTTAGGTGATTTATAAATTCCATGTAAGTGGTGTTGATTATTTTATTTATTTATTTATTTTGCATATGTAAAATGAGTAAAAGAGATTTTAAGTCATTACTCTAAATAAAAGGGAATTAATTAATTAGATAGAGTAATTAAGATAAAAGTAAAATTTGTTTCATGTGCTCTTATAATTACTATTTTTGTTGTGAGAATTAAATTACTATTTCGCCAATTGAATTATCATTGTGTTAATAGCGTAGTGAGAATATTTTCCCTTATATTTTCTTTAAAAAAATTTAAATAATTTTGAGATGTAAAGATAGTTTCAAATGTAGGTTATGGATATTACTTGCATAGATTAATAAAAGTAGATTAGAAATTATGATATATTTATAGTGCTAAAATGGTTTAAAATAATAATGATGTTGAAAATATATTGTAAATAGATAGATTGGAATATACATTCTTTAGTGATTTTATATAATTTCGTATTGAACATATAGATTAAAAGATTAAATATAAATTGATCATTTTGACAATGCCTGGACATAGATACCGAAATGTGCTTTTGTTTTAATTTAAATTTAAATATATATATACATATGGTCATGCTACTGTGAATTGTTTTCCTAAAAGAATTATAAAATAAATTAAGTATTAATTATTCAAATCTAGGTATCTTAAAATTAGATTTATTTTCAATTATGTTTAAAATTAGATTTATTTCTCAATGCATTTAAATTTTTTTTTTCTCAGAAGCATTTAAAATAGAAAGGATAAGATTTATTTCCAAGTACATTTAAATTAGTTTTAAATTACAAGTTATTTAAAGTTAAATATATTTACAAAATCCTTATTATTAGATTGTGAATTGTGTATAATTGTTTATGTTAGATTTAAATCAGATTTATTTAAGGTGGAGTCAACAAATGTAAAAGTTAGATTTTAATTAAATTATTCAGTTTGAAAGTAAACAAATATACATATTACATTTTAATTAAATTTATTATTTTGAAGTAACAAAGGTATAGGTTATGTTTTAATTTTAATTATTTTGAGGTAATCAAATGTATAAGTTAGGGATTTTAAATTATGAAAAATCTGATGGGTTACATATTCTAGGTTTTCGTAATTCTTATTTATTTAAAAGATTTTATGATGGAAATGCATTTAATTATAGCTGATTATTTAATTATTCGTTACATTAGCAAGATTGGTTTATGTTCACGTTCAAATGAATGGGTATTTATAATCATCTTTGAACATGTTTAGATAGTTATTTTGTTTATATTCTGAGTGGTCTTTGGAATTGATTTCTTAGGCATGCTAGTGGTTCCATGATTGATCTTATTTTCCCCTTGTTTTATTTTGGTATTGAGGTAATCTTTATGTATAAACATGTTTTGGATGAGTTGGGGACCCATAAATGCTTAAGTCACTTCCTTTTTTATAAGTTATGGGTGGTAGGTTGTTAGGCTTCTAGAGGCGATGGGGAACCTATTGTGTGTTGAATTTTCTCATGATTAGAACTTTGTGTTCCATTGAGTGTAATTTTATTTTGAGCTTGTGGGGGTACCTTGTTCCATGATTTCTTTTCCTTTTGGTTATGACTATGAGCGAGATGGTTCATGCCTCACGCATGCTTTCATTTTGTGGCTTTTATGTTTGGTACACCCCTCGTGGTTGTGAGTCTTGTTTTGGAACTATTGGGGAGTGTGGCTCTTCATGGGGGCCGATGCATAAAGGGGTTGTTAGGGTAACCCATGGAAGAGTTTCCTAAACAAGTGATAATATAATTAATAAACTAGTGGGTTCGGGTAGTTAAACATTAAATAAGATTAATTATGTGCCTCACCCATACTGTTAGTGCTTTCCCAGACTAAGGATGGGATGAGAAGGCCTGGTCGATAAGATCACTGCCTTGTCCTCACAAAAGGTAAGTGGTCCCGCATGAGTCACCCTATGGAGCGGTGCCTTGAGATAAGTAGCCTAGATAACCTTAGATGGAGGTGGTATCTTGTGATAGGTTGCCTGGATATCAATGTAAGGCCATGCAATGACACTCTCCCATAGTACCCATTTACTTTCCTTTGCTTGGTAGCCTCTGGAAGTGTTGATGTACTTGTTTGATGTTGCTTTATGTCAGTGTTGATGTAGCCTTGTTTGTTTGACCTTGTTTGGATGTGGATCCTTTATTTTCATCTCATAGAACGGGGCTGGACCTTCGGGTCCATGTGGACAGGTGGAACGTGCTATGCACCCATTGGGTTCCTAGGATGTGTTTGTGATGCAGATGTGGATGCAAAGTTCTAGAGCTTCACTTGGATGAATATTGTTCTTCATTTTGTACCTTAAATCTTATTTATGTAATTTTTCTTTTACTCAATGTATTCTTTCCGATGATATAAGGGAAGCTTTATGTAATGTACCATTATATCCTTGGTGCGTTTATCTATGGAAATACACTTATCAAATTTTGAATCAAAATATAATCAATGATGTATATATTTTCATCTCTTTGGATCATGAATGATTATATGATATCATTATGTAATCTTGGTTGTTTAATTGCTTTCATTTGATAAAAAAAATTGATCTGTAATGGTCGTTGTGTGTAGCTCAGAGGATGTGGATGACTTTGTAAATACATAATTGTTGTACTTGTAATGCATGTACATATTCATCATATGAAATGTTTCATTTTCGAAAGAAAAATTGTGCGGTGTTTGTTGTCCTTTGGGGTTCACACGATGGGGCGTTACAATTTTCTCAAAAGGCTTTTGGGAAAAGATGAAACAGTGTTTTGGGACCCTTCCCAACTGGTTGCTCATCAATTTTTTGATTATTTGCATAAATTCGATGATTTAAATAACATGGATAATTCCTTCACAGCATTCTTTGTTATGTTTAAGAAAAATATAAATGAAAGAGATATAATTTCAAGGAAAATTGTTGAGAAATACTAGAATGATATCATATTCCATGTTTCTTCTGATGAATGCATGGTAGAAGTGGTTGAACCCCAGATTGTTTGGATTCAACCCTTGGGATATGAAATTACAGAAGAAGAAGTTCAATGTTATGTGCAAATTTTATTGAAAATTCCAAAAGATTCCAATGAACCCAGAATTGGTACATATGTTGAAAAATCCCTGGAAGTTCATTTGGAGTACAAAAAACCTACAAGAAAAATAGTAGATGAGGCACTTAGAAAATCTGGTTTCATTGGTGAACAAATAGCACAAGGAAGAGCTATGGGAGAATAGAAGTCTGATGAGGCTCATTAAAGACCTCATAATCACTAAGTTTTTACCTTTTTAATACTTTACACACTTTATCTTTAAAACTCATAATATTTTCCTTTATGTATGTATTTATGAACTTAATGAGGTATTAAGACTTAGAATATGAATGGTCAATATTAATGCTTATTTTTGTTAAGTGTATGATTAATGTGGTGATTAACCTGTGAATGTCTTATGATATGTGCACCTTTATTATGCAACTTGAGTTGATATTTATTTCTCGGCAAAATGATAACTATTTCTATTTTAAAGTGCTGAATGGTTGGATTGTTTGTGACTCACCCTCAAATGAGTTGTTATCCATTGATCTCCTTTTTTACTCATCATGCCAAATGAAGACTCTACCAACTACAACCAAAGCTCCAACAAAGCACGTCTAGTTCAGAAATCTGGAAATCAATGCAACTGAAGGCAATTACAAGGATTTTCATCGATTATGTTCCTGCATGCTAGGATATCTTTTTAGACTAGGATTAGATTAAGTTTCCTACTTATCTTTTGTTTTTGAAATAAAATGGATATTTATATCCAAACCCAATGCAATTGGATGTTAGGTAAGTATCAAGTTTTTTATCCTTCTCGTGTAATTTATTTTTATGTTTTAAGATAGAATTATTTTTGTACTTCGTCCCTATCTGGGAAAATTCTATGGAAATATAAAAAGAAGTTGATCTCAAATCTGCGTTGGATTCTTTTCAGTACACTTTCTGAATGAGGTGATCCTGTTAGTTGTTTAGTTCATTCATTATTGTTATGTTTCATTTCCTGCATTATTTAAAGTTAGAATCATTTCATTTGTTATGTATTGGAAAGAATCTAGATCAGATTTTATTTTACTATTTGTGTTTTCCATGATTTATTTCTTAGTTAAAGAGTCATTTACACATCTGAAATATCTTGAATTTTCATTTTAATGGAGTCTATGCAAAGAGGAATAGTTACTTGTCAATTTAGTGAAGTGTGGAATGGAATAGTTTATTTCTAAAGTAGTTAGTTTAGCTTTTAAATAGATCTTAAAATTCAGCAAAGTAGATAAGATTAATCTCCCATTCTGTCATAATCTAAATTGTCTCGTAATAAACCCTCTCTATTTTGCTTCCATTTTAAAGGTTATTTAGAATAAATCAATAAATAGGAGAATAGAATAGAACCACTTTTGATTAAATATGTATAGTATAGAAACGCTCTCGATTGAGCAAAAATAACTTTGAAATGCTCCTAATCAAGCCAAAACTAACAAACCACCCCCAAAAGTCGATCCAAATCTTACCGCAAATAGCTTCAGACACCCCTGGGTTGAAATTCAATAGATTAAATGAGTAGGAATTGTGACAGTATCAACTTCCTACCATCAAATTCTAGAGAATAGTTAGGTGTAAGGAGATTTGGCAGGATTGCTCCTTCTATACCAGCTTCTAGCCTAGCTGCAATAAAAACTGAACCAGTGTTTCTGACAAAGGAAAAGGCTTGACCCCTTCCAGACCAACTACAAGATTAGGTAAGAGAAAAGGTGTTCCTCTAGTAGTGCCTGTTAAGTGAGGAAGAAAAGAAAAATATACAAGGGAAAAGATTCCTAGTATTACTGATGATCAAGAGGAACTGGAGGAAGACCTTGATGCAAAATTAACAAGAAAGAAGATACTAAGCATTTCCTCTGGTGAAGGTGCTTTGCAAGAAGCTAGTGTTGGATAAAAAAGAATGCATTATGCATCATCCTCAGAGGAAGATCAAGAACAAGACGTCAGTGATCACGAGGCAGAAGGAAAGAAGGAAAAAGTTGCAGAAGAGGTTTTCTTGAACTAGGTAGAGCAGAATGTTTCTCTGGTAAGACCTAATGACCCTCTCAGACTAGAAGCATTGGTAAATACTTTGTTACATTATGAAAATAAGTTTAAATCCACCACAAAATTTTTTAATCAAGTAGGTGAAGAGGATAGGAAAATAATAATGATGGCTATCATTCAATATGTCATTATTTTGGAAGTTAAATGGATTAATGTTAAGGATAATGTGTCTGAGAATTAATGGGAAGATCTAATGAAGAGAATATTAAAGGCAATTGAGATAGAAGAGAAAATAAGTACTAAAGCATTAAAGGAAATTGAATCCTCTCTATCTCTGACTGATCTGGAAACCTTGAAGAAGTTTTTTTCTACATTGTTCCGAATGAAGAAAAGGGTTAATGTTTTAATGACAAGGGATAAGATGCAGATTAAGAAGATAAAGAAGGAAACTATAAACACAATCAAGAGTATGGATGAAAAATATGGTATGCTTGGTGCATCTGGATCAACAGCTAAATTAGGAGAAGAAGCCCCTACAAAAGTTAAGGAAGACACTCCTTCTAGTAATAGTGATGCAAACGTACCTCTGGAAAATAATGACATAGATATCCCTTCGAAAAGTGGTGCTATAGATGTTCTTCTAGAAATTGATGTTGCTCCTCAGATATATACTGTAGAAGAAATAGATAAAGTTGAAGAAGAAAAGGAAAAGGATGAAAGAAAGAAGGTAGAAGAAGAAAAAGAAGAGAAGATAGAAGAAGAAGAAAAGGAAGCAAAAAAGAAGGCAAAGGAAGAGAAAGTTGAGGAAGAAGAAAGAAATGAGGAATCAGGTGAAATTGTTGGAAAGAATGAAGAAGGATCAAGGTAGGTAGTTGAATCACAAATTTCCTTCGAAGAGTCCTCCTCTGGTGATGATGTTTTGAAAGTCCTGTTATCTAAGAAAATAAAATTCCAACCAGTAATTCCTTCGGTGCTACTACAACTTCCCATGACTCAATGCTATGCAAATCTGGACAAGATTTATTCTATGCATAAAATGGTGTTAGGTGATGTATTGCATGCATCTAGTAGAAGAGAAATCTTGGAAATGCATCAGAAGGGAACTGAGCTTATAGATGGATCCATCAAGGATTTATAGGAAGTCACACCTAGTACATCTGTGGACTCATATCTCACTCTGGTAGAAAACATGAAACTTATATTGGACTCCTTCAAGGAGTATGCCATCAAACTTGGAGAGAAGACAAGACAGGATGTTGAAGAGAAATTGGCTGAAAAAAGGCTATTGGTTCTTCATGGCAAGTGTGCTCTGGAACATAAAAATTTACAAAATAGCATAGAATCTATAAAGGCTTGTTAGTCTAAGGAAAAAATTGTGTTTTCTTATTGCATAAGGTGGCCAGATGCCACACAAAGTATAAAAGACCTTATGGACTCCATTGAGTCTCAATTTACAACTATTTCTAATACATACAATGTATCCAAGGATAGAGACATGTCAACTTGGAATATCATCTCTATGCATAGAGAGAAATAATCATAAAAATTGGTCTACTTGGTGACAATGTAAGGATGGAGTACACTCTGGTAGCCAATGCCTTGGCTAATCCTGACAAACTAGATAAGATCAATCTGATTTTGGATACTCCAGATGAGGTTGAAGAGAGTTTGATTGTGTTGGAGTATTTGAAGAAAATGCTAATATCTGCTAAATAGAGTTTCGAGAGTGGTAAAACAGCCTGGAAAGGCATTCTTGAGGAGCTTCAAACTGCTCCCTCCTCCAAGTAACATTTTTTTTACGCATTCATTGAATCAAACTCCTAAGGGAGAGTTCAGTATTTTGATTTTCTTAGTTGTACATTACTCTGAACCATGTGTACATATGTATATTCATATATTTTTGGGTCACCCTTGTCCTTGATGTCAAAGGGGGAGAGAGAAAAGGAGAGAAAAAGGAAAATTGTTATGGAGAGAAAAAGGGAGAAATCTGTATACAGGAAGATTGTACATTCTTTTGGCACATGTTTCCATCAATGACAAAGGGGGAGATTGTTGGAAGAATGAAGAAGAACACATCTCTTAAAGTGGTTCTTGTGTTTTCATTGATGTCACCATGATATATATATGAGTTGCAATTGCAAGTTCAAATTCAGTGTTGATTCAATATTCTGAACCGGCAATGCAAAAACATCTTCCAATATTTGGCTCCACAATTCCCCTCTAGTGATCATCATTTCTCATAGTTTTTAAAAATGGTTTTTGGCTATTGGAAGTATGCATGTTCAGAATCTCGTGTGTACAGGTCCTTTTGCTTGATGTTGGCATCATTTTTTTGTTTACATTTTGTCATTAGGTCTGTCTCTGGCTGACCTCATAAGTAATTGAAGTTGTAATGGACTAAATTTTTTTTCAATGATCCATGTCGACATGGTGTAGTGTGCTACATTCTTGAATTGTTTTTAAGAAGGTTTCGTATTTGATTGAAGCTGACCTAATTGGCGCTTGTGGTCAAGTTAGATATATATACAGGATAGTTTGGAGATTGAAGGGTGTATGAAGTTTTAGTAGTGTATGTATGTTGGTGGATTGAAAGTGAGTGAAAAAAGAGTGAATATTGATCTACTGCCATGAAAATTCTTTGAGCTTCAAAGGAACTGAATCTGCACTTGTGAGGTGTATCTTCATCAATTCATTCTATGGTTGTAAGACATTTTGTTACTATATCTTTTGTAGGCAGTGAGCCTCTCTTTTGGACAATGAGTCTTGGCAGTGAGCCACCCTTTGTAATATCTTATAACCGGTTATACTATATTATGAATTAACCCTCACCGTGGTTTTTCCCATTCCGGGCTTTCCACGCAAAAATCCTGGTTTTCATGTGTTGTGTGTTTTCATGTTTTTTTAATGCTCTTGCTTATCTTAACTATCATATGCATTGGAATAATTGGATGGAATTTTTTCAATAAGTTTAAGGAGATATTGATTCACCCCCTCTTAGTATCTTGGGTATTCAACAAGTGATTGGGGAATGAAGGTTTAGTATTGATTAGATTAGATGAATGGTTGGGATTAAAACATTTTGAATTTAGAGTAAAAGTAGTTGGAGATGGGTAGAAAGAATTATCTTTGTTGATTTTATGCTTAGTATCGAATGTTCAATTTGTTTTGGATTGATGCTTTTTTATATTTTAAATAAGTTGTGGACATGACATGATTGTCCCATTATTGGGAGATTAGACTAGGATTTGGGGATTTTGGCTAATTAATTACATAATTATATTGTTCATTCAATTAGTGGTATGGATGTAGGATGTTATCTTAATTAAATTTATTTAAGAATTATTCAATCAACTTGATGATAGAGGGAATGCTAGAGAATAATTCCTAATTAAATAAATAAATGTAATATATCTAATAAATTAGTATTGATATTATGAGAATGTGGTTATGATTAGTATGTTAAGTGTTGTGAAAATGATAAGTTATGTGGAGGGTACATAATATATTAAGAGGGGGTGAATTAGACGTATCATCCAGTTTCAACTTGATTTAGCATTAATTACCATTAATAACTTCTCCAAACATGAACCCTAAAGCAATAAAGAAGCAATTACTAATTTCCTTAATGATGAAGCAATTAAGTAACAAAAATGTACACATCCACACAATGAACACAAGATTTGAATGGAAACCTAGAATGGAAAAATCCACTATGAGAAAAGATGCTTGGAGCTACTATCCAAATCTAGCCTCAAAAATATAATATGAAATTTATAATGATTTGTAGACATCAAACCACATAAATTAAAACCTTAAAGAGAGACAACAATCCCCTAGGATTGAGCTACAACATAGTCATTGAGAAAAAACTTAGATTAATAAGCTTCAACCTCACATTATAGAAATAAATATAGATCCACATCCACTCAACATTCTCTACATCAATAAGTGAACACATCCTTTAACAATATCTCAATTTTGTTCAACATCCCAAACTTCTCTTTTCTACTTGCATACCATTTTGCATATACATTTTTTATGTGCAGACACATTACACACTTAATTTAAAAGTTGGTGTAAGATAAAAACATGTTCTTCCTTCCATGGACATAAACTAGTCATATTTTACCTACACACACTTCCTCTAGTTGGTACACGATTCCCTTTTTTGGTGCAAATACTCAAACATTATACATAGTGACCATTCAACCATCAAACATAGACTCTTCTATGTCAATTTTAACTTGTAATTTTGTAACTCAAATCTACTGAAATTGTAAAATATGATACTACATGAGTAACTATACTTTAGTTCCAAACCACAAGCCATACTATTCAATAGTGGTAGAATGTGGAGCCAATCACCATGAAAATACAACTAAGTGTACAACTTGTTTTTGAGCAACCAACCTCAAAAATATGTCATAGGTACTTCTAGATCTTAAATGCTTAGACAAGTCATGTTAGAAGCAACTACACTTAATTATTACTGATCTTCTAATCCTTTCGAAATCACACCTTTAACATCAATGACAACATATGTTTAACATTGTGATGTTAGATGTGTTATTCTAGGATGTGGTGAATTTGAGGTGTCAACATATACTCCATCAAGGTAATTACATAACACATGAGGGAATAAAAATAGCTATAAACATTTTTTAGTCCATCTACAGTAGAAAACAAGCACACACCTATGTGCTTGAATTATAACATACTCATATTATGAATTGGCAGTGACTAGAGAGAGCTAGGGAGATGAAGGGAGAGAGGAGAGAGAAGTAGAAATAAATAAAGCATGAGAAATAGGGGGAGAGTGAGAGATAGTTATAGATAGAGGGAGATATATCTAGAGATATATATAAAATGGGATAGGGGGAGAGGGGGAGAGGGAGAGGGGTAGAGAGGTATAGAGAGCAAGAGGGAGAGAGATAGAAAGAGAGAAAGAAATAGGTAGTGTCTATGTATATGAGTGAGGGAGAGATGAAAAGAGAAAATATAGATAAATAGATAGAGGGTGGGAGAGGGAGGGAGAGAAATATAGAGGAGAGAGGAGAGATAGATAAAAAGCATGAGCGATAGGAAGAGAGGTAGAGATAGGTAGAGAGAGGAGAGAGAGATAGAGGTCGAGTAAGGGAAATGGAGAGAGATATGTGGAGAGAGATAATGATAGGGAGAGGGAGAGGGAGAGGGGGAGAGATAGTGAGAGAGGGAGAGATAAGGAGATAGAGATAAAGAGAGAAATATAGAGATGGATAGGGTTTTTTAGAGAGAAATATAGAGATGGATAGGGTTTTTTATAGATTTCAAAAATTTCTTCATCTCTTCCTTGTTTCCTAGACATCATAAATGCATCCATAGTAGAGATTATAATCTACATCAAAACAATTAGCACAAATATTTCATCCTTTTAATTATAACATTCCAAATTTGCGAAGATAATTATTATAAAAACAAACTTCAACTTTTTTTATCTTTTTTCATTTCTATAAAAATAGATAATTTCTAAATATTCTTCAATAAAATTTGATTAATTTCTATAAATAAAATGTAAGTTATAGTTAAAAAGCCTCTTTGTATTTTTAGTTTACAATTAAGATATTTTATTAAACTGAATCATTATTACACCAATAAAAATGCATGCAAAATTTTAAGATAGCTTACAAAAATTTAAAATCGTAGGATTTTTGTTATTCACGAGTAAAAAAATATTTTTTCTTCAAATGTGTATAAATTTATATAAAAATAATAGTAACTTATAGAAAAAGACTTAAATTCATTATAATTTTAAATTTTTAAGGGTGGAAATTAGGGCTTAAATTTGATGGTAAACCCTTTTTGTTTGAAACAGTGGAAATAGGTGGAGGCCTTATCTTTGAGGAGATAGGGTTCCTACTTCACACTCTTGTTTCACTCAAGGAAACCCTAGAGATCTCGATCCAAGGATAGAATGAGAGAAAGGGATTTGATAAAGGTTGTCCTAGGGTATGATTAATGACTAAAGAAGGGCTCACCACCAAGCTAGGGATTGGAAAGACAAGTAACATGCAAGACCTAATGATCAAACCTAATGATATTGGAAGACTTAAATAGATGACCTAGAAATGAATACAAAGTAGAATAGAAAAGTGGAAAAGTATAGAGGTTCACCTCAAAACCTATAGAAGCTTGAATGAAGACTTGAAGTATTGAAAATTCCAAATTTAATGCACACAGGGATGCATACACTAGGTTGGACGATTTAGTCCTAGATTAGGGTTTCTAAGAAGGAATAGAAATCTAGTAGAGACTAATTTGGAACACCTAAAAACTAGAAAATCCACTATACTGGGACTCATATGCCAAAAGTGGCATAGCGGTCCTCCTTGGCTTTTTTAGAAAGTCAAAGTCTCAATCTACTCTTCAACCTCTGCTCTATCTTCTCAACTTGATTTCTGGATCTAAATGATTGAATTGTGATTTGTAGATGTCTTTTAATGATCTTCTAAACAAGGTGACAACTTTGAAAACTTTTCACACTTGACAACTTCTTTCCAATATGTCTTCAACCTAAATCTACAAGTCACACACAAAAGAGAGGGAAAAATGTTTGTTTCTTAGTGAGAAGGGGTTTGCCTCGGTCAAACCCTATTTTGGTAATCAAACCTTGTAATGAAATATAATGTTCAAAGGAAGAATGATGAATGAACAAGATGATATGTTGTAACTCACCAAACCCTAGAAACAAAGTGTTGCAAATATATATGAAGTGGCTCCAATGGATGTGGATCTTGAATCTTGCTTGAATGTTGTAGATCTTGATTTGAATGCTTGCCTAAATCATGAAACCCTACATCAAAATTGTTAGCTCAAAATAAAGATGATGGATGATGACTTTGGCATGATGCTTGATTCTTGAATAATTCTTCAAAACCCTTGATAATTGGCTCTTGAATGCTCTTGTGAACTCAAATTTTCTATAAGGATTCTTATTCAACTTGCTAGGTCACTTGATTGCTTATTAGTAGAAAAATGAGTGAAATAACTTTGTATGTATACTTGTTTATGCTAGGTCATTTATGAATGCCCGATTTTATCCCCTAGAATCAATAATTAATTAGCCTTGGATTTGAATGAACGGGTCCAATTAGCCTCAATTAATTAATAAAGCCCTAGATTAGTGTGGAAGTGTAAAAATACACTTTACAACACCCTAAATAAGGAACCATTAAGTCCATTTTACTATGAAGAGCCCTAAACTCAATGTGAATGTGTGAAACACATTACACCACCAAATCAAGGAAACATTAGGTTCATTTATTATTAATTATTCCCAAATTAAGTGTGAAAAAGGGATACTTTTTTGACACTATAGGACCAAATTACCAGATCAAGGTGTCACCAAAACTATGTAGTAGACTAGACAAAACTACCAATAAACAATGTTGGCATCAATGACAACACATCAAAGGGTTTCTTCTTCATTCTTCCAAACAAAAAAGGAGATATGGGTCATGTGATGTTTATTCCACGCTTTTCTAAAAAGGATTTACGATTCCAACCTTCATCCTCAGATTCATCTCATGCTCCATCATCTACTGTATTTATGACTTCAAATGGTAAGTGAGAAATATTTTCTTTAAAGAGAAAATAATTTCTCCCAATACTTATCCTATGTCGAAGCAAGAGAATATTTTTTTGGAGGATTCTCAAAGCCTACTTTATTTCTCTTCATCCTCCAACACGTAATAAATTTTATAGCAATAACTCATTTTGTGCATGTCATCGAGTATATGGTCATTCCATTAATGAATGTGACACTTTGAGTAATAAAATATGACAATTTAATGATTGTGGTTCTCTTCCATGTGTTGATGAACCTAATAGCTCTAAACAATAATGATCTTTATTCAATGGTGTTGCTCCTAACTATGTGGCATTTGTAGCTCCACATATCTTCTCTTTGTCATTCATGATGGTACAATCTCAATTGCAACTGTATTATTTGATGGTAACAACACAATAGTCTCTAGTGTGTTTCTTTCCTTTACACTTAGGGAGAAAGGATAAATAGTTTTGGTAGGTACATATTCTTTTCAAGGATCACCTCTTCCAATTTTCTTCATTAAAATATCAACATAGCATGTATGTTGACATTTTAAGGGGAGGAATATCCCCTAGCCATTTCATAGATGTCTTGTGAGATTTAAATTATTTACATACCCCTTTATGGTGGTGTTGTTTGTAGGATTCCCTAAGGTGTGATTATCAATTTTTCCCTTGTATCATTAAAAATCGATTCATCCCCTGTGACATTAAACCTTTTTGCACCCCCTCAAATTTTATTGGCAATATAGTCCATGTATTTAGCATAAGGGAGCTTATTGGATCATGTACTTGAGCATTTTTACATGGCCACCTAGAATAGCACAACTTTCTTTCCAATGGAGCCATGTGTTTCATGGGTGATTTTACATCCTTATGAGGGATAAGTTTTTATTTAATTAACACATTCAATGGATGAAATTTGGTATTTGAGACAAATTTAACATCGAGGTCTCTTTACCTTACTGATTCAAAACCTTTTTAGTACTAACCCTTGTGTTTGTGTTTTATTGTGTTTGTATTGATTGTTTTATATCTTCCAAATGTCTACTTTATATCTTTGGTGTGTCAAATTCATGTTTTTTCGTGTGTTTACTTCATGTATTATGTGTGTATTTATTATGTATTCATTCTATATGGTATGTTTCCTTTGTGTATGTACTTCATTGATTATTCTTTGAATGTCTTATGTGAGACTTACTCTTTTCTTGTCTTATGTGCATGTTTGTCTTAACATTGTGAATTGATGAGATCCTAAGTTGGGGGCTTGCGCACCACTCAAATTAGTGTCATCTTGTCTCTTTAGTGCTTTGATGTGGATTTTTATTCCTTTAGTGTGAGTATGAATGTAAGATCATACCACAACTAAAGTGGGGGCTAAATTTAATGTTAAAAATTGTCACCCTTGATAATTTCACACTACCTTGACACCTTATTTTCCTCTAACTTTAATTATAATAATATTTTACCAATTTTGAGGTTGGATTAGTAAAATGCATTTAAATCCCTATCATCTTGATAATTTTGGGTAAAAAAGTACTAGTCACAAGTGCAGGTCGCCCTAAACCAAAAAGGAAATTTTTGAATGTTCAAAATTTTGATTGGTGGTCTTTTCTGATATAAAAATGATCTGAGGTCAGAACCTACTCAAAATGATTAATTAAAATGCATATATAATCATATTTTCCTTTCATTTTGATCATAAGAAGGAGCCAGTTTATGAATGAGAGATCAATTAGAAGGAAATTATGGAGAAGTATTGAGTTATCCTCTATATGATATGATACAACAATCTATTGTGTATGTGAGCTAAAATTTTGTATGCCTATCAAGAAATCAAGAAATTCATCAATGAAATCATGTGGGACATTTCTTCTTCGACAGTTTTCACATCAAGGTAACATTACCATTTATCATTTATTAATTTTAGTCAGTCATTATTTTTTTAGCCTCTACCCGTCCTAGGGTATTTTCTCTTGATCATCATAAAGTTTTGTAAGTGGAGGTAGAAATACCAAATTTTGGGTTTAATTTAGGAAAGACCCTATACAACACAAACTTTCCCCTAATTTAGCAAAATATATTCTAGGAAAACGCATAGCAGATAGTGATTGACATCTCAATATTTTCATATTCGATGAAGGATAGACTCACTAGACGGTGCCACACACCCTAGACTAGTAAATTTTGGCTCACATTTCGATCATAGGTTCCTCTCTATCACTATTTTTTAGATATGGGTCTATATTGTTACTTTTTATTGTTTTTGTGATAAATTACATTTTTAGATCTAGGGTTACATGTCAAATAGGATTGTAAAATTATACATCAAATTTATTACAAAACAACACATCACAAACATAAATCACTAGGGGATTAGATCTCCATTGTCACAGTAAGTCAATCATCAAAACTATAGTTGATCTATATTTCAATTTTGAGTAAGTAAAAAGGAGATAATATTAGTCATTCTAATTGGATGTATGATCACTTTTCCTATGAAACAATGTGTATAGATAATTATGTTGGCCTATAGTAACCACAATTCCTCCTAACCACTTGCACCATTTCAATGAGAAAAAATAAATCATAAAGGAGATAGATCCAACCAAGGTATTTTAGAATTTTAATTGTTGTAATCAGAACATGGTCCATGGGCATATAATGTTGTAGCAATATTTCTTAATCTTAATATGTGTACTATTTTGTTATGTTAAAGTGTATATTAGAGTGAGTATACTCATTGAGTTTTCTAATGACCTTTCATACTATAGAATATAACATTCATATGATTTGTGTCACCTGATATGTCCTCTAATTATGTCTTTCCTACATATATTTTCTAGTATTTCTATTATTTATGTTTGTGCTCTATGAATAAGTTATATTTTATTGGGCTATCTATTGATAATTATGTAAATATCTAGCTTTTAGACATAAATGCACTTGGAATACTATCCTCCCAATTCAAACATCTTTTCTTTCCCTCTCAAAATGATTGTTTTAAAAAAAATCAATAATTGCTCATCAAATCATAAATGGAATATCTCTAACTAATCACCTAAGATGTCATATTTAAATAAATATATTTAGATAATAAAATGATTTGTGACATCTCATATGTCTTCTAATTTTACTTTTTAATGTTCTTTTTGTCCTTTAATTTTGTGGTACAAAATTTTGATAGATCTTTGTTAAGACCCTCTATTTGTGATTGCATCAATTTATAACCCCTAGAATTAAATGTGTTCATAACATATCCTATTTAAACATGTTTTCCTACATTGTTGAGATGACCCTTTTGAAATTTTCAATTATGCTTATTGACTCACACATGAAATATAAGAAACTATGGAATACTATAAGAAAATGAGTATAGTACTAAAGTTAGAAATTTCAAAGGCCTATGATAACATGTATTGGAGATTTCATTTTTTTGTTCTAGAAAAAATTGGTGTTAGTTGAATTTTTTTTAAATTAATCAAAGAATGTTTCTCCACCCCAAGTTTCTTTTTTTTATTAAATAATTTCCCCAAAGGACAATTCTCTTGTGGGAAGGGTTTAATGCAAGATGACCCTATTTCCCCTTGTTCATAATAGTTGTTGATGTTCAGAGAAATCTTGATCGAGGATTACTTAAAGGAATCAAAGCTACTTTCTCTCTCCCTCCTGCTTCCCATTAGCAGTTTGTTGATTATATGATTCTTTTTGGTGTTGCCTCTATTATTGAAGCTGCTAATTAGAAGTTTATTTTTGAGGATTATGCTAAAGCCTCAAGTTAGCATATTAACTATCCCAAAAGTGAGCTTTTTTTGTTTAATTACAATAAGTAGCTAAAGGAAAAGGTTCTAAGAATTCATGAATGTTAAGAAGTTGTTCTTTTATATGCTTACCTTGGGCTTCCCTTAAGCACTAAGAAGCCACCCAATTTTTATTGCAATGGAATAATTGAGAAGGTCCAAAAAATCTTGTAGGTTGTAAAGGTAAATTGTCGAGTCAAGCTGGTAAAGATCAACTCCTTAAGTCTTCCCTCTAGAATATCCTAGTTTACTTTCTTTCCCTATTCAAAATGTCAACTTAAATATTAAAAAATTTGAGGAAATCCAAAGGACCTTTCTTTGGACAGATACTAAATAAAGAAAAAGGATAGCCTTGGTATGCTATTAGAAGGTTTTCTCCCTTAAGAGAGTTGGAGGCATGGGGATAAGAAGATTAAGTCTGTTTAATCAAGCTCTCCTTTCAAAAATTTCCTAGTTCTTCATTCAAGGGAACAAGGGTTGGGTCAATATTCTAAAAGCTAAATAAATGGGTAATGAGGATCTCTTTTGTTTGCTTTAAATTCTTAGGATTGGCCTAAAGGATCAGTCATATGGAATAACATTTTAAAAGCAAGTACTTTAAAGCAATGTTCTAGAAGGAGGGTGGTAAATGAAATAAATGCTATATTCTAGGATGATGCTTGGGGAAATCATCATGTGCTTTCCTCCATTATCTAGCTAAACCACATTAAACAAGATTTCATAAGTCTTAATGGGGTCTTCTTATATGATTATGTTGATTGGGGAGGAGAGATACCTAGATGGAAAAAATTTAGATAACAAATGCTTGAGTTGAGGGGTTTGAGAGGGGGTAATCAACTTGGATTCCTTGATCCCTTCCCTATCTTGGACTCTCTTATTGGATACTTGTAATGTTGAAAAAAGTAATCCTTTTTCACACTTAGTTTGGATAATTGACGTGAATTTTAATTAATTGTATCTTGGAATAGTGTTGTGATGTGTTGTACACATTCACATCATTCTAGGGTCCTTATTTAATTAAAATGTGCCTTAAATTGTCCTTTTCAAGAGTGTTGTAAAGTGTTGTAACACACTTTCACACTTTTCTAAGGTTTATTTAATGAATTAAGCCTAATGGGACCCTTTTAATGAAATATACTTAATGTGTACCTTACTTAGGTGTTGCAAAGTGTTTTAACACACTCTCAAATTTATCTAGGGTCCTTTTAATTAATTGTGGTTAATTGGAGTTAATTAACCCTTTTAATTCAAATTCAAACCTTATTTATGACACCTCCCAAAGATCTATCCTAAAACCCAAAATTCAAATTTCATAACATTTAATTGGGAAAATTTAGGTCCTAGAAAATGATGGTAGGACCCATTCACCCTAGATTTTTAGTGTTATTTCCATCCTCGAGGTTAGCTCCTAGAAAACGTAGCCAAGACCCATTCGCCCTAAGTGGTGAATGGGTCCTCCCTTAATGAGGATCCCCTTTTTGAATTTCATTGTGGTGGGAATTTAATAATGTTTATCTCGAGATATGGTGTCAACTTGAATTGCTTGAATTTCAGGGTTAATCTCCTAATTTAGTATAAATAAGGGGTTAATTCACATTGTTTCTCCTATCAAGTTTATGAAGCATTCTAGAAATTCCAAAAGAACACTATAGAGCACTTCAAGAGCATTTTCAAAGGAATTTCAAGGTAGATTATCAAGGGTTTATTGAAAAAAATCAAGATCATATCATCATGTTAAAGGTTTGATGCATTCATGCATGTTGTTGAGCTAAGATTGTGAGTGTAGCATTGAGGGTCTACTTGCAAGCATTATTTCACATCCAAGATCTACATTATTCATGGAAACTACATGTTAGAGTGGAGATTCGTATTACAAGACATCTTCCAAGGTATCTACATTGCATCATTTCATGTTTCATGCTTTAATTTCATCGTCTCATCATTTGGTTTAATTACCTATAAGGGGTTTGACTTAGGCAAGCCCCTATTCACTAAAAATAAAAAATAAAATTCCCTCCCTTGAATGCGTTTTTGCAGATTTATAGGTTGAAGATCGAGTGGAGGAAAGATTTGGAGCAAAATTGTCAAAATTGTCAAGTTGCAAAGTTTACCTTTAAAGTGAAAGAAAAAAGAATTGAAGATACAAAATTAAGTAAAAAAATTCGTGATCTAACAACTGGGAATCTGAGAGTATAGACATCAAGGCAAATAACCCAGATCTTAGTTTTAGAAACCCTAATAGAGACCCATTCACCATTAAAGACAAATGAGTCATTTGTGCCCTAAAATCAGGCTTCTTGCAACAAGGTACACACCTCTTTGAACTTCCCTCATAGTTCCTATAAAAATTAGGTATCATTTCCGATTGTTATTTTAGCATTTTGACCTTCATAATTGAATGTTTCATAGTGAAAATTACTTGGTTCATCATCTTGATCCATTTTATCTTGGTGGTGAACCTTATTTTTCTATCTTTCAATATTGTATTCTATTTTTTCATAATGGTGAAGATGTTTGTGCTTGGAGTCACAACCATTTGGGTGCATTCTTTGTAAGATCTGCCTACACCAAAATGGAACAACCATACCTCACTCCTCATAATTTTGACTAGAAGAAACTATCTAGAATAAAAAATTAATTTTGAAGATCAATTATTTTTTGGTGGGAAACAGTGCATGGTAAAATTCTTAAAATTGATGTGTAACACCCCTTTGTTTTGCTTTATGGACTGGACAATGTGTCCTTGTTTTGTTTTGATTTATGTTTCTGGATATTCAAATACTTTATCTTGTGTGTGTATTTGATCGCTATTTATAGAGCGGCGAACTATTTTATGTGTTGTGATGTGGTTTATCTGATGATTTGTTTTACATGCTTTAATGATGTATGGAAGTTAGTAGATATAACATGTAATTTTAATATGAGATTATTGAGTAAGTTGTAAATATCAATTTTGACGAGTGTATTGGTGAAGGGGACGGGTTCGCACCACTCGCTTACGAGCACCCTGCGATTATGTAATTTCCTCTTCACGATGTGTATTTTATGTTGTTTATATTATATGATGTTGGTTAGTATGTTTTTAGGTTTGCAGGTACATGACATCGACTCCACCTAGTTTCACAGGTTTGAGCGGGTCGATCCAACGGTTAAGTTGAACGAGAGATAGTAGCTATGTAACTTGTGCCAAGTCTACACCCTAGCCATAGTGTGTCGTCAGTCGTGGGTGTCGAGTCGTTGATTGTCTTGCTTTAATCTTATTTGATTTTAAAAGGATTCTTGATTTGAAATTAAATATTTAGAATAATTGCATTAAATTATGTTGATGGTTATTTTATTTAAAATTAAAATTGTGGATAGAAGTTTATATTTAAATTAATTAATTAAATTAAATTTAGTCCATGGGGATAAATTTAGTTATTAAATAATTAAATTAATTAATTAAATGTGATGTTAAGAAAATTAAATGAAAGAAAATAATTTAATTCATTTTGGAATTTTATTTCAATTAGTGGGAATTAAATTAGAATTTGGGAATTAAATTTGAATTAGAAATAATTAAATTTAATTTGGGAATTAAATTTGAATTAGAAATTACTAAATTATATTTGGAAATTAAATACAAAATTAGATTTGGTTGTTGAAGATATTTTCAATTATGCCAACATGTGTGAGTTTAATTAATTAGAAGAGTTTGTTAAAAATTCATTCACAGAGAGAATTTTGGGGAAAAAAAAACTTCTTCAGGTGTGAGAGGATATTTTTGGAAAAAATTGCACAGAGGAGGGTTTTAAGAAATTTTCGGCTATAGAATTGATTTGGAAGATTCTATTGAAGTTTGGTTGTGCTTTTGGATTGTTTTCTTGCTTGGAATCACTCCACGGTTGAAGAGAAATTGTGAGATCTTTGGAGGAGGCTTTGCAACAAAAATCTTCTTTTCCTATAGCTTCAATACCAGGTTTTATTCTGTGGTTTATTGTTCTTGAATTGTTTAAATTAAATTGGTGGTGATTAAAAAATTGTTTGTTAAATTCATTTAGGAATAGAGATCACTATATGAGAATAGAAATTATCTATTTAGATTTTGGAAGTTTTATTTTTCCTGTGAAATTTCTTTAGGGAAATTGTGAAAACCTCTGTAGAATTTAATTTATTTGAGGAAATGGTTAGTTTTGTTATTTAAATCAAACCTAGAGGTTGAACAACATATTTAGATTGTTCTAGAAAATTTAATCTCTGTAGAAAACAAATTTATTTCAAAAAAACCTCTGAATTTAATTTATTTGAGGAAATGGTTAGTTTTTTTATTTAAATCAAACCTAGAGGTTTGTGAGGTCCACCTCTCTGATACATTTATTGCTTAGACTATTTTGAGTTTTAGTATTATTGACTATGTTTGGTGATACCATTTAGGACATGATATTTTAGACAATTGAGTTTTTATGATGGTTTTATTATGAAATTTAAACATTTGAATTCTTATGATGATTAGATTATGGGTAGGCTACATGCTTAGTTAGCTTATTGTGATGGTTGACCAAATTTTATGCTAGTTACTGTGGTCGTTCAATTTGGTTTTGAAATGATGAACAAATGAAATATGTGATATGAATGAACCACATTGCAGTTTGAAATTAAGGTAAATGAATTGGAAATGATGTGATTAGTGATTTTTCTAGTTATCATATGAATTATATATATGCTATGAGAAATTCTGAAACTTGAGTATATGAAATGGTGATTCAATTGTTTTGATATATGATTTATTGGATGGATTAATGGGTGCATTGAGTGTGCAGGTACACTTTCCATGCCAATGGAAATTGGAGGTAATTTTGGGAACCTTGAGTAATTAACCAGTGAAACCAAGCTATAGTCCATATGAAGGGACTATAGTTTCATTTTGTAATGTAATTTATTCGTAATGTTGTTTGTGAATGTTTGTAAGTGATTTTTATTTCCATGTCAATCCACCTAGATGGTGAGTTGTCCATCCAAATGGACAAACTCGGATTTGAACTTTAGGGCACTTTTTGGGGGTTGAAAAGTTATGTTTTTAAAGTATTTTTATGGGTTTAAGGTCCCTAGGTCAAGTACCTATGGGTTAAGTATTTTTTTAGCTTAGAATGTTGAGTCAATTTCATGATTGGGCACCCTTTTTGAGGCTTTAAAGAGGTTTGACGAAATTAAGGTTTTGAGAAGTGGGATGGGGACTAGTCTCTTTCCATTCCCACTTCTTCAAGTTGCCTTGGAAGCCTCCCAAGCTCTCACACATGTGTGAGCACACATGAGTGAATGTGCTTGGGAGAGTGAATGGATGAGTGGAAAATGTCACTTCCCCATTCAAAGGAATTCAAACTTGAATTCCTATATAGAAAACCATGAACAAGGGTTTTGGGGATTCTCTTTTGCATTTTTTTGTTTTGGAGTTGTAATTTTGGTTGTGAGCTCTTGGATTTGGCTTGGGGAATTGGAGAGAAAGCTTGGAGGAGGAGTTGTCCTCTTCCTCATCACTTACTTTCAAAGCTTGGATTGAGGTAGGAGTTCCACATCTTTTTTCTTCTTTGTTTCTTATATTTGCATGCTATGTACATGTGATCGTGTGTTTGAAATGTTTTCCCTTAAATTTTGTTTTAGTGTATATTGTTGGGGGAAAAGGGTTGTAAAGGGATAGGCTCACCCAAATTTGGGAAGAGCATCCCAAGTTGGGGATGGTTTGAGTAGGAAGCTCCATGGGGACATGTTATTCCTCCTTAGAAAGGAGAGGTTAAAAGAAGGGTAAGAGTACCCATATGTTTTGTGAAATGTGAAGGATGGCTTGGGTGGATAAGAAAATGTGAAGGAAGGGTTGCTTATGAAAGATTGAAACCTTGTGATGGTTGGTTATGGTGTTTATTTATTGAGTCCCCAAAATGGAGTGTGTAGTCCACCCTCCTTTCCCCGTTTTGAGTTCATAATGAACTCTTTGTTATGTGAAATATCCCTTGGGAGGGTGTGAAATTTTTATGTGTATTTTTGTAATAAATGTTATTTGGTGTGCATTTTTGTGTCCGGTTCCCATGTTACCTCCTAGCTCGGGGGGTGGTTGGTTTTCCAACCAAAGGTTGGGAGGTGAGCTCCCCATTGGCCTCTAGAGAAAATTTTGTGTGTATTTTGCAGATTGGAAGAAGCTAAACAACTCATGGAATAACTATGCTTCTTGTGGATAAAGATGGTGTTACTATGTCAAGTAAATTTTCCCTTTTGAAGTTGAATGTTATAGCCTTGAAAGGATGTTGTAAAGCGTCTATGTGTAAATCACCTTGGTAGAGTGTTGGGTTTGATATGGACTTAATGAGAAAGAAAAGAAAGAGAATCTCATGTCTTGTATGTTGATGTCAATCTGGTCATGTATGTTGTAAATAAATATTTTGTATGTGTGAGAATAGAAAGCTTCCTAGCTGTATGAAAGAAAGAAAAGTATATTTTACTTTTGAGAAAGCAACTTTTATTCTATTTTTGGGAAGAAGGAAATAAAAGAAAGAAAGATGGATTATTCTATTTTTGTAAGATTTACACCTTATTTTTCTATTAAATATATATATATATATATATATATATATATAATATACATGTACCTGTAAATGAAAGTGTAGTAACAGTTAGAAAATATCTTCATTAAGCAAATTTGTTAAGATTAATCTGTTGTTTTGATTCTATGTAGTTGGAAAATGAAAGAGAAATGTATTTGCACGCTATGCTGTTTAATTAAAAGAAAGAAACAGAGAAAAAAAAAATGTTTATATAAATGTAAGGTCTTAGATTTTCTTTTGTTCATAAGCTTTATGTGATATTTAGTGCAGCAAAGATTCAACATTAATATAGGGGAATACATGCACTGTTGCTTTTAAAATCCCTGTACTTTTGTGAATAGTATAGTTGCAAGAGAAAATATTTATACACCTGCTTCTTCTAGTTTTGTGTTGATAAGAGTTGTTTGAAATTCTAACAAAATAAATGATAAAAGTTTGCATTAAGTTGTTGGCACTGGAATAGTAAATATATGAATATATTTGTACCCTAAGATATATTACAAACTCATGTTCAAGTTGTTTTCCTACAATATCTGTAGCTTAGATATACTTTGGATAAGTTGGGAAAAGATTGTTCCTTTCGTAGTTCAAACGTAAAAGATTTTAGTACAAAATCAAGACAGCATGAATATTACTTAGATTTATTATTCCTCAATAGAAAACTCTTCCTGTGCAATACAATATTGAAAGCTAAAATGCAATAGATTGAACACTAGTCTGTAAGATAGCTTTAGAAAGGTCTGAAATTTGTTTTAGTACAAAAAAAAAACATAAGCCAAAAGGCTTTACAATAGGGGACACAACTCTCCCAGGTCGTGGCATGTAGGGAGGTCATGAGCCCCAAGAAGGCCAACGGGTTCATTTCAAGCCTTCTCCAGTTTTAAATGTAAAATGAAACCGTTCAAGGAAGAAATCATGAGCCTTATGTATTAGTTTGTAGGTTGAAAACCATCTAACCTAAAACAAAAAAAACAAAAAAAATAGATTACATACTTATACTGTTGTTCGGGTAGGGTGTTGCATGACGAGTTAGGTATAAGATGAGATAATACGTTTAAACTGGGCGCCTCTCAGAACAATGCTTCTCTGTAAAATAAAATTCCATACCTCATGATTGTTTTAGGCAGACTTTAACCTTCTTCCACGCAGCCACTATGGTTAACCTATGCAGATTTGTTTCAGTTTTTACCCATCACGAAAATTATGGTAAGTAAACAAAACAAAAAAAAAAATTGTCACTTTTCTTTCCACCTATCAGGTGCCAGAGTCAAACCTGTCATGTGATACCAAACTTCTCATGCCTGTTAAAACAGGGGAAACAGTATTATTAAAGGCTTCCATATAAAGAACTCCCGCACTCGAAGAAATATTAAAATTTTTTTAACCGACACGCAAAACGAAGTGGCGCTCATGGATGCCAAAATTATTTTAATTTCATTTGAATACTACCCCCACCCAGGTTGGTCAATGCCAAATCAGTTTGATTGGGTTGAGTAACATTCCACGCATAGATAACAAGAAGATAATTGTATTTCAATCACTTTATACAGCTAAAGTTTTATCTTTTATTTATGAGTGTAAATGCAATCACAAAATTTAGGCGCTATAGCATAAGCGCATACCCGGAGAAAAATAAAATAAAGAGAACTAAAGTGCCCCCCCCACGTATGAGCAATAGAGTTGAGGGGCTTAGTATTAAATGAATACAAGGCTCATCTAAACATACAATGTGTACATGGTAATTTAAAAAGATTCCCCTCATAAGTCTTAAAAAAAGAAGAAACAAGAATATAGTTTTAAAAGAGAAGAGAATATTCCCATATTCTAAAAGGGAGGGGTTTGATTAATTTAAACAAAACTATGCTTAAGGATAAAAGTTTAGTAATAATAGAAATGCTTTATAAAAAAGCTATAATTTTTACTTATTCGTTTCTTTTCTTTTTTTTCCTTTAAGGAAAAATAATAATGTGAAATATGTAAATGAATTATTATATAATTATTTGTATGTGATATCCTTTAATGTTATTATTTTAAAATGTTTATATATATATAAATTTATTTATTTAGATAAAGGTAAGTAAATAAATAAATAAATGTTGGATAAAAATAAATTGATAAAAAGATTAATAATCAAAGTAAAATTACAAATATTTTATCCATTCATGTCTTTGGAATTTTCAAGCTCAAGTATAAATTGTGAATTAACATCGAGATCATCAAGGTGGCTAAAGGGGATAGGGCTATCCGATAAAATAGTGTTTCATCAATCAATCCTTAGGGTTTTCTAGTAAATCAAATTGATAATATTTATATGCTCCCCTAGGTGAGAACCCATATTATGGTGGTCTAGAGGAACCTTGTTTTGTGAATTATTCCCTATTGCTTTGTTTAGAAATGTGTCTCAGCCTTGCTCCTAATGTAAAGATTACAAAAGATTGAGTGAATGGCATCTGCAATTTTCAGGCCGAGCTAGGGCACCTGTGCCCTAGCCCGTGTTCAGTTTATGTTTCCCAGTGCATGGTGGGGTTGGGCTTTGTTGGTGAAGTTCGGGTGGCTGCTTTCTCTTTGTGGCTGTGTTTTGTGCAGGGTGGTTGTCGGGTGTCCTTCGGCTACGTCTCCTATACCTCGGCGATCCCTTTGTCTGCGTGGGCATGGGCGTGGGCGCAAGTGTGAGGTGGCTGGTGTGGGCGCGAGTGTAAATCTGTGGTGTTGGGTGGCCCGCAGGGGTATCTCCTATCGTTGGTTTTTGCTTGGAGCGGGTGCGGTAGGGTTCGGCTGGTAGGGGGTGTGTGTGAAGGGTGGTCGGTTGTGGAGGTTTGGGATTTCCTACCCATTGCTGGTTGCGCGTTGGGTATTTGCATGCCCGTTTCAGGTTTGATGTCATTACATAGAGGTGAGGCATCGGGGGTGTCTCCCGAGATGGATTTTCGGGTAGCGTTTGGTTCGAAGCCTTCGAACCATGGAATGAAGTCCTTTGATAATAACTTATTTGTTCTGGACACGGAGCTTGGAGGTGCGGATTCCTCCAATGGGTTGAGGCTCAAGAAGATTAACGGTTGTCTCGAGTGTTGCCTGGAGAGGCCTAAACTGGTCATCCCACCTGAAATGATTGCCGAAGATGTTGAATATTACTCGAATCACTCCTTATATTGTAAATTTTCGGGGATGAGGGTTTCTTTGCAGTTCTTGGAAACTTGGGCCCAGAGGACTTGGGCGCCAGAAGGAGAAATGGAGGTTATGTTGTTGGCCAATAGTTACTTTATAGTCACCTTTAATTGCATGGCTGATCGCAATAGGGTCTTTGAGGAAGGCCCTTATTTTCATAACCAAGTGGGGTTGTTTATCAAACCTTGGCATGTTGGATTCATCCCTTCAAAGGAGATGCCAAATCGTGTTCCAGTGTGGGTCTGTCTGCCTCGATTTCTGGTGGAATGTTGTCGAGAGGATACTTTGCTCCTGTTGGCTTCTCTGCTTGGAAAGCCAGTTGGATCTTCGTTGCAAACCCTTGGAAAAAAGGTATTGACCTATGCTCGTATCTGTGTTGAAATTGATCTTAGTAAGCCTTTACCAGATGTTGTGGATATGTGTGTGGGATCTTTCTCTTGGGTGCAGCAACTGGATTACGAAACTCTTCCTTTCCGTTGCCGTCTATGTCATGAGTATGGCCATTTGTAGCATAGATGTCCAAGATATAAGCTAGTGGAGTCTCAGGCTACACAACCTCCTCGCAACCTCCTCGCAACCCCCATGCGGCTGATAAGGGGAAGGGCATGGCCTCTGGTGAGGTGGTTGAAGCCGAGGGTTTTGTTTAGGTCAAAGCTCGTAACAGGAACCGGGGTCAAAAGAGGACTTTAAAGGAAAGTTAGGCTAAGGATACTTTTAATAGGTTTGAGGTTTTGGATGATCTCAGTCAGCAGGAAGTGAACCCGGGTTTGTTGAGTATGGCTCAGGAGATTGCGGGTTCAGCTCAGGAGGACAATATCTCTGGTGATCCATTGATTCCAGCAAGTGTTGATACTTTGCACATGGATACTGATCAACAACTAGTAGTTTTCATGGCTCCGATTAGTTCTCCTAAGGCACTGAAAAGCGATGGGGATTCTTCTCAGCTTGGGCGGTTTGTGAGTTCAGATGCGGCCAAGAGCAATAGGATTTCCTCTCAGTTGGGCCTTTTGCAGAAGGATCTCAAAAAAGGTGGGGCAGAGAAATCTACCAAACTGGGTAGAAAGAAGGATCTGGAAAAGATCAAGTTGATAGGTGAGACCTTGGTGGGGTCAGGGTCGGTAAAGGCTCTGGATTCTCATTTTTTGAGCCCCTTGAAATGATTGTCCTATCATGGAATGTAAGGGGCTTGAACATCGGCCCTAGACAAAAAGTTGTTCATGATTTGGTCACAAACCAAGGTCCTGATATTCTTTTTCTGCAGGAGTCCAAGCTATCAGTGGAAACAATGTTTAGTTTGGCTCTCAAGATATGGAGGAACGGGGAGTGTCAATGCATTGGGGCTCATGGGTCTTCTGGGGGTTTAGCTTGTCTGTGGAACCCACGGAAGATCCGTCCTCTGTGGTGGTTGTCTTCTACGTATGCTATATCTATGATTGGTTCTAGCTTTGAGACAGGGGAGAATTTACTCATGTCTAATATCTATGCTCCTATTGATCTCCAGGATAAGCAGTCTTTGTGGTCCCATATCTGGCTTGTCCGCAGTTTGGCCCCCTTCCATCCCTGGATTATGGCTGGAGATTTTAATGCTATAACTGAGCTAGCTGAAAAATGTGGGGGTACTGCGAGGTTGGAGCCTTCTGTGTTGCTCCTATGTGATAACATTGCTTCTTTGAATTTAGTTGATATTAAGCCCAATAATGGCCAGTTTACATGGAACAATCGCAGGGTGGGGGATAATTGTATTTCAGAGCGATTGGATAGATTCTTGGTTTCCTGTTACTGGGTTGGTGGTATGTGGTCTACCAGTTCTGAAATCTTGAATTGGAGGGGATCCAACCACTGGCCTATCAAGTTGAATATTGATTCTACTCGGGTGCCTCACTCTCCATCCTTTAGATTCCAGCTCATGTGGTTGCGGGACCAATCCCTGTATGATTTTGTGGCTGATTGGTGGAAAAGGGGTAGACCTGCTTTTGGTACGACAATGTATACCATTTCCAAATTACTTTAGTTTGTGAAATTTTAGCTCAAGAGGTGGAATCGTCACTGCTTTGGGAATGTCTTTCATGCTAAAGCAGCTGCCCAGGATGTTTTGAATGGTATCACGAGGTTGATAAGGGAGGTTGGGGTGACTAAAGATCATCTGCAGGAAGAGGCTCAGGCTTTGAGAGCTTTGGAGGAGTGCGAGTTGCGGGAGGAAGTGCTCTGGAAACAAAAGGCTCGGATAGAGTGGCTTCAGGAAGGGGATAAAAATACAGCTTTTTTCTTCAACTCGATAAAAGCCAGAAGGCATGGCAATTCTATCTCAGTCCTAGTGAATGATTGGGGTGAATAGCTTTCCTCCTTTCCTAAAATCTTGGATGCGGCGGTGCAGTATTTTTCCTCTCTTTTTAGGGAGGATTCGCAAGGGGGGACCCCCGAAGAAGCCCAAGTTCTCTCTTGCATTCCCTCTTTGGTGTCTAGAGAATTGAATGAACTTCTTTTGAGTGACATCACGCTGGTGGAACTTGAGGAAACTGTCTTCCAGATGAAGAAAGGGAAAGCACCTGGTCTCGATGGCTTCTTGGTGGAGTTTTTCCAAGAATTATGGGATATTATCAAGTTGGATCTTTTGGCTATGGTTTAGGAATCTCAGCAGAATAAGCAAATGCTAAGGGCTTTGAATTCTACCTTTCTTGCTCTCATTCCCAAATGTGATGGGGCTGATAGGTTAAGTCAATTTTGTCCCATTTCTCTTTGCAATGTCATTTATAAAATCATCTCTAAGTTAATTGCTAATAGGTTAAAGAAGGGGCTTAATGAGCTGATCTCTTAAGAGCAGAGTGGCTTTATGGCGGGTAGGCAAATTCTGGATATAATCGTTATTGCAACCGAGACCATTCATTCTATGGCCTGCTCCAAAGATAAGGCGATGTTTATTAAGTTGGATATGGCTAAGGCATATGACAGGGTCAGGTGGTCCTTCCTTCGAAAGGTCCTTAGTGCTTTTGGTTTCCAGGAAGAATGGATCCAATGGGTAATGAGTTGTGTTACCTCTGTGTCTTTCTCTGTGCTTATTAATGGGGAACACTCTGAGCTTTTTGGTGCGTCTAGGGGGCTTCGGCAAGGGGATCCCCTTTCCCCTTATTTGTTTCTTCTCCTTGCTGAAGGTTTGGGGCGGTTGATTAAAAGAAATGTGGAGGGTGGTCTCATCCAGGATTGGCGGTGGGGTGGTGACTTGCCTCCACAATCTCATCTTCAGTTTGTGGACGATACTGCTCTGATGGGTCTGGCTACATTGAGAGAGGCTACCAATATCCACAGGGTGTTAGACACCTACCTACTTGCGTCGGGTCAGCTAATTAATGAGGACAAATCTTCCATCTACTTTTTTAATCCTCTGGGCCCCATCCAACATAGAATAGCTCAAACTCTGAGATTTCAGATTGGGACTCTCCCTCTGACCTATCTTGGAATACCCATCTCGGCTGGGAGATTGCCTAAGGAGTCTTGGCAGAGTATTTTGGATAAATTTCGAGTGAAAGTTAATCATTGGATTCATCGGTGGCTATCTTTTGCTGGGTGTGTTCAGTTAATTAAGTCGGTGGTGCAGGCCTTGCCCCTATACAAATGCATGCTCCAGGTTGCCTCGGTAAGCTTTTTTAAGGATTTTGACTCCGTTGCTAGACAATTTTTATGGGCTGGTTGTCTGGGGTCCTCCAAATGGAGTCTGGTGAGATGGGAGGTTGTTTGTAGTCCGAAGTAGTTTGGAGGTCTTGGATTACGACAGTCCGCTTTGACTGGGGTGGCCCTGGCTATGAAGCTATATTGGCGGTGGTGCACTAAGCAGGATAAAACTTGGGCCTGGGTTTTATCTCAGAAGTACTTCTTGGGGATTCATTGGACTGATATCCCCCGCTATCCCCTTATTGGGAAGGGTTCGGTGATTTGGGGCACTCTCAAGAAGGGGGCTGCTCTTATTAAGGAAGGTTTATTTTGGATTTGTACGCAGGGGACTGCAGTTCAATTTTGGTCTGATTCCTAGGATGGCTCCCCTCCTCTCATTTCTCAGCATCCTAATTTATTGAATCTTTGTCAGAGGTTTCTCGAGGCAAGTTGGTCTCGGGTGAGTGACTTTAAAGTCTCTTCTCTCTGCGGGAAACTGGAGGTGGCAAGATGGAAGTCTCTTGATGTCTAGCCGGATGTTGGTCTGCAAGATGATTGTGCTGAACTGCACAGTATCCTTTCCCATCGCCGGTGTAGTTCACTCTGTGAGGAGGATGTGCTCGCCTGGTCCCCTAATCCCATGGGTGTCTATACTATTGCCTCTAGATATAAGGTGTTATTGGCCCACAAGGTGGAGGGGGAGGAAGTTCAATGGTGGAAGAAGGTATGGAATAAGTTCTCTTGGCCAAAGTTTAATTGCTTTGTTTGGATGTTGACCTGGAATAGGTGTTTAACTTGGGACAACATTCCGAAGAGGGGTTTCCAGGGCCCTTCTATTTGCGTTTTGTGTGGAGCTGCTGAGGAAGAGTCTTCTCACTTGTTTTTCCGCTGTCCCTATGCGACTCAGATTTGGCACTTTTGGTGGGTAGTCTGGCAGAGCCCCTATGTGCATGCTTCCTCCTTGATTGATTTTTTGAATAGTGTGGGTAGGCCTCCCTCTGTGGCTTCTTTTTTACAGGAAGTGTGGTACGTGGGGCTTGTCTTTATGTTGTGGAAGATCTAGCTTGAACGGAATCGTCGTATCTTTCGGGGCAAGCAGAAGATGGTGCAAAAAGTCTGGCAGAGAATCTTGGGCATGATTCAGGAAACGGTGGAGGCTAAGTGTGCTGTAAGCTTTCCTTTAGAGAAAAGGGATACTGAGGTGGTGCAGAGATTGGGGATTTAAGGGTTGTCCGTGACTTCGGCGTGTGTCAGGAGAGGTCGAAAGATGAAGCAGAAAATTCATAGGGATGGCAGATGGTAGCTTCCTCCTGATGGGGTTCTCAAGATTAATACTAATGGTTCTTCCAGGGGTAATCCTGGGCCTGCTGGTATTGGGGGGATTGGCAGGGATTCCTCAGGTTCGGTGATTTTCCTTTTTTCAATCCATGAGGGGATGAAGACTATCAACATTGTGGAAGGCTTGGCAATCCTATGGGCCTTTGAGAGGGCTCATGCTTTGGGGTGGAGACGTCTTATTTGCGAATCTGACTCTCAAATCTTGATCAATCTGCTCATTGAGTGGAAAGTGGTGGGAGTCAACTGGCAATTGGCTATGATTGTGCAACAAATTCTGCAGGTTAGTTCGGTGATGGAAATGGTGAATTTTGTTCATATTCCGCGGGAGTAGAATAGGGCTGCCGATTGCTTGGCAAAGTGTGCTTCTAAGCGTGATGATGGTTGGAGAGTCGAGGATTGGGAGCCTATTCCTCTCGAGCTTCGCCATGATTTGGAAGGAATTCTTGTGGAGGAAAAGTCTGGTTGTGGATTTGGTTGACTTTGGTTGGGCTTTGGCCTTGCTTTCTTTGTAATGTTCCTTTTTGATTATCAATAAAGTTTTTACCCCCTTTTATTCAAAATAAAATAAAATATATATATATATATATATTATGGTGGTCTAACATGAGCATTACCTATCATGTAAAAGTGAATGTCAACTGTCCTAGTAAACCCTATGCTCGGAGTCAACCCTAAACTGCTTTCATTTCCTTACTCTACTCTAGAGTAGCATTTCAAAGATGGTGTTGCACAAGAGTCGTTACTTAATTGTGCAATTCATTATCCATGCACATGCACAAGAAATAAATGTGGGTGTTCTTGTAATATTGTTTTAAAAAAAATTGTTAGTTGTGTTTTGCTCCTAATGTTAATTTTGGGCATTACAAGGTTGAACAACATATTTAGATTGTTCTAGAAAATTTAATCTCTGTAGAAAACAAATTTATTTCAAAAAACCTTTGTAGAAATTGCAGTGGAGATGCCTAAAGGATTTGAAAAAATCTGGTTTTTATTTAAATTCCTTTTAGTATTTTATTCTTTTATTATTATGAATCCAAAAAAATGGGTTAAAAGAATTAGTTTTTTTATAACCTTTGCAAATTTTGGATTGAAATTTTTTCATATTTCTGGAAAATCTCTTCAATTTGTCTTGTAGTTGAAATTCTGGGTAAATATATATACATATGTAAATATATATATATATATATATATATATATATATATATATATATATATATTTAATATTGTTGTTGAAAATTTATTTTAAATTTCTATGTCGCCATCCGTACGACACTTTCATTATTGGAAAATCACAGAATTAGAAAAACACGAATTTTATTCGCTATTTTTTTTAAGGCTTTGTATAGGCCTTGGTTCGAGGGTTGGGGAGGATCTACCTCCCCACAGCCGCCCCCATATGGGAGGATCTACCCCCTCCACGCCTCCCTTACCACTTTTGTGGGAGTTTGGGGAGCAGTGAAAGTACAGCTGCACCCCCACTCTCCCATTTCCTTTGTTACAGTATGAAACCCTTAATGTTAATATGGGGTGCGGAATTTTAAATGTGCGAACTGTCATGAGTATTAAGTCCGCTTCTTTTATTGCGATTTTCCTAATTATTAATATATATATACATTGTATATGTATGTGTATATTTTATGTATATATATTATTTTATATATGAGGTTTATAATTGATTTGTAAAATATTAAATGTATATTTAATGAATATATATTATAAGTTTACATATATATATACATAATTTTATATGTAAATATATAATTGTGTATATCATATGTATATATATGAAATGTATATTTGTTTTATTTAGAATAGTTTTATTTCAAAATGGATGTATATTTAATGTTTTGAGTAATTGGATGCTTGCAATAAAAGTTTGGAAGGGTAAACTATGAGATGAAATGGACATTGTTGGTAGTTGGAAAACTACAAGAAATATAGGATTTGGTTGGGGAATTGAAAAGATTTATTTGTAGAGGACTTATGTTGGTTTTAAAAGTAAGCAATGAATTTGATTTAAATTATTTGAATTAGTCTATCTTTTATTTGTAAATTAAAGGCACATATTTATTTATTTCAACTATTTTGAATGAGCAATAGTTTTAGTATATTATGAATGGAATATGAAAGAGATATGGATTTAGAATATCCAAAAATAGTAATATCCTCGTGATTGCCTTTTAGATTTATTTTCCTCGTATTTCGCAAAGGGATGTGAGTTTAAATTGTTTAAGGTTTTCTATTATGAAAATGAAAAAGGGTTATATGATTATTTCAGATAATCCAGTTATCATGCCTTTCACTTTGTCAACATTACCTATTGGATGAGTATGGATTTAAGAAATCCAAATATTAGATTTGATTAATGACTTAAATGCTTTTGTAGCTATGTCATCAAGTTGCATTTTGGGATATGGGATTAAGTATTAGTCTAAATTTGTAAGACTTCCAGAGGATCTTAGAGGATGAGGGTTGTCAATTCTTTATGTCAACCAGTTGTTTTCCCTTGGTTAGTGCATGGTGTCTTTTCAGTACTTACCCGGTTTCCACGAATGGGGATGTTTTGTACCTCCTTTGCAAGGAGTGAACTATGTGTTTTGTTGCCTCCATTTGTTGGAGAGAGTTCTATTATTTATCCTCCTTGAGATGGAGTGGTTTTGATACCTAGGTTGTATGAACTTGTGATTCCTTTGGTCGTTAGTTTTGTTTGTGTGTTGTCAAATAGAAGAGTGGCTTCCATTAGGGGCTAGAGCCCATAAGAGGTAAGATTTGGGTAACCTTTGGAAGTAGTTTAATCAAGTGATAACTATAATTGTAATGAAAATTTGGGGAGTACTACACACTAAAAAGATAAGTTCTAGCCTCACTTATAGTCGCAAGTTCTTGTCTAGGCTTGGTGTGAGTGAGAAGGCCTGAAATGGAAAAGTCATCTATCTTATCCATATGAGAGGTAGTTGATTCCGCACTAGTAAGTATGAGGGCCGAGGGTTGGTAGAGGTCATTAGGAACACCAGAGCCTATGAAGATCCGCTGAGGGTAACTTATTATGAGTTGTGCGATGACACTCTGTCTAGGACAACTATTATTATTTATGTTATGTGTATGGTTCTCTGAACATACTTGATCTATTTTATGTCTGGGAGCAATGTGACCTATGTCAGTGATGTGAGAGTTTTACTTGTGTTGTACTTGTGTTTGGTTGTGCCAGTATGAGTCAGTATAAGTCTGCCTTTGGTTAGAGGTTGTAGATCTTTGCCCATGTTACGTTGTTACTATCTCCTAGCATGGGGGGTGGGCCTTCGGATACCACTTGGTTGGGTGGAACATGCACCATACACCGTTGGGTCTCCATTTATCTTCAGTACTTGGTGGCGAGACATCCAGATGGACAGCTCGCAGTTCTTGTGTTTAATTCAAGCTTTGTAATATTTCAATTTGTATAAGTTATTTTATCCCTCTTATGTTTATGAGGTGAAAGTTTGTAATTGTAACACATTTGTACTATTGCCTCATTCTTGGAATGAGAGATCTAACTATTGTTTAAGATTAATGAATTTATATCATGGATGTTTATCTCATTATTGTATGTTGTATCTTATGTTGATTTAATACTTATTGCTTAATGTCTTTTAATGCTATGGTTATAGGTAAGATGTATGTGTGGGTTTAATTAATCCCAACCTTGTAACCTTAGAGGTTGTTGTTAATTAGTAAGTGAATGTGTATGTTAATTGCACTTTAAAAAAAAAAAATTGGTTCGCTTAAGTCGTTAATTACAACTTCCTTTAGGGTTACTTGGTGGGGCATTACATGATGTCCTTAATAGAAGAGGATTTCATCTTGTCAATAGGTGTTCTCTTTGTTTTGAAGCCTCAAAAAGTATCATTCATCTATTGTTTCAATGCCCATTTATGAGAGAGGTCTTTTCTTTGGTCCTCAGTTTTTTGTTAATTGATTGGGTGTTTCCCCATGATCTTAATGATCTTATCAATCAATAGAACTATTTTCCTTTCAAACATCCAATTATCATGGAACTTTGGAAACAAATTACTCCTTTTGTCTCATGGAACCTATGAAAAGAAAAGATAACAAGTTTTTTAGATAGCAACAAAGAAGTAGCTTGGAGGTCTTCTTAAGTACAAAATAGAAAATCTAAAAGAATATAAACTCGAGAAGCTTTGGCCTCTTCAAATTAATTCCTACCTATAAAGATCTTAGAATAAAAAAAATATGTGGAATTAAGAAAGATATAACTAGAATTAATTGTAGCAAAAACGAGGTTGGAGTTAGGGGATTAAAGTATGTTAAAGTCAATAATGAGAATTACTAGCATTTCATAGATAGTTTTTTGGAAGGGGACAAGAAGATAAAAAGGTTCTAGAATGAATATGACTACGAGAAACTTTTGGCTCCCTATGGCTCGGTAATTTTCACATTATGAAGTATTTACAATAGAGGGAAGATACAAAATTGTGTATGGCTATTACTTTCTCTTCTTAAACCATATTAGGAGAAAAACTAAAATCAACATTCCCTTTTTTCTACTCTCTTTGCTACAATAATGTAAGGCCAAAGGGGTCTCTACCCTATTGCATCAAGGCTTGATATAAAGACTTTACAATTATGTCTTTTCCCTAATCCACTACCATGTTAATTCTATCTAGCCTTTTCTCAAAAACCCCTTGAACAAGAAACCTAGTTTGCTACAACATAACCCTAGTAATAGTAAGAAGACAAAATTGGCTACCCATAATTATGTTGCTTTGCTAAAAGCCTCTTCCCCTCGTTGTGATGTTTTGCAAGACCCTCTAGTGAAAAATGATTAGCCTATTCCTCCCTCTCTAAACAAGAAATCTAAGGCTAAACCTTCAGTTTTAGAAGACCCTGTTGTTAGAAAAGAACATTCTCGCCCCCTCTCATGCAATTAAAGCCCTTGAAAAACCTTCTAGCTCCAAACGTAAAGGTCCTTAACCAAATGAATTAAGATCCACCAAGAAGGTTACTATAGAAATTCCTGACAAAGGGGAGGAAGGCTATGTTGAGGATTCTAGTAGTGACAAGGGGAAAGGAGGACAACCATATTGGCCAGCTATAATGTTAAAGGAAAAATTGTTTTCTTTTGGAAGAACATGATGAAGGGTCATTGAACGAAGAATATATTCCTTTGCAACAATAGGAGCCTCTATACTCGAGTCAAAAAGAATTAGAATTAGTGTTAGGTGAGGACCCTCGATGTGAATCAAAATGTATGGAAGAGGAGGTAGGAAGAGCATTTTCAAGAGTAGGAAGAGCTAAAGGACTTTGAGGAAAAGGATGAGTAGATCGAATGCATGAACAATGACCAATAAGAAGAGAATATGAAGGTATTGGTGAGCTCAGAGGATGAGGGGGAACTAGAGATCAGTACCCTCGAACATTGTAAGAGCCACATTGACTCTCTATAGGGAAAATTGAATAGATTGGATAATTCTTTCAATAGTTTGATTTCTATTACCTATGGAATCATGCATAAAGCAATTTTTGGGACAGTGTCTGAGATGTCAAAGGTAAGAAAAATGAAATGAAGAATGGATGCTACTCAAGATGCTAACATGTTGATGGAGGAAAATGTTGGTAAAGAGGAGGACCCTTGGAGAAATGATCTAGACATTAAAATATGAATGGAATTTAATTAACTATCAAAAGGAATAGGTTTTATTATTGTTTCTCTATTTTGGGGCTTGTGTTCCTATCTATCAAAGGCCTATGTACCATCTTGTTTCATGTTTTAGACTATCCCCTCTTTGTGTGTTGTTTCCTGGTTGGCCTATTGGATTAATTTTGGTTTCAACTGGTGGTTAGGTGGTCTAGTTTTGGTTTGCACTACTGACCAAGTGACCTACATTAACATTGATGTTTTGTATAGGGTCAGAGCCCTAACCTTGCTCTTTTAATCAAAAACACCAAGAAGTCCTAAAATTGAATATCTTCCTAAATGAGTAAGTCTTAGGAGTATACATTATTAGAAGAAATAAATGAGACTGGAATAGAATCACATCACTTAAAACTAAGTCATCAGAATGATATCACCTATCACAATTTGAAGACAAATTTTTTAAAAATTGTAACAATAATTTATATTAATATATAAAAATTAATTATTATATGTCACCTAAAACAAAATATCTATTATTGACAATCTTTTATTGATTAACATAATTAAACATCCCTAACCAATTTAATTATGGTATGAATCATCTCCCACTTATCTAAGTTTAATTAATATTATCCCTTTTCACTATTTAACTAAGCTTAATTTCTTTATCCAACAATAATTTGTATAATTTAGAAAAAGAAAATTATTTGATGTCATTTTCACATAAATATTCTTTGGTACCATTCCTAAGCAATGCCCTTACAAGTTCTACCAAAACTAGTTGTGGCCATCTCTCACACTTTGATTAAAAAGACAAACACATATTAGATCCATATTCATGTTAATGAACCAACTATAAACAATTGGACCAAATGCTTTGATATTGATGTGTATGTCCTGAATACAACTTATTATGTAGCATTCCTCTATCATTTAGTAATAGTGTCTTAGATCGTTTTGAAGAGTTGATTATTAAACTACTTTTTTGTACTTAATGACTTGCATGTCAGCTAGCTTTGATGCCAAACCATAATCTATTTTTAGTCTTTTGTTGTTTCTCATCATAGAATTTTTATCATCAGCTGACAAGCTCATTGGAGACAAACATAAGAGCACTCAGACAAAAAGTGAGGTCCATGAAGGGAAAAATAGAGGAACTAGGGCAAGAATAGAGGAACTAAAACATGAATGTGAATCAAATGGATTAAAATTGCACCTTCATTTTATACTAATTCATATATAGTTCACTTAGTCTATAATCTACTATGGATTAGAGCTCGTTGACTACTCCCAAAATCAATCATGGATGGATTAGGTCTCCTAAATCCACATTACTTTATTGATCATATTATCTAGTTATTGTCTATCTAATACAATGTTTTTGTATGTTCTAATTAGCTGATAGGCTATTCTACATGGGGAACCCCACCAGCATCTCCAGCAGTCTAATGTCGGCGGGAACCCCACAAACTTTAGGATTTTTCCATAGTATGTCAATTCAGAAGGTCATTCCAAAAGCCGTGAAATAGTTCTCTTTAGTATGTACGACGAACGTAAATTCCAGAACTCACTCCTATTAGATTACGGAAGAACAGATCCAGTCGGGTTACAAACTGACATCTCTTCAACGACCACGTTAATATGCTTTTATATCCCTCATGACTTCACTGATAGACACAACGTGTTTTTCACTGTTACTTGTTTATAGAAAACGACACTGACCACAAATTTTCTTCGTTTATGATGAAAATAAAGCTTAAAATCACGCCGCTTGTTTTACATAGGAACTATCAGTTTCTAGAAATTGGTGTATCGTTTTAAAATCACTGCATTGCATAGTCGAATAAAGATATGATAGTTTTATTTACCGGATAGTAGTGGACACAAATTTCATAAACCTTTGCTATTTAATTTAGATGTTTTAGTGCATAAGTTAAGACAGTTTTTATTACATTTTATTAATTGACAACAAAGCCACTTTAGATTAAATTGAAAGTATTGTATATAATAAAAAAATAATTAAAATGAATAAATAAATAAAATAAAATAATTTATTTAATAAAAAATAAATAATAATGTATGTAATAAATAATAATAATAAATTATATAATCAATAAATAAAATAAAATAATTTATATAATAATTTATGTAATAATTTATATACTAATTTATATAATAATAAATTATGTAATAAATAAAAATAATAATAGTTGATATAATAAATAGAATAAAATAAAATAATTTATATAATAAATAAAATTAATAAAATAATACAATAAATTTTTAATAAATTAAATAATATAATAAATTTTTAATAAAAATAAAATTTGTTTTGTGTTATAAAATTCAAACAATAAACAAATAAAAAAATGAAAAACTAAAGTTGTATAGGAAGTGTTGTTTTTGGAATGAATTGGAGAGGAGGGTAAAGAAGTAGAGAGGGAAGGATAGAGAAAGAGAGAGAGAGGAGGGAAAAGAAGTGGAGAGGGAGGTAGAGAGGGAGGGAGATAGAGAGGGATGAGTGAGATAGAGATAGGGAGGGAGAGAGAGGTGGAATAGAAAGAAGTAGAGAAGGAAAGAGAGAGAGAGAGAGAGAGAGAGAGAGGGGAGGGATGCAGAGGTAGAGAGGGATAGGGAGTTATAGAGAATTAGAGGGGGAAGGAGAGTGGTAGAGAGGAATAAGTGAGAGAGGGAGAGAATTAGAGAGGGAAGGAGAGAGAGAGAAATAGGTGGGATGGAGGGAGGGATAGGTAGAGAGGGATATGTGATATAGAGAGAAATAGAGAGGGAAGGAGAGAGAAAAAGGGAGAGAGAAGGGGGAGGAAGGGAGAGAGAGGTAGAGAGGGATAAGTGAGATAGATCATTGCTTTCTTCGTGTCATCCACTGCTTTTCACGGTCGTAAATAATGTAAGCTTAACCTATCAGCGTAAGTATTGCACCTTATTGGAGTGCAAGTGCTAGTATACTATCCATAAAAAACCGACACATTAAAGTTTCACAATGGTTGGTTACTTAAATAACACTCTAAACTGGGTTGCCGTCGCCTGGGCTTGGAGCAGACTGCAGGATTCTTTCCCTGGCAACATCTCTCTGCCCCACCGGACCGCCTCTGTGGTGACCCAATTGCGACAGGGACATCACCTCAGCAGCGTTAGCCCACTCGTTCTCTGTTTCCATACCCACTCGGCCCTAGATATGATTCTCATTCAAGCTAATGTTCAATTTGTGATTGGCCTCCGAGAGCTTCTCTAGATTGACAAAAAACTCATGTTGTCTGACAGCTTTCTTGAACATTATCCTCGCTCCTCTGCTTACCTCCAATCCAGAAATAACCAAGAACAAAAGAAGTATACGTATCTTCATTTTGTTCTGTGAAGGAAGAGTCAAGGGACGAATAAGTAAGAAGAAGAGTTTTTGAGCTTCTGGAGATAAATGATTTGAGAGCAAGTAGTGGTATATATAAGCGATGAATATAGAAAAACAAAATTGCCGGCATATTTACACACCCATTTCACAGCGCATAAGTAGGTTGGAGAATCGACAATCGCACGGGGCCTCAGCGTTCTCATAAATAATGAATTTCGTTGAACTTGGAGATAACTCCATAGTGTTGGTGGCAAAAAACTAGGCGTCCCACATGGGACGGTCGTGCATAATTTGACCTTCAGAGTGGGAGGATTTGAAATCACGGCACTTGGAGCGAAATAGACGAAGCCCATTATTTTGAAATTTATTTATTGTATACTTCCTGCGGACTACGATAGAGAATATCTTGACAGCCAAAATCCACAGTATCTACCATGTAACCTCCAACATGATGGTGATCGCTTGGTGGGATGGCGGATATTTCTCATCTCACCGAACCACCTCTCGGCAAGTGTTGTTAGCATAGATCTATGACCTCAAATGTAGCTCGCATCTCTGGTGTGTGTCACAAACAGCACTACTCCAAGAAACCCTAATCTTCTTCATCGTCTTTGTCTTAGCACATGTGACTATCTCTCCCACACAATCAATACTAATAATCACTCCTATATCTAACTAAAAACTATGCCGATTTTTTCAAAAATGAAGCCTTAACTATTCTTCTACACATGTGCCACTTTATGGATAGATATACCAAATCAATGTAGTTACATGTGTCTCCCTTTTGTGCACATGCACCAAAACATGCATACACCTTCTTATGAGTATGCATTTCATTATGAAGCACATATGTCCTTTCTTTGCACATGCCCTAATCTTCAATCTATCTCAATATTTGCATATGATGCTCTTAGTGGAAATGCTAAAAAGCTTTGCATACACTATGTTATTCAATGCAAGAATTTCTTTCTATTGTATAAAATTATGTTTTGACATATTTATTTTTCTTATTTTATCTCTTTATTAAGTTCATAAATGTATTTTATGTTGGATGTTGTGGTTGTGTTTTGATATGTGATTGTCATTGATGTCAACACTATTAGTATTGATGTCTTAAAGGCCGTATATGTCGAGGATATTGAGAAAATTAGAATAAATATGTCGCAGACAGTCTATGAAGTTGTGAAGATCAGAGTGGTGGAAAGTTTTGTACATTGGTATTTAAAATTTGCACATTAAAGGGTTTATTGTTGAGCCTATCTAGTCTATCCTCCGGAAGTTTCAAATGTGCACATCAAGATTCGAGCAAGTTGTGAGTTTTTGAGTTCCTACAGTTATTTTGTTACTATAGTTAGTGGTTCTAGAAGAAGAGAATAAAATTCTGATGATTTCAGTTGTTGTGTATGCTCCTACAATGATCGTTGATGTTTCTAGATCGTGTTTTATCTTTGTGGTACATCTGCATTGATCGGTGTGTTCACGATCAAAGATTTTTCCTTTGTGTGTTTGAGTTTTCATGTTCTTGGCCAACATGGTGGTTGTAGCATGTTGTGGATCTTTGTGGATTAATTTTTGAATGCTTGGCACATTTGAGGATGTTGTTTTAGGTCTTCATTATGTTGTGATCAACTTAGATCGATACGCATTGAGATTTGTTCAAGATTTGGGCCGACAGAGTTATTGATGTAATTCTATGAAGCGGATATATAAGAGTGATTATTTTTTTCATTTGAAAAGTGTGTGTGCGAGTAGTGTGCAAGATATGTGTGAATAAAGATCAAATCATTCGATTGCAAAGCAGAGTATGAAGGAGTTTGACCGAAGTGTGAAGAAGTATTTATGAGCCTAGCAGAACTGTCACAAGGCTTTTCAAGAAGCTAATTTCTTAGTTCAATCTTTTCCGATGGATTTAATTTGAAAGTCTTATGTAAGGCAGTGAGCCTTCCATTTGAACAGTGAGCTCTAGGTAGTGTGCTTGAATGCATGTGCGTTTTCATTATTCATTTTTCTTATACTTCTAATAGGGTATAAATTGTGGATTTTAACCTCCACCATGGTTTTTCCTCTAATAGGGTTTCCACATAAAAAACTTGGTGTTATGTGTATTTCTGATGTGTTGTTGATTATTGCTTTCACTGTTAATTATCAGATCTAAGATCAAAGGTTGATAAGGTTAAATAAGTTTCAATTCTGTAACAATTGATTCACCCCCCCTCTCAGTTGTCTATCCTTGTTTTGCCAACAATTGGTATCAAAGCAGGTTCCTCTAAAGAAGTTGAACAACTTGAGGTGATCTGAGATGGCATCATACAAGAATGATAGTCCTAGATTGGATGGTATAAATTACTCTATGTGGAATGTCAGAATAGAGTGTTATTTGAAGTGCATTAATGAACCTTTCTGGAAGATTATAAAGAACAAATATACTATTCCTCAAAATGTTCTCTCTACTCATGATGAGATCAAAGAATCTGAAATTAATATCAGGGCTATAGAAGCATTATTAAGTGTTTTGACAGATTCTGAGATGACAAATGTGATAGGTCTGAAAACAACATATGAGATCTAGAAGAAGTTGGAAAAATTATATGAAGGAGATGCACAAGTGAAAGTTGCTAAGCTACAAAGTCTGAAAGGCAAGTGGGTAAACATGAAGATGAGTGAAGATGAAAACATTTTTTCTTTCATACAAAAAGTGAATGAACTAGTGATGGTTATTAGATGTGCCAATGGAATCTTCGAAGAAGATGAGATTGTGGCTAAAGTGCTTAGATTTGTGTCTGCTTCTTACAAAATAAAAGCCCATGCTATTGAAGAGCTTAGGACAATAACAAATGTGAAAAGAGACACACTGATTGGAAAGCATGTTTCCTTTGAGTTGAGTGAATTTGGTGAATCTACTCCTAAAAAAAAATCTACATTCAAAGCTATTGTATCCAAAAAAATCCAACAAAGATATGATCCGGGAGAAAGTTCAAGGAAGACATTCAAGTATGCGGATGAGATGAAATAGATTGAGGATGAAGAAAGAGAGTTAGAAGAGTTGGAAGCATTGATTGTGAAAAGAGAAGCCAGAGGACAACGTAAGTACAAAGGAAAATTTCTTATTAAATGTTTCTCTTGCAGTACAAGATAGGTCATTTTGTATCAAGGTGCCATGAAAGAGTTTTTAAGTACAAACCTGACAAATCTAGATTTCAAAAGAAATTTTATTATTCTGAAGAAGGTGGTACTAATGATGAATCTAATAAAGAAACTAGAAATGAAGAAGGATGGGTATTCATTGCTATCAAGGAAAATGGTCTGGTGTCCAATAAATTTGCTAATAATAACAATATTGAGAAAACTCTTGCAACTAGAATTGATGAAAAGGATGAGTGGGTGATTGGAAATGGATGTTCACATCATATGATTGGTGACTAAAGAAAGTTTATAAGCTTGGAGAAATATGATGGTGGTGTTGTAAGATTTGGTGATAACAATGTTGGCGTGATTTGTGGAAAAGGCACTATTTCTCTTGGTGGAAAATACAATACTGATGATGTCCTTTGTGCTGAAGGATTGAAGCATAATCTATTGAGCCTTGGATAGATGGTTGACAAGGGATACAATCTTCAATTCAAAGATGGAAATATGGGATTTTGGGAAGTTCTGGAAATGTAATAGCTTCAGGTACAAAGACAAGAGGTAAAATTTTTCACTTAAGTGCTACTAGTGAAAGTTGTTTAATTTCTCAAGTTGATGTAAGCTAGTTATGGTATAGGAGGTTGTGTCATGTGAATTTTGATAATATTGTCAAAGTAAGTTTCACACAAGCAGTCAGAGATCTTCCTAAGTTAGTGAAGCCTACTAACACTATATGCAAGGAATGTTAGATGGGAAAGCAGACTAAAATTTCTTTTCAGAGCAAATAACATCATTCTAATGGAGTACTAGAGATAGTGCATACTAATCTATGTGGTCCCTCTAGAATCGGAAGTCTACAAGAAAAAATGTACTTTATGTTGCTTATTGATGATTATGCTAGGATGATATGGGTTGCTTTCTTGAGAGAAAAATATGAGGCATTAGAGAAGTTCAAAAGTGTCAAAGCTATGGCAGAGAATGAGACAAGTTTGAAGATCAAATTCTTGAGATCAGACAAAGGTGGTGAATTCACTTCCCAGAAGATCAATTCATTATGTGAAGAGAATGGAATTAAAAGACAATTATCTACTCCCCAGACTTCTCAACATAATGGAGTTGTTGAGAGAAAGAACAAAACATTTCTAGATGCTACCATAACTATAATGTTGGAAGGTAATGTACTTCATATCTATTGGAGAGAATTTGTAAGCACTGTTATGTATACTATCAAACAGGTAAATTTCAATGGTAATTCTGGTAAGACTCCTTTTGAGTTGTGGTTTGGATATAAGCCTACTATTAAATATTTCAAAATCTTTGGAAGTAGATGTTATATCAAAATAGATGAAGATATAAGAAATTTTGATGTTAGGAGTGATGAAGGAATCTTTTTGGGTTATTGTACTAATGTAAGGTCTACCGGTACTATAATAAAAGATTGAAGAAAATGATTGAAAGTGCAAATGTTAGAGTTGATGAGGATACTAATAGATCATCCAGATACTATGGATATGATTCAGATGATCAACATGATAGTACTGATAAAGGAAAGAATTATCAAACACAGATTCAAGCTCAAATTTTTTCAGTGAATCAAGAAAGTCTAGAAGGAGAAGCTACAAAAGAAAGAATAGAAGAACCACAAGTGCGAGACAATCCCAAAGTTCCAAGGTATGTAAAGCTAAATCATTCTAAAAATTAGATTATAGGAGACAAAAACAAAGGTGTACAAAATAGAAGAAGAATTGTAGAAGAGTATTGCCTGGTTTCCAAGAATGAGCCTAACAATGTCAATGAAGCATGTAAAGATGAATATTGGATGGAAGCAATGAAGGAAGAAATGATGCAAATAGAGAAAAATGATACATGGATTCTTGTTCCCAAACCTCAGGATAGGAATGTGATTGGAACCAAATGGGTCTTTTGGAATAAGCTGAATGAACAAGGTGAAGTGATCAAGAATAAAGGAAGACTGGTATGTAAAGGGTACTCATAGATGGAAGGTATTGATTTTGAAGAAACCTTTGCCCCTGTTGTTAGAATTGAAGTTGTAAGATTATTTCTTGCTTATGTTATTTTCAAGAACTAAATAGTCCATCAAATGGATGTAAAGTCAACATTTCTAAATGGTGAATTAGAAGAAGAGGTGTATATTGAGCAACCAGATGGATTTCAACTGACAGACAAAGGAGACATGGTTTGTCAATTGAATAAAGCACTGTATGGACTCAAGCAAGCCCCTAGAGCCTGGTATGCTAGACTAGATAAATAGTTGTTGAAGCTTGGATTCAATAAAGGTACTACTGACAGTAATTTATACTTCAAGATGGATTGGGATAAAGAGTTGATAATTGAAGTCTTTGTCGATGACATCATTTTTGAAGGAGATGATGACTTGTGTATGAAGTTTTTTGATCAAATGAAAAGTGAGTTTTAGATGTCAATGATTGGAGAGTTGAAATTCTTTTTAGGATTGAAAATTACTCAGGTAGATGATGGAATCTTTATATCTCAGTCCAAGTATGTGAAAGAGTTACTGAAAAAAATTGGCATGGAAAACTCAAAGCCTATAGGTACACCCATGGTAACCGGATGTAAGTTTACTCAGAATGATGATTCTCCTAAGGCTAATCAAAAAAGATACATGTCAATGATCGGTGGATTTCTTTATTTGACTCATACCAGACCTAACATTATGATTGTTGTATGCATGGTTGCTAGATATCAAGTTGATCCAAAGGAATCACATGTAACTGCAGTAAAGAGAATTTTCAGATACTTAAAAGGGATAGTTGACTTTGTCTTATGGTATCCAAAAGATGATGATCTTACTTTGAATGCCTTTACAGATGCAAATTGGGCAGGAGATTTGGATGACAAGGAAAATACTATTGGTGGTGCGTTCTTCTTGGGGAAGAAGCTGGTATCTTGGCTAAGTAAAAAATAGAATTCTATTTCCCTATCTACTATTGAGGTAGAATATATTACTACTGAAAATAATTGTACTTAAGTATTATGGATGAAGTAGATGCTCAAAGATATCATAATTGAGTATGATGAGCCTATTGCTATATTTTGTTATAATTCAAGTGCCATAAACATTTATGAGAATCCAGTGCTGCATTCAAAGACAAAACATATATCTATCAAATATAACTTTTTGAGAGACAAAGTGAGTGATAAAGAAGTCTGACTGGAGTATGTGCCTACCAAGGAATAGATTGTAGACATCTTTACTAAGCCATTTTCTAAGGATACTTTTGATTATCTCAGAGGGAAGTTAGGGGTAATTTCCCCTCCTAATCTGGACTAAGATGCAATTCTTTACATCAATCCATGTACTTACAGTCATATTTTGTTTCAAATTGATGATATGGTGGTTGCTACTCAGAGGGAGTAGTCATATGATTCAGGATTGTCATTCAAAGCTTGTGTACCTTTTTCCATTGATGTCAAAGGGGGAGAAGAGTAATGTGAAAAACCTTTGAGGAAGAAAGGGGGAGAAGAGTGCAATATCTAAGGGGGGACTATTGGAGAAGAGCTAGTTGTGTTGGTATTTTTATCATGTGTTGTCATCAATGCCAAAGGGGGAGATTTTTGGATGTTGTGGTTATTTTTCTTATATGTGGTTTTCATTGATTTCAACACTATTAACATTACTATCTTAAAGTTTGTATATGTCGAGGATATTGATAAAATTAGAATAAATATGTTGGAGAGAGTCTGTCAAGTTGTGAAGATCGGAGTGGCAGAAAGTTCTATATGTTAGTATTCAGAAGCCATGCATTAAAGGGTTTGTTATTGAGCCTATCTAGTCTATCCTCTGGAAGTTTTAGAGGTGCGCCTCAATATTTGAGCAAGTTGTGAGTTTCTAAGTTCCTACAGTTATTTTGATTACTATAGCTGGTGGTTCTAGAAGAAGAGAATGAAATTTTGGTGATTTCAATTGTTGTGTATGCTCATATGACATTCGTTGGTGTTTCTAGATCGTGCTCTATCTTTTTGGTATGTTTGCATTGATCAGTGTGTTTGTGATCAAATATTTTTCCTTTGTGTGTTTGAGTTTTCATGTTCTTGGCCGACATGGTGGTTGTAGCATGTTGCAGATCTTTGTAGATTAATTTTTGAATGCTTGGCACATTTTAGAACATATTTTTAGGTCTTCATTATGTTGTTACCAACTTAGGTTGGTACGCATTGAGATTTTTTCAATATTTAGGTTGATATTTTGTATTTGAATCTATTCTTTATTTTTGGTTGACAAAGTTGTTGATGTAATTTCATGAAGCGGATATATATGAGTGATTTTTTTCTTAATTTTAAAAGTGTGTGTGCGAGTAGTGTGCAAGATATGTGCAAATAAAGATCAAATCATTTGATTGCAAATCAGAGTATGACGGATTTTGAGCGAAGTGTGAAGAAGTATTTCTAGGCCTAACCAGAACTGTCATCAAGATTTTGACGAAGCTAATTTCTCAGTTCAATATCTTCAGATGGATTTAATCTGAAAATATTATGTAAGTCAACGAATCTTCTATTTGAGAAGTGAGCTCTAGGTAGTGTGCCTGAATGCATGTGCATTCCCATTATTCATTTCTCTTATAATTTTAATAGGGTATAAATTGTGGATTAAACTCCACCGTGGTTTTTTCCCTAACAGGGTTTCCATGCAAAAATCTTGGTGTTATGTGTTGTTGACTCTTGCTTTCACTATTAATTATCAGATCTGAGATTAAACGTTGATAAGGTTAAATAAGTTTCAATTATGTAACAACTGATTCACCCCCCCTCTCAGTTGTCTACTTTTGTTTTATCAACATTTTATACCTAGTTTCCCTACACATACCAATGCTCCTATTTCTATTGATCGCACATAATACCTCAACCACTCTACTTAGTGATAATCCAAGTGCATGTTCTCCATCTATCCTCATCTCCTTACTCTACTCTACTCTTCTCTATGTACTATAAGGCTTGAGGGTGAAAATGAAATAGCTCCTATCTAGTAAGCCACGACCCTTATGTTTGTCACCTTAATATAAAAACACCTCATTTCACTGTTTTTCTCTCTATATTTTTTTTTTATTATCTTTTTCATCTATTTTTCTTCTTTTGATCCTTATTTTCTTTTTATATCACAATTTATTGTTCAAACATTATCATATACTTGCATTTCACTAACATTAATAAATTATAAAAATAGTCACTATGAAACCACTTTAGAAACAAAAATTGAAACTTTAAAGGACAACTTAAACATTCATTTTATCAATTTTAAAACCTCTTGTCGAAGACTCAGATGCCATTGGGAAACCCTATCCTTGCACAAGTGCTTCAAAAAAAAAAAATCACAGTTGTCTATATTTGTCTACTTAGTTTGTAGTAACTTGAAGATCTTTTTTTTTTATTAGTAATTGCATGTTTTTAGGCATTTGATATATAGTTCATAAAAGTGAAAGAAAGTGCATTGTTTATGTTTCATAATCGCATCAAAATCATCATTCCTAGGAATTTGAGTTTTGAAATCAATTAATTATTGAATTTTAGATCTAAAATTTACATTCAAAATTGTTCAAGAATCTTCAACATTCTTGCATTCTTTCATATTTCCTAAAATAAGCTAAAATTTTAAAATTATTTACTGTTATGACTCTTTGCAAGTAGATTAGAGGTCAGATGATTCTTCATCCAAGTCTATGGAGGTGGTTGTTGGTAGAGATGTAATTGGTGGTGGTCTTGAGGTGGGGACATGGGATAATTTTGTGGATTTGGTTGACAAACCAAGGAGGTTGTTGATGTGCAATTCTAACCTAAAGAACAAGGCCTCAAAGCTTCTGACTAAGGACCCAATGTAGCTAGTGATGACAAGGATTCTGGTGATAAGATGGTGGACATTTAGGATTCCCCTATGCAGGACTTACCCAAGGAGGAGCAGGACAAGGAGATTAGGGGCCGGGATGAGGAGGATGCGGAAAAGAAAAAAGCCAAACATGAGCCTTTGAAGGTAAATCCTCTTTTCAAGGACTTTTCTTACCTTGATGATGATGCTACCTCCATGTATGAATTACTAGATCATATGGCTAGAGTTGGGGCCACTGGTACCTCTAAATTAGCTAAGTGGACTCTATAAAATTTCAATAAGATTAATATCAAAATCAGAGGTTTGAAGGAGAATCTAAAGAATGCTCGGAAGGGTTCGGTGCCAAACATTCTTATTGACATAATGGTGGACCTTGAAGGTTCCTATCATGACTTTAAATATCTATTTGATGAAAGATTGTCTACATTGGAAGCCAAGGTTTTAGGTATAAATGTGGATATTAAAAACAATGCAGGCGTGTCATATCTCTATGAAGAAAAATGTAGAATCCTTGGAAGTCCTTTTCAAAAAGATTAGTGAGCTCAGGGAGGATCAATTTTATTTCTCTGAGCTTATGGACAAAGAGAACGTGACCAAGGGTAAAGGTAAAAAAGATGTTCAGGATGATGAAAAAGGACCAGTTGTCAAAGGGTCGGTTGATTGGAAGAAATCATTTGATCCTGAGAAGAAGGAGTTGTTGGATATGGTCAAAAGGCATAGGAACCAGCAGATTGAGGTGGCCAACACTTTGAGTGGCTTGAACTATCACCTAGTCTTTTCTTTATTTCTTTTTGTTTCCTTCTAGGTGTAGGTTTATTTTTAGTTTTTTAGTTGTTTTGTGCTTGTTGGGTGTTGATGGTAGTTTTTTTCCATATTTTTATGCTAGCACCTGCTCTGTTGTGTTTTTTGGCTATTCGGTTACTGTTGTTGGTCTTTTGAAAATCCTTTCTTATAGAATTTTGTATCTTTTTTTGTAAAGGGTTCCAGGTCCCTTCAAAACCTATTTTTCCCATATAATCAAAACTCTTTGCAAGGAGAATCAAAATCCTTAAGCAGTATATTACACAATTAGCTTTTGAGTTTACAGAACCATTTAACAAGACTTAGACACCCTTAGGCACCTCTTTTCTACTATTTTTGGCATGGAAAGATTTTTCCTAGACATCTGTTGCTATGTTTCTTAACTGATCTTATTGTCTATTTTCATTTTTTGTGTGTTTATTGTGCTTATTTAATAGTTTGGTGTTCATCTTGGGTGTACTTAGTGTCTCAAAACTTGTATGAGTTTTATGACCTGGTTTCCCACTATCAATACTTCAATGAGATGTATTTATAGAATTATGGAATCACATGCTAGTTTTACATTCATTGTGGATCGCGAGTCTTCCAAATCTTTCATGATTTTTTTTTCCAATATTCAACCTATTTTGGACTCTATCCTTGATGCTACCATACCAATGAAAATCTTACAAATACCTATCATTACATATTTTGAGACTATGGTTGCTCATGTTCCTAAATAAAAACTAAAAAAATTAGACAAGGACTTAGAAAAACTTTAGGACTTTGTGAGTACTAAATAATTGTCTGATATAGAATGGTTCCTATAATTGATAACATGAAGAAACTGATTAATGGTGATCATGGATTAGAGGGTTAGGGTAGCCTAGCCCATATAGTTGATGATAATGTTCCTATAATGGCTAAGTGTGCTCAAGCTTTGGGATACACTCAAATTCAAGGAGGAAATCAAGTTTCCCTCCCTACAACTATATCCTCTATCCTTAAATAAACAAATCCAACAATTACTTCAACAACACTACAAAGAATTAGTATAACTCCAACATTAGGTATTTCCACTAGAAATCCTTATTTTTTTGGATCTTCCCATGTTATACCTCAAGTTTAATCCCCACTCAAAAATTTGCAACATAGTAGCCCACCTAACATATAGACAACTCTGCCATATTTATCTCATTCCAAAAAAATGTCAACCAACTTTTGCAAAATGTAACCTCACATCAAAAATAAATCTTAACTTTGAACCAAAACCAAAATATACAACCATCACAATACGTCAAAAGGATCCCACTGTCATTTGAAATATTGAAAGCACAAATACCACAAAACATAGAGATACCCCAATTTGAAAAGTACAATGGTAAAGGGGGTCGTACAAATCATATACAGGCATATACAGCCTTGTGTACTAACTGAACATTTTTTAGGATAAGCTCCTAGCTAAACTATTTCCTAGGTCATTGAAAGACATGGCTTTGGAATGGTTTTGTTCATTGCCAAATAACTCAATTCATACATTCAATGAGTTTGTTGATGCTTTCCTCAATAATTTCCAAGTAAATATTGGTCCTAAGATAAACATAATTGATTTGATGCAATGGAAACAAGACAAAGGTGAAAATTTCATAGATTTAATAAGTGATTATCAGTTCCCTTTATCACAAATAAATCTAACTTTTTATGATGCAGATATCAAAAGAGTGTTCCAAATTGTAAACTAACATAAGGGATATAATATTATTAAGGAAATTTACATCTTTCATATAGTTGTGTATGAATCTTTGTGACTATAAGAATTTGATTATTCAATATGAAAAAGTATCTTCATTGACTTATACTAAGAAATATGAATTTATACCCTAAAACAATAATCAATCGTTCAAGAAGAAAAACAAAAAATTTATCAAGTTTCATACACCTCAAAAAACTAATGCATTGAACCTCAAGTTTTTTCCATAAATCCAACTCCATACCAATTTAGACCAAAAGATAGGAAATTTACTCAATTACCTGACACTCTTCATTTTTTATCGTGTTACAAATTTAAAGTAAGAACCTAATCTAATTGCCTTATGTAAAACCTATGGACAAAACCAAACCTTTACCTCCAAAATTCAAGGCAAATGTCTTTTGTCAATAACACCACACAAGTGGACATGATAAAAAAATTGCATGTCTTAAACATCAAATGCAAGACCTCATTGATACTAATCAAATTCAGTTTGGTGGTGTTAATGATCAAGGGAATAAATCTTTCGCCCCACCTAATCAAAACTTATAAATTTTTACCAATCTAATGCCCAACCATTCATCAAACTTTGTGCAAGGTTGTGATATTGAGAATGATGAGATGAATGTTGATAAGACTAATTACATGAATGATTCAAATAATGGCAAGAAGTAAGTAGATCACATGGCTGTTCTAGTAGATTTTCAACCTCATAAGGGCTAACCAATGAGTTACCCGGCATTGCTTTCACTCATTGTGATGCACCTAGACATGTACCTAATGATCCTCTCTACATATCCAGCCATATTGAAATGAAAAGCTAGTTCAAGGAATACTCATTAATCCCATGTTTGTAGATAATTTGATCATTGAAGAATTATTATTTTCAATGAACTTTAACAAGATTCTTATGAACAATCAAAAGCATGGTTGAAAACTCATAATGGTTTTGATTTTTTTGATCACCCTTCCTCTTCAAATTGGATTGAAATAGTTAGATGTATCATTATTTATCATCCTAATGTTGGACAAATTATATGTGAAATGAGGCTACCCATTGTTATGTTCCATGAATGTTGTCTCGCCAGTTATTCACAAGTGCATAAATTTCCCTTTTGAAAATGAGATATTTACAATTCATCATAGTGGGTTTCATCCTTTGTCCTCCCATGGAAACTTTTTATTGGGTTTATTTTAGACTCAATCTATGGAACCTATAAAGGATCTTGAAGATTTATTTTTCAAGTCATACCAAAATTTTAAGGAAAAACGTATAGCAGAACTATTTGTTAGCAATATTCCATGTGAGGATGAGAAGAATATAGTTGTTCCTTCTACCCTACTAGTTGTCAATTAAGCTATGCCTGAAGAAATTTCCCTTCCAAGTAACCAAGGTAAATATGGTGTAGTTCCTCCACCCATATCCTATAAAAGATCGAAAGATAATTAAATGATCCATTTTGTGCCATAAAAGATAAAATAACTGTATAAACCTAAAGAGAAGAGGGTATGTGTAGGATCATGATGAGCCAAAAAGTGGTGATATGTAAGTGATATGATGGCCTATGTGTCTAATGGCCTTTTTTTTAACCCAAAATTGATGAAACAAAAAGGGCTTTTAAAGGAGATTCTCACCTTTCCACAAATATAAATTATGGTTTACTTTTAATTTAATAAATAATTATTATTCATTTTCTATTTAATTACAACTAAAGTCTTGATTGATAGGATGATTGGAAAACATCTATAGATTTCAAACGGTATCACATTTTTTAAATCTGAAGCATGTGTCACATTCTATGCTTCGCATACTATAGGATTAAAAAAGATGAATTTTATGAAGTTTTGACCAAGTTAAGGTGGTCAAATATGTATCACATCGGGACATGAGCCCTCTACTTATATCTAAAATATTATAAAAATAATTAGCATTTTATTGTGGTTAGGGTGGTCAGATAGACACCTACTTCTTATTTTTTCCCTAAAATTTAAGTACTACTGCACATTGAAATTTCAAATTTTCAATAAAATAGATTTTAAAAAAAATAAACCTAGTAGTTTAGAAACTACATTCAATTTTCTACAGATTCTATTGTTACATATTTTTGAAACAATATAGATCACTTAAATTTAAATTTTTATGTCAAGTTTCCTAACTCTGATTTTTTGAATTTTCATCGCCACTTAAGGGCCTATTTTTTCCATGATGATCCTGCACATACCCAAGATGGTTTCCCAACCACCAGTGGTTTCTTCATTTCCTCCCTTAAGGGAAGAAAGTGACCAATGGTTGAAAAACCCACTCCTACCCTATCACAAATTGAAAACTATGCAAGAAGAAACTGAAATGATAAAGAGCATAGGCATAGATGTGTTATTTATCATCAACTAGAAGAAAATAATAACACAATGCATGGTAATCCATCACCTATAAAAAAATCAAGAAGAAATCAAAATTTCACCTAAACAAGAAATCGAACCAAAACAAGAATTGAAACAAGAAAATTCAACTACAATTGTCATAAAATCTCCCATTCTAATCAATTTGGATGATGAAGATGAAATTGATGAGGTGCATAATGAGATTAATGTTCTATTTTCAAAGAAGATGATTTTAGATAGGGTCAACCATGATGAACCTCCTAATGAGAATAACCCACCATGTGTTGATCTTGGTGATGATCCTAGTATGCCACTTGTTGTAGCCCCTTTGGCTAGTTGTCCACCTTCTATATATGATGAGCAAGATTTGGATGTGAACGACTTGCTTTCGGTTGGCTTGCATGTGGTGTACTTCTTTTATGTGTTTTTCATATGTTCTTTATGTTTTCTTACATGTGATGTGTTTTCCCATCTTGTGCTTCTTGGTGTTTTTTTTTTTGAATTTTCTTTGGATGACCCTTGCTACTCCATTGGCCCAAGGATACAAATAAAAAGAATCTATTGTGACATTCTTCTATTTGTATCTTCATTCTATTATATATCATAAAATTTTCTTTCTCCTTTTTGTCTTATGCTTTCCTTTTGTGGATGATGCAAATCATTGAGATATTTAGGTATCTTCCATGTTAACCCAAAAGTTTCTTTGTCCTCTTTCTCTATATTTCATTCATCCTTTGTCTTCATTGTTCCATGAGTATTTGGGGAGTGATGTTAGTTTCAAACTATATTATATCACGGTAGTAAAGGCATATACCGACCCTGGATTTGTGTATCCCTCTAGTGTTGGTTTATTTATTGTTTGTTGTATTGCATTTGGGGTCAAACCCTTGTCATGATGTAGCTTTATTTTGAAAAATATCATTGGCATAGGGCTTTCCAAATAATCTCTTGTGATCTTTTGTTACATAGAATTTATCATTTTTCTACTTTAAATTAATTTCTCTTAGCATAGAGTTTTGCAATTTCTTTAAAGTGGGGGCACACATTGGTATTATTTTTCTTCACTTTGTTCATAGGTATTAGACTTAGCGATGTGTTGACATTAACATTTGGTATTTTTTCTTCACTTTATTCACATGCGTTGAAATTGGTGTGGTATTGGCATAGCATTTTGATCATTTTATAGCACCTTATCAAGGTTATCAAGGAATATAACTCTTGGTATGGTTTAAATGGGTACACACCTAGTGAAAAATGCTCCTCACTAGACCTAGTGTGTTTCTCATTTTTCTACCTTATTTGGGGGCTCACCTAGTGAAAATTGGTCCTTGTTGGATCATGTGCATTTCAGTTTGGGGTTCACCTACCAGACATCATACTTTTCTATTGTGTGAGTCATGAACACATTTTATATGGATCTTAGCATGATATAATTTTATTATTATTAAAATATCAAGGTTAGGACCTTGATCCCAAAAATAGGCCTATTGGCTAATAGTTCTAACCAAAACCAGGCCTACAAGCCAACTAAGAAACAACACATAACAAGAAATAGTCCAAAACCAAAAGGCCAAAAATATACTAAAACAAAAAGTGGGATGGCACATAGGCCTATGAGAGATAGACATGCTGGCCCCAAAATAAGGAACAACAAAACTTGACTAATTCTTTTGAGAGTTATTTAAATTATATTTCTTTTGCAATAGTTCCATATTATTTCACCATAGATCCTCTCCTTTGCCAGCATTTTCCTCAATTGGAATGTCTATTTCCTAAGTGGTTTCAAATTTTTATTTTATTTTCCTTACCCTAGATAGCCCAGACACCATACCGAAAATAGCCCTATTCATAATACTATAGCTAATAGAAATCAAGAAATTAAAGGAATTATCAATCCTGATGAGTTTCTCCTATAGAGAGTTCATTTGGAACTTATAATTTTGAAGGTTCATATTCACTAGTTCCCCCTCATCCTCAAAACTTACCATTACCTTCACATTCTCTTCATCATGGTCCTTTTCCATATGTTCAACATCCTCTTCGTCATCCTCAAATTCCTTAACCTCTTCTTGATCATTAAAATTATCTTCATCCTCTTCCATACTATTTGTATCATCACCTAGGTTCTCCCCTAACACAACTTCCAATTCTTTTCAGCTCATATCTAAAGTCTCCTCTTGTGTTTGGATATATTCCTCATTGGATAGCCCATCATCCTGCTCTTCAAAAGAAAGTATTTTTTCTTCAACATTATAACTATCACTATAGCTAACCTCCTTTCTACTTTACCACTACTAGAATCTTCAACCAGTCATTCCTCCCCTCCATTAGAAACATTTATAGTAACCTTATTAATAATCCTAAAATCTGTTGGCTCATATCCATTACATTTCAAGCTAGAGGGTTTAGATAGAGAATTGGTAGCTTGAAAGTGTGGGAAGAAAGGATCATCCCAAACAATGGGGTTTCTTGAATTGAGAGGGAGGGGTAGACTTAAATTTTTCCTCAGATGATTCATGCACATCATCATTGTGAGGGGAAGAAACCTCAAATAGAGTAACATGATTCTAGGTATCCAATTTTTACTTCTTTATAGTGCTAGGGTTATGATGGAGTGAATTAGGCTTCTTACTCAAGGGTTTAATTTGAAAAAGTTTCAAAAAATTCACAAGGCCAAGCATAGGGGTATGAGAAAGACATAATTTTAAAGTCTTCAAATCAAGCCCCAATGCAATGGAAGAGAGGTCCCTTTACCCTTGCACTATTGTAGCAAAAAGAGAAAGAAAAATGAAATGTTAATTTTCTCCTTTATCTTAATATGATTTAAAAACAAAATTATATAGAAATGAACAATAGTATATCTACCCTCTAATATAAAGTATTTCATAATATAGATTCTTAGCAAGCCATAGGGTAGAGGAAGTTTCTCATGGTTGTAACTATTCTAGCACCTTTTTAGCTTCTCTACCCCTTCCATAAAGATATCAATGAAATGTTGATAATTGTCATATTATTAACTTTGGAAACCTTTAGGCGTCTACATTCCAAGCTTATCACTTTAGAAATTAACTTTGGGGTAACCTCAAAGTTAATGCACCCAATCTCAACCTTATCCTCCCTACATGAATTGAAGAATTTGGAGGTAATATTTCATCAAAACCCTTTATTTCTAGGAAAAATGGAGTCATGTCCACTTCCTCAAAATGTTTCCATCATTCCATTTTTTTTAAAGGCACACAAGATAATGGTTAATATTTCTTTTTTTTTCCCCCATTTCCTCTTTGCTCTCTTTTAAAACTCTTCAAATCATAGTCTACAACTTAGAGGCCCTACTCCCACACACATTCAAATAGTAAAAATAGTTCATGAAATCTCTAGAATTACTATATGTCTTGTGAGCTAACCTAATTGTTATTAAAAAAATTGGGCAATCATCACCCTTTTTATAAAAGGATCACCTAATATTCTTTAATAATACATTCCATCGAAATTGAGATCACCTAAATCTTGATCCAAAATTAGTTTGAACTTTGGACAAGACCTAGGGATCATGTGAAAAATGTGCTCACCTTGTAAGAAACTAAAGGATTTTAGTTTCCTTATGCCATCAAGGGGAGGAATTGTATGACTCAATCTATGGATGTTATAATAATCATAATTTGGGCCTCCTTTTTAATATGCCAAAACCTATTGATGGTGATATATTTGTTGCACACATCAATTAAATTATAATTTCTTATGTGCTTAGTCATTTCAAAACAATCCCTATCTCTAATATACACCTCCTCTATATTATTATTCTTTAAATAACTATTTCTATTGCACTTAGTCATATCAAAGTAGTCCCCATCTTCAATACATACATTCTTTAAATATTATTCTCTACCACCTTTAACATTATGAAATGGTCCTCCTTGTACACCAAGTTATCCTATATGCAACAAAAAAGGATAAAATTAAACATGTGGTATAAAATATTTGCAAGGTTATCCTTGAAAAAGACTCCCTTATTGTCCATGTCACTAGCTCACTTTTTCCTTATCATCGTAAAATTTATATTTAAAAATCAAGAAGAGTTCCAAGCATAAACCATAACCCACCAAAGAAAAACCTATGATATTGAATTAGTTGTTACTATCATTCATCCTTTTATGATAAAACTTCAAATTTTGAATTCAAAGGAGATCATCTAAAACACAGTTTTAAATTGTTTAAGGGAGGTCCTCATAATTCTAAATTTTCCACAGACAATAGGAAAGACCAACATTAGAAACAATGTCTACTACTTTGTTTCTTTCCCTGAAAGTATGTTGCAATATATTGATCAAACCTTTCAAACATCCTTTTTGAATCCGCAATCAGATTCTTAATCTTCCAAGGGGGTCAGTTGTACCCTTTAATGAATCAATTATCAGCTTGGAGTCACCTTCAATGGTGACTTTCTTGAAGCCTTATTCTATTGCATTCTTCAATCCCCACCATGCATCAGTTGCTTCTACCTTCTATGCCCCAACATTCAACATAGCCTTCAATATATCTACCCTTGTGGTCCCTTATTAAACCTCCCACAATTTCAGCTCTCGGGTTACCCTTAGAACACCCATCAAAATTTAGCTTGATCCATCCATCTAAAGGAGGGTTCCATATAGTCAATATTTTACTTAGAGCATTAGCCCAATTTATTCTAGTCTGATCCTTTTTTATTCCCCATATATCTATTTTATTCTAAGATATTTATAAGTGGGCATTACTTTGGAGATTCCAAAGTAATTATAAATAACATTTTCCTCTACTTGTTGTTTTGTTCTCAAGAAGACCTCCATATTACTTCTTTTTTTTGCTCTAAATATTTTTTTGTTTCTTTCTTTCCACATGTTGCAATAGACAAAAGGGAGAATTTATTGCTAGAGTTCCACAATGATAGGATGTTTAAATGGACAAATGTTCCATTGATCAATTAGATCCTTAAGATCATTTGGGAACACCCAGTGAATTAGTAGAATACCTAGGACCATAGACTAAACCTCCCTCACAAAATAACATAGAAACAATAGATGAATTATACTTTCAGAGGCTTCAGAATAAAGAGGACACATGTTGACAAACTAAAAGTTGGGCTCCTATTAAAGACATCAATTGTGAGGATTTTACCATGAAATTTAGCCCACCATAATTATTTAATATTTATAATTAATTTTTTATTCCATACTTTATTTTAGTTTAAATTATGTGGAGTGAGGGATGGTTGTTCTTATTTGTAGTAAGCAGTTTTAACCGAGAAATCACCAAAAGGGTTTTCATTCCAAACCCAACCATTTTCATCTTCTTTAAAAAATAGAATATAGTCACCAATAAGAGATTTTAAGATAGAGAAGTCCTCAGAAAAATAAAGATGAGAACCCCCCCTAAGAGTTTTCAACCCCAACACCTAAAGATTAAAAAATTTCCACTTTGGTTCGACCTTCCTCCCCAATCAACATAGTCATATAAGTATATCTTGTTTAACCTTATGAGGTCTTGTTTATTTTGATTCAATTGGACAATTTATGAGAGAACTAGACCATTTCCACTTGATCATCATCCCAAAAACATACTTTTATGTCATTATGTACCCTCCTTCTAGAACCTTGCTTTAAAGTACTTCTTGTTTTCAATATATTATTCCATATGGATCATCCTTTTGGCCAATCCTAGGAAGTAAGAAAATATCTAGGATCTTTATTCCCCGTATACTTAGCTTTAACAATATCGACCCAATCTTTATTCCCTTGAATGAAGAACTAGCCAATTTTTGAAAGGAGAGCTTCATTAAACATATTTAACCTTCTAATCCCCAAGCCCCCAACTTTCTTAGGGGAAAAAACCTTTTCCAATATCACCAAGGCTATTCTCACTCTTTCTTTAGTGCAATTCCAAAGAAAGGACCTTTGAATTTGCTCAATTTTATTTATGACGAAGGTAAAAATTTTAAAAGGGAAAGAAAGTACAAAGGAATATTTTGTAGGGATGACTTCAAAAGTTTAAATTTTCTAGCTTGACTCAATAATTTACCTTTCCATTCAGTAAGCTTTTTTGTACCCTTTCAAATATTCCATTCTAGTAGCAATTTGGGGGCCTTTTAGTACTTAATAGGAGTCCAAGTTAAGCTTTTGGAAGTGCGGATTCCTAACATTTAAGAATTATTATAATCTTTTCTTTCAACTATTGATTAGTGTTAAAGAAATACAACTTTATTTTAGAGTAATTTATATGTTGACCAAATTCTTTCACATAATCTTACAAAATAGACTTCTAATTAGAAGCTTCAAAAATAGAGGTAACCCCAAAAATATTTGTATCATCCATGAACTGCCGATGGGAAGTAGGAGGCAGAGAGGAAGTATCTATGATTCTTGTAAACAAACCTTTCTCAAGGATTCTCTAGAGATTGCATCCCAAAACTTCAACAACTATTATGAATAAGTAAGGGGAAAGGGGGTCACCTTGCTTTAAACCCTTCCCACAAGAGAAAAGACTTTTGGGGAAACCATTAAGTAAAACAGAAAAAAATTGGAGTGGAAACAAACTTTTTGATTAGTTTCAAAATTATTCCAAAAAAAAACTTTTTGAGAACAACAAAAAGAAAAATCCAAGGCACTCGATCATAAGCCTTTGAATATCCAATTTTGAATTCATACCTGATTTCTTATAGTATTCCATAGAATAATTATACTCATGGGAAACAATTCTAGCATCCAAGATATGTCTTCATTTAACAAAGCCTTTATGATTCATTGAGATAATCTTGTTAAGCACAAACTTTAACCTATTAACAAATATTTTGGAGAATTTTTTTGTCTAAATCCCACAAGCCACCAGTAAGAACCTTAATCATGGCTTCTTGGTTAAAGAAACTAAAAATAAAAAGACCATTTGCAATGGAACTAACATTCACTTATCCTTTCAAAGACCAACTCAAGTCAATCCATTTTCATACCTGGTCAATATTGGATGGGTGAAAGACAAGAACTTGCCTATGAGGGATAGCTAAAGGCTTCCAATAGTTTCTTCTATAATTTCATATGGAACATCCAACTCAAGTTCGTCAACTGTACAACATGTTCTTATAGTCACAAGGGAAGTAAGGTTCCTTTTTGAAGAAAAGACCATTACCCACTAATTTTTGCATATAGGAAACTAGATTTCCCTCAATGAAAAAAGATTCATCTCTTGAGCAAGGAGATTGATAATTATTTCCAACGTCTCAAGAAAAAATTCTATCAAACATTTTGAATTTAGTCCATGAGGGACCAAATATAGAGGAAGAAATCCCATCAAAGACTATAGATATAGAGGACACAGTATTGGAAGGGCACACCAGATGGCCCCCCTACCCTACAATGCCATGGCAGCATAGTCAAAATATAAATCTGAAAAGGAGAAGGGTATGTAGAATTTTGTGAGTGAAAAGTGTTTTATTTGAAAATATGTTATTACATAAATAAAGTTGAATATTATTGGGGCATGCTTAATATAATTTTTTAGTACATACCTTATTTTTGCATTCCATGATGACATTATATACTGGTGTATGTTTTCTTGTTGCATAATCATACATTTTTGTTCCTTTATTCCTATGTTGGTTTACCATTTGATCTTAGATCTTGGGGGCGTAATCACCTCCCTTGATCCTTATTCATCCCATCTCATAAAAATTCGGACATTTGAACCCTTCTTGACATATATTTCTCTACTTTAGTATAAGTCTAAGAATAAGTTCATACTCTCACTAAGTTGGGGCCAAATGTAGTGTCGAAAATTGTCACCCTTAATAATTTAAAATTATATTTTGTCCCCCCTTTATTTATTGCACCTAATTAAGCTCCTAATTTGATAAAATAATGCATTCCAAGTCCTATTTTTACCATATTTCGAAGGTTAACAAGTATTGAATAAATAAAAAATAATTAATGTTCTTATCTTGACAATAAAAGTAGTAGAAGATAGGGCCAATACCCATATGCCCATGGGTGTATGGGTCCCCCTATCTTGTTAGGGACCAATTTCTAATATGTTATTATTATCATTTTTACATTTAAAATTCAAATTTCAAGTGTCAGCTTTTGAGATCTATTTTTTAGGAAATTGGAATAATTGCATTTAAATACCTAGTTATTGCATCTTTTGAAGATCATCTAGAAAAAATATTGGAAAACTTATGATCAAGAGCACTATCGAGCAAGTAAAGATTATCATTTCAAAGCTTTACTTCAACAATTCATGATCCAACATCATGTCAAAGTTTATGTTTTGTAGTAATGAAAAAGTATCCCTTTTCCTTACTTGATTTGGGAATAATTGTCATTGAAATAACATAATTTTTGCCTAGGTTTAATGTTGTAATGTGTTGTAACACATTCACATTAATCTTTGGCCCCTTTTTACTAAAATTTAATTAATTTGTAACCTCTTTTAAGTGATTTAAAGTGTTGTAACATAGTTCCACATTTATCTAGGGTCTCTTTAATTAATAATGGTTAATTAGTGTTAGTTAGCCCCTTTAATTCAAATGTAAGCCTTATTTGTGACACATCCTGAAGATCTATCTCAAAAACCATAATTCAAATTGTATAACATTTAATTGAGAAAAATTGAAGTCCTAGAAATTGGTGCTAGGACCCATTCACTCTAGGTGGAGAATGGGTCATCCCTCCATAGGACCCCTATTTTTTTGTAGATTCTACATGGGTTTTTTATGTACTTTCATTCCCCAAAGGCAAGGTCTTGGAAAATAGAGCTAGGACCCATTCGCCCTAGGTGGCGAATGGGTCCTCCCTTGATGGACCCCCTTTTGAATTTCATTCTAGTGGGATTTTAATAATGTTTGTTTCTAGATTGGTGTCAGCTTGAGTTGTTTGAATTTCAAAGTTAATCTCTTGGTTTAGTATAAATATGGGGTTAATCCACATTGTTTCACCTAGAAAGTTCAATTTATCATAAAAACACATCCACAAGGGCATTAGAGATCTAAAAGAGCATTTCAAATGAATTTCAAGGTATATTATCAAGGTTGTATTGCAGCAATTCAAGATCATTTCATCATGACAAGGTTTTAATGAATTCATGCATGTTGTTGAGATAAGATAGAAAATGTAGCATTGAAGATCTACTCGCAAGTATTGTTCATATATTATTTGAGATTAAGATCTACATGGGTATGTGTAGGATCATCATGGAAAAAATAGGCCCTTAAGTGATGAAAATCTAGAAAATCAAAGTTAGGCAACTTGACGTAAAAATATAAATAAGTTATCTTTATTATTTCAAAAATATGTAAGAATAGAATCTATAGCAAATTGAATGTAGTTTCTAAACTACTAGGTTTATTTAAAATATATATATTTGGTGAAAATTTAAAATTTCAATGCAATACTACTTAAATTTTACGGAAAAAATAGGTAGGTGTCTGTCTGATCACACTAACCATAATAAAATGATAATATTTTTTTAATAATATTTTAGATATAAGTAGACGACTCATGTCCCAATGTGATGCATATTTTTTTGTAATTTTTTTCCAAGTAAATAATTAATTATGATTTTTTTATTACAAATTTTAAAAAATATAAAAACTCGTATGTCTGACCACCTTAACTTGGTCAAAACTTCATGAAATCTTTTTTTAAAAAATCCTATAGTATGTGAAGCATAGAATGTGATGCATGTTTTGGATTCAAAAAATGTGATACCTTTTGAAAGCTAAAGGTTTTTTTCAATCAACCTATCAATGAGGACTTTAGTCATAATTCAAATAGAAAATGAATAATAATTATTTATTAAATTTAGAGTAAAGCATAATTTATATTGGTGGAATGTTGAGAATCTCATTTAAAAACCCTTTTCGTTTCTTCAATTTTGGGTTAAAAAAACTTGTTAGCCACATAGGCCATCATATCACTTACATATCGCCTCTTTTTGGCCCATCATGATCCTGTACATACCCACATTCTTCATGGCTACTACATGTTAGATTTTGGATTTGTCTTCGAAAACAAATTCCACGATATCAACATTGCATCATTTTATGTTCATGCTTCAAGTTCATTATTTCATCATTTGGTTTAATTACCTACAAGGGGTTTGACTTAGGCAAACTCATATTCACTAACAATCCACAAGTTTTTCTTCCCTTGAGTGTGTATTTTCAAATTTACACATTGAAGATCAAGTAGAGAAGAAGTTTAGAGAAATTTTTTTAAAGTTGTCAAGTTGTAAGATTGACCTTTATAGTGCAAGAACGAAGAATTAAAGCTACAAAATTTATTACAAGTCTTCGGGAGCTGGCAGCAAGGAATCTGAGAGTGCATACATCAAGGAAAATAACCTAGATCTTAATTTGAGAAACCCTAACAAGGACCCATTTGCCACTAAAGGCGAATGAGTCCTTTGTGCCCTAAAAATAGGCTTCTTGCAATAAGGAAAACATCATTTCAAGCTTCAAAAACTTCCCTCATAGTTGCTATAGTAGTTAGGCTTAGTTTCTAATTTTTGTTTGCATATTTTAGCTCTCATAATTGCATATTTTGTGTGGAAAATTCTAGTAGTTTACCATCTTGTTGATTCATTTTGGTAAACCCTATTCCCCCCTAAACATTAATGGTGAACCCAAGTCATTGAATATTGCAATTTTATGATTTTGAAGTCTTTCATTGCATCCTAGATTATATATTTCACTCATTTGTATCTCATTTGCATTGAATTAAGATCTCATTTAGGGTTTTCTGCATTGCATTCAAAATTGCATCCTATTTAGGGTCTTGATTTACATTGTTTCTCATCTCTCTAAATTTGGAAACTACAAAAACAAATCAATCATTATGCATATCATTTTAAAGATCTCATTTATTTACATTTGAATATCAAAATGAAATTGCACTTCAACCTATTGAAATTTACAAGACAACTGATAGGGGGTGAATCATTTGTACCAAATTACTTTTACTTCTAACCTTAATCAATTCTACTTTAACTTAATTTATTATTAAATATAAACAAGAAATGTAGATAATAGAAAGAAAACACCAGAGACACCAAATTTACATGGAAAAACTAATGAGGGAAAAACCACAGTGAGGATTAACTCACAATATAGTAGTAATGCAATACCGAATACAAAGTCTCACTAGTAGAGGGCTCACTACTGAGAAAGGACTCACTATCCAAATATAAAGGCTCACTACCTACATATAGGACTCACTGTCCAGAAAGAGGCTCACTGCCTACAGAAAAAGGATAAATAAAGATCCACCACAATAGGTTCCACACATTCATAGCTTGATCAAAGGATTGCAGACACCATCAACTCATTGCTTTAAGGAGTCTAACACGTCAAAGTATTGTTTCCTTGATTCTTTCTTACACACTCTACTTTTCGCACTTGTTCACACACTTCACACTCATACTACCAATTCACAACTTCTTGACTTGCTATTATACCATCTTCAATATTGAAACCTTTCTCCAAGGTTGGCTACACATTCTTCATTTTACAAATTCAAATTAGGTTGGCTACTCAAAAATTTTGTTGTGGATAAGAATGAGAGAGGACCAATTACATATTTAATTAGGACCCAAACAACATCTTGGATCAATCACACACTTCCTTAATCGATGCTTAATTTTCATGTAACATGTAGACACCAGGTCAACCAAACCTAATGAAAACACCAATAAACACATTAATCACATAACATGCTTCACCAGACACTTTAACATCTCTTAGAAACCTTCAGGTGCATCCACAACAACTACAACAATCTATATACACAAAACACTCTTCAACAATCCAACTAGACCAAGTAGACACACACCGTAGCTCTGAAACAAGCCTTCCAAAGCAACAAACCATAAGCGTATTTTCTAGAACATAGAGAACATCAATATTATCCTTCTTCCAAATCCATAAGATCTGAAACAAACCACCAGAAGATAGTGAAGCAGAAACATATCTCTCAATCCATAGACAAATAGTTATGCCAAACTGGTTCACACACCTTTCACACTCCATCAACCTAGAAGCTAAAAATTGGGATATATTATCCATTTAAGCTCACAAAAAATAATACAGATCCACACAGACATAGGATCAACATAGAAGAAATGTAGAGCACATTACTGAAGCACACTCAAAACACACACCCAACATTGTCTTCATTATTTATTAATTTTCTCAAAAGCACTAGGCATCAACACATCTGCAACATTATAAATACAACTCCATGTACTCTCAACACTTCTACAATATCTCAACTATACATGTACCATCTAAAAACATATTGAACTATGTTGACATCAATGACAACATTAATGACAACACCACTAAACACATCCATGCTTGCAACAATCTCCCCCTTTGTCATTGATGGCAACACATGATGTTAAAAACCATGAAAGAGAACATACACACTCTCTTGCTTCTTCTCCCCTTTCTTTTTTAGATTAGACAACCTACACAAGCATTTATGCACTCTCTTCTCCTTTCAACTTCTTCACATGAAACTCTCTCCCTCGACATAATTTTTCACATGACACTCTCTCTCTCCCTTTGACATTAATTGAAAAGATATTTTTTTGCATAAAACATCTACCATATAAAGATCTAATCACTCCCCCTTAGGAGTGTACCCACATCTCATACTACAACAATGAGAATATCTACTCCCCCTAAGGAGTAGACATCAATCATCACTCAAGATGAAAAATAATTTGTAGATCCATTGGACTAATGCACCTCCATGTAAACCTAGATTAAGGAAGGAGGGGAATTATCCTCTAACTTCCCCCTGAGATACTCAAAAGTATCCTTCAGAAGAGCCTTAGTGAAAATGTCAGCAACTTGTTCCTTAGTAGACACATGTTCAAGTATGATTTCATTCTTCAACACATTCTCCCTCAAGAAATGATATCCGATAGATATATGTTTTATCCTAAAATTCATCATTGAATTCTTTGAAATGTTTATTGCACTTGTATTATCACAAAATATAGGGATAAGTTCATGACATATCACACCTATGTCCGTCAATGTTTACTTCATCCAAATTACATGTGTATAGTAGGATGCTACTACAATATACTTTGCTTCTATAGTGGAAAAAGAAACTGAATCATGTTTCTTGCTTAACCATGAGACCAATCTTCCTCTAAGAAAGAATGCACCACCACTTGGACTCTTTCAATCATCTACACAACTAGCCCAATTTGCATCAATGTAGGAATTCAAGGTGAAATCAGTATCCTTAGGATACCATAGAACACAATTTGGAGCCACTTTGGATATCTGAATATCCTATACACAACCGGGTATGTGCAAGATCATCATGAAAAAATAGGCCCTTAAGCGGTGATGAAAATTCAGAAAATCAGAGTTAGGAAACTTGATGTAAAAATTTGAATAAGTTATCGATATTATTTTAAAAATATGTAAGAATAGAATCTGTAGAAAATTGAATGTAGTTTCTAAACTAATAGGTTTATTTTTTATTTTAAAATCTATTTGGTGAAATTTTTAAATTTCAATGCAGTAGTACTTAAATTTTAGGGAAAAAATAAGTAGGTGTCTGTCTGACCACCCTAATGACAATAAAATGATAATATTTTTTTATAAGATTTTAGATATAAGAGGACTCATGTCCCAATGTGATGCATATTTTTGTAATTTTTCCAAGTAAATAATTAATTATAATTTCTTTATTACAACTTTTAAAAAATATAAAACTCGTATGTCTAACCACCTTAACTTGGTCAAAACTTCATGAAATCATTTTTTTTAATCCTATAGTATGTGAAGCATAGATTGTGGCACATTTTTCAAATTCAAAAAATGTGATCTACCATTTGAAAGCTATAGGTATTTTTCAATCAGCCTATCAATTAGTAATTTAGTCGTAATTCAAATAGAAAATGAATAATAATTATTTATTAAATTCAAAGTAAAACATAATTTATATTGGTGGAAAGTTGAGAATCTCCTTTAAAAACCCCTTTTTTTAAATCAATTTTGGGTAAAAAAAATTTCATCAGCCACATGGGCCATCATATCACTCACATATCACCACTTTTTGGCCCATCATGATCTTGGACATACCCAATTGTAACATGTGTCTCTTTAGGTTCTACTTGAAATATTGCAACCAAACATAATGAATGCATTATATCTAATCTGGTAGCAATAAGATATAGCAATCCACCAATCATAGATCTGTACATGCTTTGATCAACTTTAAAAAATTCATCATCTTTACTCAGTTTACATCTAGTTACCATAGGGGTATAGACCAGTTTGGAGTCATCCATTCCAAACTTTTTCAGCAATTCCTTAACATACTTAGGTTGTGAAATTAATATCCCCTTATCAGTTTGACTCACTTGAAGTCCAAGGAAGGAATTCAATTCACCAATCATAGACATCTTAAACTCTTTTTGCATCTCCTATACAAATTTCTTGCACATACCTTCATTTACACCAAAGATAATATCATCAACATACACCACAATTATCAATATTTTTTTTCTCTTAACTTTGAAATAGAGATTGTTGTCTGCAAAACCTTTATTGGACCCTTGATGTGTCAAAATATCTATCCAACCTTGCATACCATACTCAGGGAGCTTGTTTAAGTCCATATAATTCCTTTTTTAACTTGTAGACAATATTTGGTTTGTCTGATAACTAAAATCCTTCGAGCTGTTCCATGTACACCTCTTCTTCCAATTCTCCATTCAAGAATGCAAACTTGGCATCCATCTAGTACGCTTTGAAGTCTTTATGAGCATAAAATTCCAAAAAAATCTGAATGGCCTCCATTCTTGCCACCGAGGCAAATATTTCTTCAAAATCTATTCCTTCAACCTGCTGTAATGTAGAAAAATGTATCCTTTGGACATTTTCACATTCATTTGAGTCTTTCTTGTAGATTTTGGCCTAGTTTTTCCTAGATTTAATGTTGTAATGTGGCCAACACATTCACATTAGGTCTTGAACCCTTGTGAATCAATAAAAACCTGCATTTAGAGAATCATTCTTCTAATTTGGAGTGCATTTACATCCTAGGAATAGCTTACATTAGCTTTGCATTACATTTTTCATTGATTAATTTGCATTATAGGGTTTTGAAATTTGCATTAGTGAAAAACTCATATAACTTGCATTTTTGCATTGAATTTTATTCAAAATCATCAAAATTCTACATTTGCATCTTAGGTTTGCATCATATACCACAAAAAGCATAAAAATCAATCAAAAAAATTAAAAAATTCTAAAAAAATTCTGAGTAGAACTAATTCACCACCTTGGGTGACTTAGTCCCTTTCCACCCTTGAAACTGTATTTACAATACTAAAAACCTTATTTTTCAACTTTTGTTTGCTACTACTAAATATCTGTATCAATTGGTTGCATTTTTGTTATATGCATTTCATTAAATCTAGCCTAAATTAGCTCATTTCATGCATTGATCATATTCAATTTTACGTCTACAATATTTATATTTCAAGTTGTTGCATAATGTAATCAGAAAATTACCTTGTTTCACATATGAAATTTGCATTTCAATATTTCACTTTAGGTCATGCAATTTATTTACTTTTTCATGATAGCATGTTTACTTTTAAGAGATGTGGCTTTGATTTTGTTCAAAATGGATTGCATAAATACAACATCCCCTCTTATGAGTTCACTTTTGATTACACCAATGAGGTCATTAAGAAACATGTTGATCGCAAAACCATTGACACAATCCTTAACATTACATTTCCCATTGATGAGGATGGTAGTGTTGACAATCATGACAATCATACTTTCCCTTCTCTTGATACCTCTCCTATTAGTGACGAAGGTATCTTGGTGAAAGAAGATATAAGCATTGAGGGTCTTGATTGTCCCTCTCCTCATCCCCCTTTGGAAGACATTAAACAACAAGAAGATGAGATCATCGAAACATTTCTTGACATCACCTTACCTAGTCTCCATAACCATACCAATCATAATTTTTGATCTCCTAACATCCCTCCTTGATGAAAATAAGACAAGTTGGTGTTAAAAGATACACCTCTTAAGAGTCATGAGACTCTTGACTCTCGCTTCCCTAATGCTCCTACTATTTGGTACAATCTAATTGAAAATCATAGTGGTCCTTCTCTTGATTCCCCCCTTACGTGTGATGAAGCTAGTTTACAAATTCTCACCATGGCATGTGGTGAACATATTTCAAGCTATCCTATTAGGCTAGATATCATGGAACAAGATAATGAGACCTTCAAAAAATAGGACAATCAAATAGAACCCTCTCCTAATCATCCCACAATTGATAATCCCATCATTGATTATTCCCCTACTTGTGATGAAGTCATTTTAGAAGAACCAACCCTTACATGTCAAGAACACGTGGTTTGTAGTTCTCCTAAAAACTCTCCTCCTAGGGAGGATATCACGATGCAAGACAAGGATAACATTGACAATAATAATATTATGCCCTTAGAAGAAGATGCAGAACTCATGTCATACTCTCCTTCACTAAGGGATGTTAATATTATTCACCCTTAACTCATCCTTTACCCCCCTTTAAACAAAACGTCAACTCAAAACAAACCTGAAGTTGTCCTTTACCCACCTAATAACAATGTGTCATAGCAACCGATTCATAATATCATTGCTCATATATATAACACTAGAAATAATCCACAACCACAACAACCCACCCCAACACCATTGCCTTTTCCCAATCCCATATTGCCTCGTGATCCTTGATTAAATTCACACATTAGGGAGTATGATCTTGTTGAACAACTCAAGAATACTCCTTCAAATATATCCCTCTAGGATTTAATTTAGAATTCCCCTAGCTATTACACTATGCTTCAAAATACCTTACAAAAAGTTCCTATCCCTTCTAATATGCAATTGAATGACATAGCAGCCCTATTTCAAGGATTGAATGTTGACATTATTTTCCACCAATGTGAACTCCCCCTGTTGGAGGTGTAAAAACAAAATGAATCTTTTATAATCATATCTCAATACAAAATAATAGGGATAAAGCGAACCCTTGTTGACAATTGCTTCGTCATTAATGTGTGTAGTGTAAATCTTTAGGATAGGTTGCATGTGGATAAATCAAACATTCAACCTACCTCTTTATCTTTAAGACCATTGATTCATGCAATGAATGGGGTTCCTTCCACTCTTCATCATAAAATGAAGTACATCTACAACAACAAAGTGTACACACTTGATGCTGATCCTGAGCCTTATAGTGTCTTAAAACTTGGGAAAAAAAGAGACAATCCCTCGAACACATTCACACCAACCACACAAGTCAAACCCATGCAAGAACAACAAAAATCTAGTTATCCTAAACCCTTCACAATGATGTCCATCGATGATTTGGGATCATTTAATTTTGAACCAACAATCATGGATGAGTACAATATCATATACAATGATTCAAATAAGGGACACAAGAAAGAAATCATATCAACACAACATTCAGAAGATCCTTCAAAAGAATCCACCTCAACGACATTAGACAACAAACAACCATCTGATCCAAAATCCATGAAAAAGATTTATGGAATAGGTTATGAGCTTATGAAACAACTTAGCTTTAGTGAAAAATAATGTGGTGCTAGAGAACAAGGTATCTATGTCCCCTTTGATCCTAACACACAAGCAAAAACTCATGGTATTGGTTAGTTTCCTTCATAAAAATTGCCAAGCCCTCACCTAACACCAACACTATCCCAAACCACCATTCTAAACCAAGATTAATAGTATTGCATCCTGAACTAATTGACACTACTCATCTTGGGTGTTATCCTTTACTCGAAATGAAACAAACAAAGAAATCTTTGCCTGATTTCAATGTCATCTTGCAAAATGCTAATGATTTGAATTTTACACACTCCTCTAAATGAGTGTACAAAATCTCACAATCTATAGAGTCTTGTGTAGGTATGAGGTCTTTTCCTAAGCAAGAGATATCTTTGTCACACTATAGAGGAACACCTTGTACCGTTGATCAAGAGGGTATCTTGTTGAGACTCCTCCAAGATCACTTGATATCTCTTCCGCCATGAAATCAAAAGAAGTTCTATTACAAGAATTCCTTTTGTGCATATCATAGAGTTCATGGTCATTCTAATAATGAATGTAAGGCCTTGAGTAGTAAAATCCAACATCTTAAGGAGTTTGGTACTCTCCTTTATGTGGGGGCACCTCATTCCTCTAATTGATACTGATTATCACTCTACTATGCATCTCATCAATCCTTTCGGCTCACTCTTGTCCCACACTAAGTAGGGGCAAGGGGTTAGGTAGCCTTGTCCTTATATGTCACCTGTCATTGCCTCTTTTTTCTAGTCATTAACCTTTCATGAACATATAAGATAAATCTTGGGATGTGGACAACATGGCTTATGTTGTCTAGCATGTGACATACTACCTTTTTCATGACTTAGCTTATAGGAAACATCTGACTTAGCATTTAAGGCTTTGAAAATAAGCTCTTGTGTCTTCTACTTTAAAGCAATTGCTCACAATAATGGTGTTAGCATCTGCATTAAAGTGGAGGCATACATCAACACTCATATTTCATTATGCAATTTTCTTTGTTCTTGTGATTTCCTCTCTTGGAAGCATTAGGTACATTGTTGCCCAGGATGAGACCTTGCACTTGTCCTCTCTTGGAAACAAGATGAGACCATTTATAATTTTCCTCTCTTGGAGACATTAAGCATAATTTTCCCTAAGGTGAGACCTTGATCGAACTAAGTACAATCTCTTTGAACAAACCTTACTGTAACGCCCTGCCACACAACCCTAGAGGAAGTTGCAATTAACTACTTAAATAGACTATTTTTTTTTGTTTAAGCACAATTAACATGCAAGTTCACTTCCCATTGCAAACATCCCCTAAGGTTACTAGATTGAGATTACTTAAACCCACAACAACAAGAATGAATCCAAAACATTTATCCATTTAACAAATTAGAAACACATACATTCCAACAAGATAAATTACATCCACCATAATAGTTACAATATGATCATAAATAACAATAATTTAATAAAGAGATTACATCACTCATTCCCCAAATGAGGCAAGTCCAATAAATAAGGTTACAATTACAACATCCACCTCGATAACAAATGAGGGGTAAAATAATACAAGATCAACTGAAATGAGACAAAGTAAGAACTGAAATTGAATCCCACGAGCTCTCCAATTGGAAGTATCGTCCACACGAACATGAAGAAAGCCCAATGGATTTAGGTGCACACCACCCAACCAAGTGGAACCCAAAGGCCCACCCCCCATGCTAGGAGATAGTAACAAGGAATCCTAGCCAAGACCCTCTACCTCTAGACATAGGCTAACACAAAACTGAACCAAACTGAAACAACCAATCACATGTGCCACACAAGCACAACACAAGTACATCACGAGTACACTCAAGTACAAATCTAACACCACATAAGTACAACCCTAACATGGTCACATTGCTTCCAAATATAAAGCAGATCAAGTATGCTAAGAGAACCATACACATAATAATTGAATACCAACTATGGTCACATCAGGTATGTTAAGGAAACCATACCCACCATAAAAAAGTACCAATTATTGTCCTAGACAGAGTGTCATCACACAGCTCGTCATGAGTCACCCACTATGGATCTTCATAGGCTCCAGCCAACATAAAGCGTTGTCCTAGTGGCCTCTACCAATCCCCGGGCCTCATACTTACTAATGCGGGATCAAATACCTTACGTATAGATAGGATAGATGACTTTTCCATTCCAGGCCTTCCCACTCATCCCAAGTCTAAACGAGTCCTTGTGTCTATGAGTGAGGCAAAATTATCTTGATTAGTGAGAAGTTAGTCCTAACCTTCTAAGTATTGATTTAGTTTCACTTGATTAAAAAACTTTCGAAGGCTACCCAATCTTACCTCTTCCGGGCTCTGGCCCCTATAGAAGCCACTCTTCTACTTGACAACACACATACCATCCAATCACTAAGGGTAAAAAGTGCAACAAACAAGATAACACGACCACTCCTTTCTCAGGAGGTGACATAAGATAAATCCATCTCCAAACACTGGAGGTAACAACAATAACAAAACCACTCCTTACAAGGAGGCACAAATTACATAATCCACTCCTTCCACAGGAGGTACAAAACATCCCTATTCATGGAAACCGGGTAATAACAATGACATAACCTCATACACTACCCAAGGAAATAACAAATGGTCGTCATTACAAAATGACAACCCCCAACCTCTAGGGTCCTCTGGAAGACTTACAGATTAAAGAAACTTAACCCATTTCCCCAAACATGAACACGGAGGGAAATATTCACTGAAGGCAATTGAAAGAAACTACCTTTGGATATTCTAAATCCATTTCCTCATTACATTCAGTAATTTATTGCATCAATAAAACTGAATTAAAAATACTTCTTTCCAGATAAGGGAGAAATTAACACTTAATCATCTACTTTCCCTACTTGCATTTAAATAATGAAAATTCAACCAATTTATCATATAAATCTAAATACATTGCTTTTAAAATAACTATTGTTTCCTGATTTCAATATAGCCATTCGAAAATAATTAACTTGACTTGAAAACATATTATTTACTATCAAAACTAATTCCCCTTTAAAGTAATGTTTAAAAATAAAACAATGATTTAATTCCAATTAATTATTTTGCATTTTCTTAATTTAACTCAAATCATACGATTAATTTAGATCAATATTTTAATATATGCATATATCAGAACTCCAAAAATTATATATAATATTAACTATTCAAACATATATTAATATTTTAATATTATAAAATATAATATTAAATATTAATATTTTAATATTATAATTATAATATTAATATTTTAATATCATAATTATAATATTAATATTTTAATATTATAATTATAATATTAAATATTAAAAAAATTATTTATTAAAAAAAATGAAGTTTAAAAAAGAGCCCGCGTTCTTCATGGGTTGTGCACCTTGCATTTAAGGGTGGGGCCACACAATTTTTGAGGTGGGGCGGCTATGTTGACCATAACCGAACCCCCACACAAGGGCCGACTATGTTGAAACACAGTCGCACCCTTTAATGGGGGCCACTATGTTTCAACACAGTTGTCCCACTGCATGAGCAGTGGTGGTCGATGGATTGGGGGGGCGCTGGGCGTGGCTTCCCCCCACTCGCACCCCCCATACACAGTTGTCCCACTGCATGAGCAGCGGTGGTCGATGGATTGTGGGGGTGGGGAGAGGAGAGCGGCTTCCCCACTTTCGCCTCCCATGGGGGTGGAAGCGTGAGCTAGCGACCTCCCACAACCCTCTCCTCCATTATATATATATATATATTTTATGAGAAAAACAAAATAAAATTCAAAAGCCTCACAGTGGATTTTATAAAATCCAAAATCCATATTGTTTATTTCTTTTTCTTTTTTTTTTTGTTTAAAATAAAAAACATATATCCAAATGGATTTATAAGTATGTGCATATATATATTTCATTAAATAAATTTAAATACTTCCCAACCAGAGATTTATAAAACTAATTGGCAAACAAAACATAAAAAAAATAATCATTTCTAGCCAAGAACGTGATATTTTTCTTTTTTCTTTTGAAACAATCCATATCAAAATAGAGGTTTGTTTTGCAGATCACACAAAGGTTTTTAAATGTTTCTCCACCTGATTTTAACCCACAAGGCCTATGTAAATTTAATTTCTAAACAACTAAATTTAAAAAGAAACAACATGAACCTGGTATTCTTGAGTTGAGAAGATCCAAAAATGGTGCTCAGCTTCCAACCTTGCTTCGAACTTCAGCTCCACAAATTTTCACAACTTAAATCCAAAACCTGCAAAATTGAGAAATCCTTCCTCTCTCTATTTTTTTTTCCCATTTTCAAAACTTCATGATTTTTCTTTAAAATTGAGAAGGAAAACTCAATAATCAAGAAAATTCCCAAAATATCTCATTTCAACCACTGTAATCAATTTTCAGAAACAAAACAGAAAATATCCCAATTTTCAATTTACATTTTTCTAATTTTCAAAAAAAGAAATTTAAAACCTTTTCCAAAAATTTTTAATTTAATCTTTTCAATTTCAAACATTAAATCCATAATTTCACGATAAAATACTTATCTGATTTGAACATCATCAATTTAATTAATCAATAAAATTAATTTAATCCAAGATTGAACCATTTTATTAATTAAATTAAATTAATTAATAAATTAAATTAATTAATAAATTAAATAACATTTCTAACATCATTACTAGATTAATTTAATCAACCTCTTAATACATAAAGCCATTTAATTACCCTTTTCAACTTGTAATTAAATAATATAAAGATAAATAGCACAACTGAACTAGACTAAAACCCGACGATACACTATGACTAGGGTGATGACTTGGCACGAAAAACCTAGCTACTATCTCCCAATCGAATACCGTTGGGCAATGGAGACGCTCGAACTTGTGAAACCAGGTGGAGTCGATGTCCTGTACCTATTAACCTGTGAACAAAGAGTATATCCACATGAATTTATATGTCATAATTAAAACACACCGTGAAGAGGGAATCACAGAATCGTAGGGCACTCGCAAGCGAGATGCGACACCATCCTCTTCACCAATACAGTGCAACTAATTGACAAATCTAACATATTAATATACTCCAAAGCATAAACATCATTAATTCAAATATCCATTTATGTTAATTCAAACATGCCATAATGATAACATCAATATAAAATACCATCACATCTAAATACATCATGATAAAATAGTGATTAATCGTAACCAAGTTTCAAATCCAAGGTACAAACAGAAAATAAGGCCTAACCAAATAGAACACTGTTCAATCAAAAGAGAAAAACAGAGGGGTATTACACTTACACTATTGCAATGTCTCATTTTTGTGTGGCACCTTATTAAAGTTTTCAAGAGGTATAACTTTGGTATGGTTGAGTGGGAAGCCCATTTTGAGGCATGAATTTCCCCATAGCCACTTGCATGTGTGTGAGTGCATACCAGCCATTAGTGTATGTTCCTCACCTTCTTAGACTTCTCACCTAGTGAACAACCAAGAGTTTCATCACCTCAGAGTGAGTATGCAAATTCAGACAAACAACCTAGATTCGATCCACAACGTGTTGGACAAATGGTAGAAGCTTGATCGACCTTTTTACTTTCATCCTTTTCTTCCTCTAGTTCTTTCCATTGCATGATCATGTATCTTTCTTTGCTGCAAACCATTCATCTTTTGTGTGTCCTCATGTGCTTATGTTGGACGTCAAACTTAGGATCTTGGATCCTAGGGACTTGACCACCTCCTTTGATATTTGTCATCCTTTGTCATCCGCATTGGTACAATTGGACCCCTCTCTTGAATGGTTACTTTAGTCTGAGCTTGAAGCAAGTTCATCCTCTCACTAAAGTTGGGGCTAAATGTAATGTAGAAAAATGTATACTTTGGACATTTTCACATTCATTTGAGTCTTTCTTGTGGATTTTGGCTTAGTTTTTCCTAGATTTAATGTTGTAACATGGTCAACACATTCACATTAGGTCTTGAACCCTTTTGAATCAATAAAAACCTTATAGTGTCTTGTAAAATTGTTGAGAAGTGTTGTAACACATTTTCACACTTTTTAGGACCTTTCTAATATATTTCACTCAAACAACCTCTTTTTATCACTTACCAAGCCTTATTTCAAATTTTTGTAAGGATTTGTAATGAATTCTCACATTTTTCTAGGATTTTCATCAATAATTACACCTTTCTTATGCTTTAATTGGCCCCATTTTACAATTATAGGCCTTATTTAAGTGTCCTTTTGAGAATAAACCCGATAAACATCATTTAATATTATTTAATTCTTGACACCCAATAAAAATGGCTAAGTGGGACCAAGTTGCCACTTGGGGCAACTTAGTCCCATTTGGCTCAAAAATTAAAACAAGTTCAAAATTCTATCAGGTTTTTATTTTCTAAGACCTAATGTCGGCCTGTGATGTGGTATTTTTGGGAATTAGGGCATATTTTTGTATAAATAAAGGGATTTCCCCTCATTTTTACCCTATCTAACTAGTTGGATAATTCATTCTCTCATCACTCATCCTTCATTCTTCTCAAGCAAGCTAGGGTTTTGGCATTTTAAGTCATCAAGAAGCATTCAAGGGAAACTTCTTCATCCATTGCTACAAAAATTGAAGATCTATCATCATGGAAAGTTTCTAATTCCTTCATTTCATGTTCGTGCTTCATCTTATTTCTTTATTTGGTTTAATTACCTAAAAGGGGTTTGATCAAGGCAAACCCCCATGCCCTAACATCCAACATTTCCCACTCTTTGTGTGATTTACAGGTCTTGTTTACAGATTTATCAAAGAACAAGGTGTGAAAAGTTGTCAACAATTTATCAAAGTCATTCAAAGTGATAAAATCCTTAAAAGAAACTTGGAGAACACCTATAGGCCGAATTCTATAGTTTCATATCCAAATACCTAGAGGAGCAGAAAGTGCAGACCAAGGGATTCCGTTTCCACTTTTAGGTTTTTAGAAAAGCTAAATTGGACTAAGCGATCATCAATGGTGACTTAGTCCCACTAGACATGTTTTTTAGAGCTTTCTATATATTTGAATACCCATTTGGCTGAAACAAGCTTTGGTGTAGTTTTCCAGATCTAGGACTAGGTTGCCCAAAATGGCGAATTAGTCCCAATAGACCAGAATTTTAGAATCAGTAGACTTTCCAGCCTTCAATCCAGTCTTCAACATATTTCTAGGTGCATGCTTTATGTTTTAATTTCTTTCTTTTTTTTATTTGCATTTTTGCTCATCTTTTTAGGTCTTTCTACATATCACAATGTGTTTTCAAAAAATTTACATTTGTTTAGTTTTGTATCCATATTTTATCTTCTTCATCAACTTTTATCCTTAAGAACAATCTCCTTTGAAATATTTCAATCCCTATTGCATTGGGATCTCTAGGGTTTGTTCTTGAATGAAGTGATTGATCTATGTCTCTCTCCTTTTAAGAATGTAAACAATAATGTGGATAGCTTCTTTCCAATATAGATTAGGAAATTTTTCTTCTTTCATCATAGTTCTAGTAGGATCTTGAATAGTTTGGTTTTTCCTTTCCACAACTCCATTTTGCTAAGGGGTTCTAGGATTAAAATAATTTATCTTTATAACATGCTCTTCATAAAATGCATTAAACTCACCAGAAGTGATTTCTCCACCTCTATCAGACCTTAAACATTTGATTCTCAAGTTTACTTCATTCTATACTCTTGGTTTGAACACTTTGAATCTATCTAGAGATTGAGTTTTCTCTCTAAGAAAAGTAACCCATGTCATTCTAGATTAATCATCAATCAAAAGCATAAAATACCTATCACTATTAAGGATTATTGTTCATGTAGGACCACAGAGGTCTATATGAATCAATTCCAACATTCTGGTATATGATTGTTATTTTCCTTTAAAACTACATCTTATTTTTTTGCCCAACTAACAACTTCTACAAACATAATTTGTAGGCTTTGTAATTCTAGGCATATCTCTAACAACTTCTCTTGAACTAATCCTGATTAGCTTGCCAAAATTTACATGTCCCATCCTTTGGTGCCATAGCCAACTTTCATTAATTTCAGAAACAAATCATTGACCATCACCACCACTCTTAAGCTGATAGATGTTTCCATGAGTTCTTCTTCTTGCATCCACCACATTTTTGGATCCTTTTCTAATCTCACGGGTGGGTATGTGCAGTATCATGATGGGCCAAAAAGAGGTGCTATGTAAGTCATATGATGGCCCATGTGGCTGATGAATTTTTTTTCCAAAAATTGATGAAATGAAAAGGGTTTTTAAAGGATAATCTCAAATTTACACCAATATAAATTATTCTTTACTTTGAATTTAATAAATTATTATTATTTATTTTCTATTTGAATTACAACTAAAGTCTTAACTAATAGGTTGATTGAAAAAAATCTATAGCTTTTAAACGGTATCACATATTTTGAATCTGAAACATGCATCACATTCTATGCTTCACATACTATAGGATTAAAAAAAATGAATTTTATGAAGTTTTGACCATGTTAAGGTGGTTAGACATACAAGTTTTTATATTTTTTAAAAGTTGTAATAAAAAATTCATAATTAATTATTTACTTGGAAAAAATTACAAAAAATAATAAGTAACATTGGGACATGAGTCGTCTACTTATATCTAAAATATTAGTTTTTTAATTGTGGTTAGGGTGGTCTGACAAACACCTACTTCTTTTTTTTCCCTGAAATTCAAGTATTACTGCATTGAAATTTCAAATATTAACCAAATAGTTTTTTTAAAAATAAACCTAGTAATTTAGAAACTATATTCAATTTGCTACAAATTTTATTCTTACATATTTTTGAAAGAATATCAATAGCTTATTCAAATTTTTATGTCAAGTTTCCTAACTCTAATTTTCTGAATTTTCATCACCACTTAAGGGCCTATTTTTTCCATGATAATCTTGCACATACCTAGGTGTTGTCCTAAAACACAAGCCTAAATCCTTTTCTACGCATTTTTCCAAAACTCAAAAGATTATGCCTTAAGCCCTTAACATAATAGACATCACCAATACTATGTTTTCTATCAAGACTAATTGTTCCTTTTCCAACAATCTTAGCACCAAAATCATCTCCAAACATAACTAATTCTCCATCATACTTTTCAAGTTTAGTGAAAATACTTTTGTCTCTGGTCATATGATTTGAACATTCACTGTCAATTACCCAATAGTCTTCATCATGTCTAGCATGAAAGGTAGTAACCAAAATACCTTACATATCATCCTTCTTGTTCTTCAAACCATCTTTCATTGCAAATCTTCCATGGTTAGCAGACACAGATTTACTTTCCAAGGCTAGAAACAAGAATGCATCTTTATCATCCTCAAAATCAAACTCATCATCAGAAATTCCAACATCTTCTCTAACATAATACAACTTCTTGAACTTCTTATCCTTTTTGTCTTTATTATTATTATCTATGTTCTTCTTGTGTGTAGTTTTATTTGGACATCTTGAGGCATAGTGACCAATATTTCCACAACTAAAAAATTTAAAAGGTAACATACCTTTGTACTTACCAGTACCTTCAATTTTATTGTAAATTTTTCTTCCAACTCATGTGAACCATCACTATCTAGATCACCTTCTATCTTAGTTTCTTTAAAGGATATTTCAGCTTTCTCCTTTTCTCTTCCAAACCTCCTCATCTCAAATGTAGTCAAGGTGCAAAATAGCTACTCTTTAGTAAATATCTTTGGATCATATGATTCTTCAATAGCAGAGACTTTGTCACTGTAATTATTCGGTAAGGTCATCAAGATCTTCTCTATTACATCTTCAGATATCATGGTACCATCTTGATTTTTTATTTCATTTGCAGCAAGTTCAACTCTCTAATAATATCTTGAAATGTCTTCACCTTCTTTCATTCTCAAGTTCTCAAATATTCACTTTGTTGTTAGCTTCCTTGATAATTTTACTCTCTCATTTCCTTTATAGATATCTTTCAACTTTTCCCATACTTCATAAGTAGTGGCTAAAGAAATAACTTTGTTCCATTCAATTTTAGATAAATCACTACAGATAACATACCTTTCTTTTTCATTCTCCTCATAGGTAGAAATCTCATCTAAAAAAAGGACCACTAGCCGGTTCAACATATTTTATCTCAACATCTTTTCAAGTCTTGAAACCAAGAGAGATAAGGTAACCTCTCATTTGCACTTTCTAGTCACTGTAACTAGCTCCATCAATTATAGGGATTTGAATCTTGTATGCCATTTGATCTACCTCAAGTGGTTGAGCTCTTCTCTGAGGAACCAAATCTCTGATACCAATTGTTGAAATGTACAAGACAATTGAGAGGGGGGTGAAATAGTTGTACCAAATTACTTTTACTTCTAACCTTGATCAATTCCACTCTAAAACTTAATTTGTTATTAAGTATAAACATGAAATGCAAATAATGGAAAGAAAACACCAGAGACACCAGATTTATGTGGAAAACCCAATTAAGGAAAAATCACGATGAGGATTAACTCACAATAGAGTAGTAATTCAATATCAGATACAAAGGCTCACTATCAGAGGGCTCATTTCCCAGAAAGGACTCATTGTCCAAATACAAAGGCTCACTACCTACAAATTGGACTCAGTGTCTAGAAAGAGGCTCACTACCTACAGATAAAAGGATAAATAAATATCCACCACAATAGGTTCCACACATTCACAACTTCATCAAAGGATTGCAAACACCATCAGCTCACTATTTTAAGGAGTCTAACACATCAAAAAATTGCTCTCTTGATTCACTCTTACGCACAATGATTTTCACACTTGTTCACACACTTCACACTCATACTACCAATTCGTAACTTCTTGACTTGCTTTTATACCATCTTTAATTTTGAAAAATTTCTCCAAGGTCAGCTATACATTCTTTATTTTAAAAATTCAAATTAGGTCGGCTACTCAACATTCCCATGGTGGATGAAAATGAGAGAGGACCAATTACATATATAATTAGGACCCAAAAAAAATCTTGGATTAATCACATGCTTCCTTAATCAATGCTTAATATTCATGTAATTTGTAGACACTAGGTCGGCCAAACCTAATGAAAACACCAATAAAATCTGAAATACATGCATCCACAACAAGATGATCACACGTGGATCACCCAACATGCTTCACTAGACAATTGAACATATCTTAGAAACCTCCAGGTATATCTGCAGCTACTGCAACAATATTCATACATAGAACACTCTTCAACAGTCCAACCAAACCAAGTAGACAAACATCGTAGCTCTAGAACAAGCCTTTTGGAGCACCAAACCACAAGGGCATTTTCTGAAAAATAGAGAAAATAAATACTAACCTTCTTCTAGATCCACAATATCTGAAATAAACCACCAAAATATTGTGGATTAGAAACATCTCTCTTAGTTCACAGACAAATAGTTCTACCAAACTGGTTCACACACCAGTGAACACACCTTTCACACTCAATCAACCTAGAAGCTAAAACTCGGGATATATTATTCATTTAAGCTCACAAATAATACTACATATCTACACAGGCATAGGATCAACATAGAATAAATGCATAGCATATTACCAGAGCACACTTAGAACACACACCCAACACTATCCTCATTATTTATTAATTTTCTCAAAAGAACTTGGCATCAACACATCTGCAACATCATAAATATAGCTCCATGTACTCTCAACACTTATATAGTATCTCAACTATACATGTACCATCTACAAACACACTAAATTGTGTTGACATCAATGACAACACTAATGACAACACCATCAAACACATCCATACTTGCAACACAACCTAGATCTTTGCATTCAAATTTTTATTGAATTTTAACTTGCATTTCTAGAAAATCTAAAATTTAAACTCATTGCTTCAAACCTGGAACTAAAAGACATTATGGAAATCTTGAAAATCATTCAAAATAGTTTAAAAATAACTAACTAGGACCCATTCACCCTTACTGGCGAATGAGTCCCTAATCAGGTCAAACGTGTACCTTCTGGCATTTGAAAAGGCATTAAAAATCACCCTGAAATCAACATAAACATCTCAAAAAACCTAACTAGGACCCATTCGCCCTTACTAGTGAATGAGTCCCTATTAGCTACAGATCTGCAATTTTTGGAAAGTAAAATCTCAGTTTTAGGCTTCTGAACTTGATGTTGTTACTTTCCTATTTCAATTTCTTGATTTGTTGTTTCATCAAATTCATCTCATTTAGCTTATATTGCTTCATTTTAATGCATTGATAAAATTCCAAATTTGCATTCAAACATTTCATTTTTAGTTTATTACATTGTGTAATCAATAAATTACATTGCTTAGAATCTAAAAATTGTATTTCATTCTAGGTTGATGCATTTCACCTTTGCTATTTTAGGTTTGCACACTAGGTTTGTAAAAGTTGTATGATCTTTAAAACTTGGTGTCCTATTAGCAATACTATTGTAAGATGTATTTTGAGGATCATGTCATTCCTCGACATCTTACTAGTCATGGATCTTGGGTTTTCTAGCTCTCTTTTTGATATTGTTGCTAATCAACCCTCCATGGATCATGATTTGTATACTTTCCTTCAAATCTCATAGGATGACCTAAACAAACTAGATGACACATTTGAAAACTTACAAGCCCATATCCTTAGTGAATGTGTAGACATTATCTTGGTTCCCATTATACAAAACCTAAGGAAAGTGCTTAAAACTAGAAATGAAATACAAATTATCTATAGTATTAATCACTTCTTTCATGCGTATTGGAATAAAGAAAACAACAATGATATGCATGCCACAATCAATCATTCTAGTGAAACTATGAATGATGTGATGAATGTTGACATGAATTATGAGAATATGGATATTATTAAAAACAATCTTGTAGATATTGTGGTAGCATATATCGAAGCTAGACCTTGTAAGGGCTCAACTAAAAATCATCTTGACATTTATTTCTCACAAAATTACATACTTAAATCTACACTTGATGGTCCTCTTTACATACCTAGCTAAATCAATGATAAGCCCACTAACATGATATTGATTGATCTCTTATGTGGAGAGAATTTGATCACTGAATAATTCTTATATGTGCATGAACTATATCAAGAAAAATATAAAAATTTGAAAGCATGGATCCAGATGCATATTAGGTTTTCATTCACTACAATAGGCTTGATAGATCTCCCTTTAAAAGTTGGACTGAAAACACTAAATGTCTCATTTTCCATCATCTCACAATCTTTCATGTGAAGCTAGGATATCCATGTCTTCGCTCCATGGATTTCATCCCTTTAGTTGTGCATAAATTTCTAAAGTTTCCATTTGGAAATAATATATTTACTGTGCATCATAGTGGGTTTAACCCTGCCTCGGCCTGAGGGAATATTTCATTAGATTTCTTTGGCCTAAGCCTATGGAACCCATCAAGCCTTGTGAAGATTTCTTTTTAAAATCATATCAAAAGTTAAAGGCAAATAAAATAGCAGAATCATCCCTTCAAAACATGCCTCAACCTATAACTAAAACACCTATCCTTGATGAAGAAATTATTGAACCAAAAGCCCTTCCCAACATACAAAAACGACCTATAGAAAAACCTCCCACAATTTCCTACAAGAGACCACGAGATAACACAAAAATTAGTGTTGTCCCTCCTAGAGTCAAACAAGTTTACAAAGTCAAAGAGAAACTGGTTGAACAAGCTATTGTTGCTTCTTTTATTCCTCCAAAGGAAGAGAAGACACTTATGATTGAAAAACCCACTCTTACACAAACACAAATTGACAATAGATTGAAACAAAATCAAAGTGCTAGAGAGCATGGGCATAGATGACATGTTATTTCTCATAGATTAAAAACTCAAGGAAAAAAGGACATAAATTTTTTTAAAAAAATGAACCTTCCTGAAGCAATGCATGATGATTCTATACCCTCACCGCAACATAAACAATAACATTCCATGGACATCATCATTCGACCTCCCATTGTGATAAATCTAGATGATGACATTGAGACTACAAAGACTGATGAAGAAGTGCATGATGAGTTGAATTTACATTATTTTCTTCTTCTATGAACTTAAATGACAAATCTCCTAAAAAGAGTGTTGAACTTGGTGCTTCCCCTATTTTGGCACTTGCTCTTGTCCCTTTAGCCATTTGACTACCTTCTATTTATACCAACCGAGATTGGGATGTGAATGACCTACTTTAGTTTGACTTGCATGTGCCTAACTAGTCTTTTGTATTTTCATATTTTATTTATGTGATTTCATGTGCGTAATGTGATCCCACGTGATGTTTTATTTAATGCATCTCTCTCCCTTTATGCATTCCACTATATGTTCCTTTCATTCGTAATCATTTAATTTGTCTTATGTTTTCCTTTTGGGGATGACACAAGGTGTTGAGACATTTATGTCTCTTCCATGTTGACCCAAAATATTTTCTTTTATGTTTTTGTTTGTCTTGTGTTTTCCTTTTGGGGATAATGCAAGGTGTCACGACATTCAGGTTTCTTCCATGTTGACCCAAAAGGTTTTCTTTTTCATTTTTCTTGTGTTTTCCTTTTGGGGATGACACAATGTGTTGAGATATTTAGGTCTATTCAATGTTGACCCGAAATGATTTTTCCTTTGTTTTCACTCTCTTTGTATCATTCTTCTAGTTCTATGAGTATTTTTGGAATGATGACAGTTCTATGCTCTATGACAACATTGTAGCAAATACATACCAACCCCGAATCCCTATATCTCTTATGTATTTATGAGGGAAACTCTTCTCTCCTATTTCATGTTGCAACTTCATTTTGAAAACATATGACTTGGCATACTATTTTTTGTGGGAATTCATCGTGCCTTAGGCAAAAAAATTGGCTACTTTAAAGAAATTTCTCATAGTAATGGTGTAGCAACCACTTTAAAGTTGGGGCATACATCAATGACATCTTTCAGCATATTTCATGGCATGATTTTTATTTTTTATTTTGGTGTGTCCTCTTCTTGGTGGTGTCATTGGGTCCAATATCCTCCAAGAGTGTATAATCCCCCTTCATGGCATGATGCAATCAAGGCATCCCATGAGTGATGATCTGAAACCATTTATTTGTCCTCTCTTATAGACATTAGGCATAATTCTCCCTAATAATAAGACCTTACATGAACGAAGCAAAATCCCCTTCAACAAAATGTTACATGATATTACAAAAGCATTACATTGTGGTGCCTTATCGAAGTTGTCAGGAGGATAACTTCGGTATGGTATGAGAGGCTAATATGATTCTCTCATTTTCCACCTCATTGGGATAAATCACCTAGTGGATAGACTGAGGTACTACTACCCCAAAATGGGCAGCATATGTTATGAACAAACAACCCCATTCCACATTGTGTTGAAATGGTTGTGCTTGATCCTTTTGTTTATTTTTCTTGGCCTTGACAAGGTATGATTATGTATCTTTGTTATTGCTGCATAATTAAGTGACTTGAATGTCTATTTTAGTGTGAGTTTGACATGGGATCATCCTCTCACTAAAGTGGTGGAAAATGTAAACAAAAAAAGTATCCCTTTTCCTTACTTGATTTGGGAATAATTGTCAATGAATTACCCTAATTTTTCCCTAGGTTTAATGTTGTAATACATTCACATTAATCTTGGGCCCATTTTTAATAAAATTTACTTAATTTGTACCCTCTTTTAATTGGTGTAAAGTGTTGTAACATATTTTCATATTTATCTAGGATCTCTTCAATTAATAGTGGTTAATTAGAGTTAATTAGCCCCTTTAATTCAAATTTAAGCCTTATTTGCGATACCTTCCAAAGGTCTATCCTGAAACCCATAATTAAAATTACATAAAATTTAATTGGGAAAATTCAAGGTCCTAGAAATTGGTGCTAGGAACTATTCACCCTAGGTGGTGAATGGGTCCTCCCTCTATAGGACCCCCTTTGCAGATTCTACATGGGTTTTTGATGTACTTTCATTCCCCGAAAGCAAGGTCTTGGAAAATATTGCCAGGACCCACTCACCCTAGGTGGTGAATGGGTCCTCCCTTAATGAGGACCCCCTTTTTGAATTTAATTCTAATGGTATTTTAATAATGTTTATTTTCAGATCTGGTGTCATCTTGAATTGTTTGAATTTCAAGGTTAATCTCTTGATTTAGTATAAATATGGGGTTTTTACATTGTTTCACTAATCAAGTTCAAGTTATCAAAATCTTACATCCACAAGAGCATTAGAGCACTTCAAGAGAATTTCAAAGGCATTTCAATCAAGGTTGTATTTCAGCAATTCAAGATCATTTCATGATGACAAGGGTTTAGTGATTTTATGCATGTTGTTGAGCTGAGATAGTGTGTAGAATTGAAGATCTACTTGCATGAATTATTCATATCTTATTTGAGGTTAATATCTACATTATTCATGGCCTCTACATGTTAGATTATAGATTTATCTTCCAAGATAACTTCCACGGTATCAACATTGCATCATTTAATGTTCATTCTTCAATTTCATTATTTCATCATTTGATTTAATTAGGTACCTACAAAGGGGTTTGACTTAGGAAAACCACTCTTCACTAAAAATCAACATTTTTTTCTTCCCTTGCATGTTTATTTGCAGATTTACAGGTTGAAGGTCGAGTGGAGAAGAATTTTAGAGAAAAAATTTCAAAGTTGTCAAGTTGCAAGATTGGCCTTTATAGTGCAAGAATGAAGAATTGAAGCTACCAGATTTATTTTAGGCTTTCAGGAGCTAACAACTAGGAATCTAAGAGTGCAAACATCAAAAACAAAACCCAAATCTCAAATTTAGAAACCCTAACAGGGACCCACTTGCCACTAAAGTCGAATGAGTCCTTTGTGCCCTAAAAAAGAGGCTTATTGTACAAGGTACACATCATTTTAAGCTCCAAAAACTCCCCTCATAGGTTCTATAATAGTTAGGGATAGTTTCTGATTTTTATTTGCATATTTTGGCTCTCATAATTGCATGTTTTATGTGGAAAATTCTAGTGTTTTATCATCTTGTTAATTCATTTTGGTAAACCCTATTTTCCCCCAAAACATGTGTGTTCCCATTTTTTGTGAAAGTTGATCCTTGTTGTAGGTCTCCAAATCATTCACACATTCTATCAAGAAAGATCCAAATCCTTGAGGTGATGTGCATAACATTGGTCCTTAAAGGAAGCCATTGAAGGGTGGTGAGTTGTAGAACTTTGTGATTTCATCATTCCTTCCTTTCAATTATCCATTTATCATTGATATTTCCATCATGGAAGTGGAAACACTTACAAAGGGTTTGATTGAGGCAAACCCATATTTCAAGTATGCTATTGGTGTTGTCTTGATGTCAACAATATGGAGATTGTTGTAGACTACTAACTTGTTGGAGTTATTGGTAGTTTTGTCATTAATTTTGTCAATTTTGGTACTAGTGTGGATGTGTTGTGATTTGATAAGAAGGTGTTATGGTGTTTTCATTAGTGTTTTCATTGATTTCTTGTATGTCTGTGTAGGGTAAGTGATGAATTTGTAGTAAGTTCATTTGGTTTCCAATTGCTTTTGAGAAGAAAATGAATAAAAGAGTGTGCACTATGGCATATGTGTGTTTAGTGATGTGCTTTGCATTTCTTCATGGTTGAAGATATGCCTATGTGGTTTGGATTTGATGATAAAAGGTATTATATCTAGAGTTTCAATGTTTGGATCATTCTATTGTGGAAATTTTGTTTGATAGTTTGTTTGTTAGTATAGAATGTTGTCTGGAAGAAATGAGATTGCTCCAAATTTCTCCATAGTAAGGTTTCCTATCTTTCAGATTTGGGAATGTTCTTATACTGTTTGTATCTAATGTACCTTGAATATTTTGGTGTTTATTTGTTTCATAAGTCTAGATTCATGCAGTGTGTCTAGTTACACAAAATGATGGTGTTCTTAGTTTCAATTGGTTGTGGTACAGTTACAGAATATTTTGATGATGTTGGAATATTCTAAGATGTGTGGATGCTATGAAGTTTTTTTTGTCTTGTTTGCATGTTGTATTCAGAACTATAGAAGTGTGTATGTGATCACTTTTAGTGTTGGTTTAGGTTTGGCCAACCTAGCATGCTAGCGCTATTTGGGGAGGTACGGTGTGGGTTTTGGATGTGTTGAGTGGGATGGTGATATATATTTGGATCCTATTTGACCCTTGGAATGGTATAACTTCACTTATTTCAACCACATAAGTGTTTTGTGCTAACCTATTTCAATGTTGCACATTTGAGGTGCTTCATTAAGCGCAACCTAATTAAGATTTTTTAGGTCATGGATGTTATAAATGTAATATGGATTTTTTGTTGAGGGGTGTGCAAAGTGTTAATAATGTGAATGTGATCAAGTGTGGTGATGAAAGTGAGATTTAATTTGTATGACTCTGGATGTAGTGACTAGAAGGTTTCTAAATTTTTAGTGTGGTTGAAAGTGTTGGAGGAAGTGAGTTGAAGGTTATAGATGGCATAGTGTAATATACAGAATGTTCACTAAATTAAATTTCCTAAATTTGTACAGTGTGAGTAAGATAAACTATGTATTAATCCATTGCGATAAAAAAAATTCCATTATTTTTTGAAAATATATGAACAAAGATGCTAACAACATACAATAAGGATTTTGATTCCATTACAAAATTTCCCAAAGTACAATCTTTTGAGAAAGTACAAAACTACATACATAGTTCCTATGAGCTTCATATCATAAGATATAGATGGTCTAAGAATCTTCCTTTCAAAACCTTGGTCTTCTATCACCTACTGAGGAGGAGAAGCATCACTCAAGCACTTCTTAACCAACCATAGAATCATATGTGGTCCCTTTCACATCTATCAATGATAGATGTCCCTACCCTTTGAAAAAGGTATTGGTTGATTAACCCCATACGACATTTAACTCTGAGCTTAGTGTTTCACCCTACATGACTAGGATTTCTAACCTACACTAGGTATCCTTCATGCATTTAAATAGACACGATGAACTAAAAGTGGAGCCTAGGCAAATCACACTATTTTGGCCAAATTATTCTCACTTAGTACTTCAAATGATGGTCTACCATTCACTTACACTATAGCAAGCTCATTTTGACTTAAGGCCATTATATCTATGCTTAGGAAATCCCTCTCCATGGGCAAGCTACTCTGCAAGATAACCTATCTCTTAACACAACCTAAGGTAACACAACTCATTAAGAAAAGTACTAGTTTCCTCCCTTTATTGGATAATAATCCCAAGAGCAACCTACTAGTTCCCTCCCTTCAGTAGATAACAATCCCAAGAGTAACCTACTAGCCATCTAGCATAATTAAATGTCTAGCTATGATTTTTCCCTAAGCTTTTCTATGTTTCATCATATCTAGTATAGTAACAATACCTATGATAAACATACCCTTTTACCCATGTTTAATCATAACTAGTATATTAACAATACCTACAACAAATAGTCTCTCCTATCATGGAGTAATTATAAATATTGCACAAACACAATAAAAAGTTTCTACTCTTTTTTTGAAGCAAACACTACTTTTCCCCTAAATGCATGTAACTATAAATACTATTTTTAAATAGTCAAGAAGCAATCATTCAACGCTGATGAAAACAAGGGAAAAATATCTTGATACCTATGATGAAATTTCGAATTAACTAGTTGTAGTCACAACACTTCCAAATAAGAAACTAGCCTAGTATTGATCCTTTAGCAAAGACTCAATAACCACTATCTCTCAAGTTGCAAAATACTCCTCTCAATGATAATAATAAATTATCTCTAAAACTCGAGGCTCTCACTCAATGTTCTTTATAGAATATTGCAAATAGAAATGTAGATAAAATGTAGATACTTTCTTAAGAATAATACATAAAAGAACGCATCCAAAATAAATGAACTAGCCTAATTTCTCTATAGTAATCAAGTAACCACCCAACCTATAGTTTAGGCATGGTTTTGGTAGTAGAAATAATGCACAACAACACATCTATCTTATCTCAAAAGGTAGCAAACATACAAGCACATACATATCTTAAACGGCTACAAATAGACTTAGATAAATTATAGCAATTAGAGACCAATTCAAATCCCACATGATAGAATTCAATTTGCATCTCAAAATAGATATCTACAAGAAAAGTGATTCAGAGGTGGCACCAAAGCCTCCTTATTCATTCTCTTAGATGGCATAATATCCTTCTTAACATAAATAGTCAACATCATATTTACAACACCCAATTTATATCGACTAAGTCATGATATGTGTTGATTCACTCAATAAATTAGTTTGACATAGTCAATGATATGTGTCCATGCTTTTACAAATGATGGTTGAAGCAAAATCACATGGAAATTCAGTTTACTAAGTCCATGGTTTCGCTATTAAAAGGTGTTGACTTATTCTCTTATTAAACATCAACTTTATGGTTGTTCCTTGTTTGCATATTATAAACTCTTCTTTCGAAAACAACAAGAGTAAAATGCAACTTAAAAATATAGTCATTACTATCTCATAGACGGCCTCTACGTTATCTATGATAATTGACTTCAAATCCATATAAATAGCATTATAAATTGGCTAATAACCATTTATTTAGATAGTTAATCTCAAAGAAAATGTCATTCAAACTCATATATATAACATTTACATACTTATATATATGTATATGTTAATATATATATCCATACTAATCATATGTCAATAAGCATGTATATATTATCAATATACAAATGAATACATCAAGATAGCAATCACATTGTTATATTAATATATCGATTATGTATACATATATATATATTCCTTTGTGTACATGTATACATATGTATACATGTATAGATACATTCGTATGGACATGTCCATTTTCCACCATATGCTTATATGGATACATATATATATGTATTATATTTAAACATTCAATTCATACACCAAAATCACATTCAATTACTATGGTATTGATATATCCTACAAGTGATATATCTATACATATACATGTCATGAGATCCATTAGATATTTCCATGTGCATAAGCAATGTGTGCATGAGTGTGAATAGATACATATACCTATGTACCCTCATGTACACATTCCTTCGTTTGTATAGTCTATCATTGGAATGCATGTGTGTGCATACACATATTCCTCATATGTTCCACATATCAATACAAGCATAGTAACAAGGAAAGAACTCTCAAGATCAAACAAATAAACATCACCCAATAATGCAATCAAAAGTAAACAAGACTCTTACTAATGTAGACATATTGACTAAGGATGACTTGCCAACTTCCCACTTAATAACCCAGCTCAATAATTCTATTGTGGTATGTGTAAGCTCAAATAGGTTATGATACTAGTTACCTAACCAAGAAATTCTACTGAGGGATACTTCCCCTCTGCTTGGAGGAATTGAACATAAACCTACAATCACTAACACTTGCACATGGTAGTCAACTGATCACAAAATATGTAGTATACATAATACATCTCCAAAGCTAGAATAATAATACAATATTCATCCAATCACATAAATACATTCCATTAGATAATATTAAATGAGATGAAATTCATTCATAAATCAATGATAACAAAGAGCACACACAATTTATTCATCCACTTAATTAACATTACATTCACAATTTACCCTACATAGTAATAGTAAATAGTAATTACACAATTGGGGTGTAACATACTCCCCCTTGTGAATCATCATCCCCGATGATTTTATATAGCAACATAAAAGAAAACAAAAAAACAACATATTGTTTCAAGCATTCTCATAAGCATCTATAATGTGAGGAAACTTTTGTTGAATCTCGACATAATCTTCCCAAGTGGCTAAGTCTTCTGCATATTGATCCCAATAGACTTTGCACTGCAAAACCTCCCTGTTATGCAAGAAAAGCTTACAAATTCCAAGCACCTTGATAGGCTTGAGTGTTACCATTCCAAGGTCATGTACCTATAAAGTAGTCCATTCAATCACAGGATTATCACCAAGTACATACCTCTTAAGGTAAGACATGTGGAAGACATTATGTATTCTAGTAAGAGCTGGTGGAAATGTTATTATATAGGCTACCAGATTCACTTCCTCAAGAATCTCAAAAGGTCCAACATAATGCAGAGATAACTTGGAAGAATTTCCAAATTTAATGGAGCTTTTGTGAGGTTTCACTCTTAACAAGACTTTGTCACCTATAACAAAATTTTAGGAAACTCTCTTAGCATTGGAATAACTTTTCTAATGATTGTTAGCTTCATCCAAATTTTGCTTAACAATATTCACTTTCTCATCCATCTTAGCCAACATCCCTGGCTCCAGACTCACTCGATCCTTGATTCTATCCTAAATTATAGGATTTTGACACTTTTGACCATACAATTCTTTGAAAGGAGTCATCTTTTTCGTAGAATGATAAGAATTTTTGTAAGAAAATTCTACTAAGGGTAAGTAGTCTTCCCACTTGTATTAATAATCAATGCAATACATTCTCAGTAGGTCTTCCAATACTTGACTATCCCTTTCCATTTTTCTATCTGTTTCCAAATGATATGTTGAGCTAATATTCAATTGAGTCCCTAGTGCATAAATCAAGGTTTTCCAAAACCTAGAAGTGACTCGTACATCCCTATATGATAAAATCTTCTCCAAAATTCCATGCAACCTAAACACTTACTCAAATTTTCTTGCTATGATAGGTGCTCCATCTATTAGATTCTCAAGTATAAAATGTTTGACTTTGGTAAGCTTATCTACTACCACAAGAAAGGCATTGTGCTTATTTCTCAACATAGGCGATCCTTGCACAAAGTCCATACTTATGACTTGCCACTTACTTTCTGGTATGTCATGTGGATATAACAAGCCTATAGGATGATGATGCTCCACTTTCACTCTTTGACATTCAAGACACCTAGCCACAAAATTAGCAGCATCTCCTTTCATCCCTTTCCAAAATATTATGGCTTCACATTCGCCATCATTTTGGTCACTCCAGGGTGTCTAGAGTATGGTGCTTCATGTACTTCTTTCCATACCAGATTCATTAACTCTCCTACATCAAATACGTACATCCTACCTTTATATCTAAGTAATCCATTAGGTTCAAAATGAAAACCCTCATACCTAGAATTGTGGATTATTAGTGAGTGCCTACTTGACTTGCAAGTAGTAATCATCATATTTTTTGTTGTCATTGATGTCACCATGTTATATGATCTTCAACTACAATTTTAAGTTCAAGGTTGATCCAATATTCTAAATCAGTATGAAGGTATTATCCTTCATTATTTTGATCTGCGATCCTTTGCTGATGATTATCGTTGCTTGTAGTTATGGGAAATGGGTTTTAGATGTTGGAAGCTTGTAAGTTCAGAATCACATGTGTTCAAGTGTTTGTATGATGAGTTTGCATTACTTTGTTGTTACATTTTTCTATTAGGTCTATCTTTGGTCAACCTAATGTATAGTTGATGATGTAATGGACTAATTATGTATTGTGGATGTGTGTCTGGCCTATCTTAGGTCCATGGTGACATGTTCTAGTATGCTACATGGTTGAATTGTCTTTCGAAACATTTTGTGCATGCTTGAAGCTGATAGTTATTGTTTGGTGAATAAGGGTTGTATCTAATTAGGCCGACCTAATTGATGCTTGAAGATAAGTTAGATATATATATTGGATTTTTTTGAGATTTAAATATATGGAATGAATGTGAATACAAATCAAGGCGAATAAATTTTTTTTGGTATGTGAATTTACTAAGCATTAAAGGAATTGAATCAACACTTATTATGTGTAACTTTATCAGTTCATATTATGGTTGTAAGCCATTTTTTTATTGTATCTCTATAGGTAGTGAGCCTCCCATTTTAGATAGTGAGTCTTGGCAATGATCCGCCCTTTGTAAATATCTTATAACTAGTTATACTATATTGTGAGCTAATCCTCACCGTGGTCTTTCCCATTTTGGGTTTTCCACGTAAAATTATTAGTGTTCATATGTTGTTTGTTTTTATGTTATGTTAATGCTCTTGCTTAGTTTTATTATTATATTCATTGGAGTAATTGGATAGTGTTTGTAAATAAGTTTAAGAAGATATTGATTTTCCCCCCTCTCAATATCTTGGGTATTCAATAATTGGTATCATAGCTTGGTTCCTCTGAAGAAGCCTAACAGCTTGAGGAAGATCTTGAAGATTGAACAAATGGATGATAAAGAAGAACTTCGGACAACTCTTGATGATCTTGACAAAGCTAAAAATGAAATCAGAGATCTGAATGAAAATCTTGATGAGGCAAATGAATGCATCCAAAAATTGAAAGAGAAATTGAATAAATTCAAAGAAAGACGTAGAGAAGTGAGTGAGAAATTAAAACAAGCAAATGAAGAGATCACTAGATTGAAGGTGCAAGTGGAGGAAAAGAAGATAATTGAAGATTGTATGAATCCAGTGGTGCAAAGAAATACTCATGAATGGACAAGGCTTGAACAACAAGTGGTAAACCTGAAAGTAGATCTGTAAAAAGAAAGAGTTGGTGAAGATAGTTTCAAAACAAGCTTCGCCAAGCTTGATGAGTTTATTGCTGGACAAAAACCAACTAAATCCAAAGGTGGTTTGAGAGTGAAAGCAAGTGAAAGCTCAAAAGCTATGAAGACCTCAAACATAGTGGATAATCAAAAGACTCAAGGTAAAGGAAAACAAATAAGAAATACAAGAAGCTTTGCTAGAAGACAACCTATCAAATAGCCAAATTCTCAAAGGTATCCATCTTTCAATAGTGTCTTTTTTTCATGCAATAAATTTGGTCACAAGGCAACAAAGTGTAGAAGTAAAATAAATCATTATACTAGTCCCTTCTCCAGACAATGTTTTGCGTGCAAGAAAATTGGACATAAAGCTAGTGAATGCAGAACTTAGATGATGAATTGGTTTAATGGAGGTAGAATGAATCAATCTTTCATTGGCTACTGCTATACATGTAATAAGTTTGGACACAAATAAAATCAGTGCAGATCAAGGGTTAATGGAGGTCAAACAAATCAAAAAAATATTGTTTGCTACAAATGCAATAAACTCAAACACATTTTAATAGTTTGTAAAAGTAAAGGGGAAATCAATCTGATATGGTAAAGAAGAATGAACCAGTGAAGTAAATTGAAAAGAATGAGGTTAAGCAAGAAATGAACAAGATATGGAAGAATAAAGAAGAGTCATAATTATCAAATGTGTATGTTCCCTCATCTACTGTAGATAATTCCTCTGAGAATTAGACCCAGCATGGTCTTAGGGGGAGCTTTAACAAATAAATATTTGAACCCCCTAGATATTTGGCTTGTCAGTATTTGGTGTGAGGATATGTTGTAGAGAATGAAAAAATAAAGATTATGCAAAAGGAATCGAAAGAAAAAAAATTGGCATGATCATTTGCAGAGTAAATTAGGGTTTCTTTGTGTAGTAAAGAGCATTTTTATCAGCTTTTTGAAATCTTTCATATTTAATGTGAGTTAGGATAGATTGTTGCTTTATAAACCAAATTTCTAAGGAATTTTAATCACTTGTGAATTTGAAGAAAGTAGAGAGAGATTTGGAGCATTCTTGAAGAGATTTGGAGAGTGAGTTGTGCAAACCCTAGTTTTTATTATTTTGTGAAGGAAAAAAGTATTTTACTCTTCAGTGTTGTTGTGGGTTTGTCTGGATCATCTTTTTGAAATCATTAGAGCTCGATTTGTTGAAGAATGGAAACTCGTGTAGTTGTGAATGTGATGGAAAGACCTAGACTGTCCTATAAGAAATATTCTATGAAGGTTTTTGAAGATGACCCTCTAGGCACCTTCTCATCGATTCTTCACGGTGTCATGCCCACTAAAGACACTAGGATGTACATTCAAGTTAAAAATGGTGAATTCAATCACAACAAGTTGATAGATATGTGGCACAATGAGCTTACTAGGGATGATTTTTTGGTAAAACCTTAGTATTCAAATATTGTTGCAAAGAAGTTGGATCGATGGAATTACTTTCCTAACTTCAACTCCATTGTTGATAATAAATATGTTAAACCAACTCTCGGTATAATACATGACAAGTTTTTTTGGATTGACAGACCTCATATTATAACTAAGGAAGTGATCTTGAGGTAGTTATCGGACTCTATGACATCGAACTGGTACTGGTGTTGAATTCTATGAAGAATGAAGAGGTGATGGAACTCACCAGAGCTAAATTTGATAGAAGGGCTATTGCAATGAAGCCTATTACTAATCCTACTATGAAGTATGTAGCTATAATGATCGGACACAAGATCTACTTCACAAATAGACAAAATTTACTTTTTGTTATAGCAATTTACACTGATTATGACATGGTAGCTAATGGTGTTGATTATGATTTGTGTGAACTTCTCTGGCAGCAGTTGTTTGAGAATCTAAAGATGAACAAGGAGAAAAAATATGCATTTAAATTTGGCTCCCTGATTATTTGTTTGTTGCTCTACTTTCTGAGAAGACTTCCCAAAAGAGATGATGTGGTGATTTGGGACACATCCAAACCAATTGCACATCAATTTTTTTATTATATGCATAGTTTGGGTGATTTGAAGAGTGTAGATAATGCTCTAATAGAATTCTTTGTTGTATTCAAAATCAATATGAATGAAAGGGAAAGAATCCCTGGGAAAATTGTTGATAAATACAAGGACGATATCATATTTCATGTCTCCTCTAATGAGTCCATGATTGAATTTTTTGAACCCTGGACTGCATGGATTCAACCTTTAGGGTATGAGGTTATAGATGATGAAGCTGAAGGCTATGTATAATTTTTTTTGAAAATTCTAAAAGATACTAGTGAACCTAGAGTTGGCACTTATGCAGAAAAATCTATGGAAGTTCACTTGGAGCATAACAAGCCTATGATAAGAAAGAAGGTAGATAAAATTATTAGAAATTATAGCTTCACTAATGAGAAAATTGCACAAGGTAGATCTTTAGGACAATAGAAGACTGGAGAATCATCAGGTCTAAGGAGATCTGGAAGGACTACTCCTTCAAAACTAGCTTTTGGCCTTGTAGTGGTGAAGGTTGAGCCCAATGCTCCTAGTAAAGGAAAAGGCATGGTTCCTTTTGGACCTCTACAAGATCTAGTAAAATAAAATAAATTCCTTTGGTGGTACCTATCAACAGAGGAAAGAAGGAAAAATCTCTAAGGGAAAAGAACCTAAAAAATCACTAAAGAACAAGAGGAAAAGGAGGAAGACCCTGCAAAAAAATTGGTAAGAAAGAAGAGAGGAAGCATGTCCTTTGGTTAAGGTGCTTCATAGGAAGCAAGTGTTGGTTCTAAAATATTTCATTATGTATCATCCTTTGGAAAAGATGAAGAATAGGGTTTCGGTGTTCATGTGCACACCAAACTAGAATCAAAGATGACTAAAGTGTCAGAAGAGGTAATTTTGAACCAGGAAGGAAAAAAAGGCTCTCTGGTAGGACCTAGTTCCCCTCTTAGATTAGAAGATTTGGTAAATAGCTTGATACATTTTGAAAATATGTTGTAGCCTATAGCAGAAATTTATGATCAAGTAGGTAGAGAGGATAGAAAAACATTAATGATGGTTATTTTTCAGTATGCTATTACTTTGGAAGATAACTGGGACTATGTTAACTCCAATTTGCTTAAAAATTTGTGGGAAGCCTTGATGAAAAGAAGATTAGTGGTTGTTGAATTGGAAGAAAAGATAAGGAATGAGGCATTTGAGGAAACTGGATCCTCTTTGACCTCATATGATAAGGAAACCTTGAAGAAGGTTTGCTCAAAGATGTTTCAGATGAAGAAAAGAGTAAATACTTTGATGATAAAGGACAATAAGTAGATAAAGAAACTACAAAAGCCATTAGGGGTATGGTTGAGACATCTAGCATGATTGGTGCAGTCCCATATGATTTTGTACCTAATTTAGGAGAAGAAGTTTCTACAAAGGTTAAGGAAAACATTCCTTCTAGTACAAGTGATACAGACATTCCTCGGGAAATAAAAGATGCAGATATCCCTTTGGATATAGATGTTAAAAATGATCCTCCAAAGATAGAGAAACAAAATGAGGAAGAAGTTGAATCAAAGAAGCATGATGTTGTCCCTCTGAAGCATGCTGAAGAAGAAAATGATAAATATGAAGGTGAAAGGGATGAAGGAGAAAGAGATAAAGATGAAAAAGAAGAAGATGGAAAAGGAGAAGAAGAGAAAATAGAGGAAGAAGAAAAGGTAGAAGAAAAGGAAGAAGTAAATGTAGAGGAAGAAGAAATAAATGGGGAATCTGACAGGAAGAATGAAGAAGATCAAAAGCAGGTTGTAGAATCTCAAATGTCCCCTAAAGAATCCTCCTCTGAAAATGATATTTTGAAATTATTGTTATCCAAGAAGATCAGGTTCCAGCTGGTGATTCCTCTAGAACTTCTACAACTCCCCACGATTCAAGGCAATGTGGATCTGGATAAGATTTATGATATTCATAAATTGGTGTTAGGGGATATATTGCATGCATCAAGAAGGAGATAAATTTTGGAAACACATCAAAAGGGGATAGAGCTTATTGATGATGCCATCAAATCTTTGCAAGAGGCCACCCTCAGTACATCAATGGATGTTTCTCTCACTCTGGTAGAGAATCTGAAACTTCTATTAGACTCCTTTAAGGAGTATGCCTCTAGACTTGCTGGAAAGACAAGGCAAGAGGTTGAAGAGAAATTGGAAGAGAAAAGGCTCTTAGAAAGTGCTTCATGATAAGTGTGCTCTAGCACACACCAATGTTGAAAAGAATATGGAAGTTTTGTAGGCTTGTGAGTATGAAGAAAATACTATATTTTCTTATCACATTAAATGGTTGAATGCCACTCAAAATATCAAGGGTTTCATGAACTCCATTAAGTCCTAGTTGATTGCTATTTCCAATACATATAGTGCATCTAACGATAGGTACATCTCAACTTGGAATTCAATCTTTGCTCACAAAGAGAAATTATTCATGCTATAGAAGAAAAAGGAAGATATCATTAGAAAATTCAATTTGCTAGGTGGCAGTGTGAGAATGGAGTACACTTTGGTTGCTAATGCTTTGGAAAATGCAGAAAAAATTGGACAAGATCAATCTAACTCCTGGTACATTGGATGATGCTGAAAAGAGCCTAATAGAGTTGGAATCTCTGAATAGGATTTTGATATCTGCTAAGAAAAGTTGAGAGAATGGAAAGACTACATGGCAAGGTATTCTCAAGGAGATTCAAAGCTCACCCTCCTCTGGGTAATACCTTTTACACATTTTTTAGACAAACTCCTAAGGGGTCCAATTAATAATTTTGATTCTTTTGTTCCAGACTGTCCTTGTATATATATGTATATTCATTTTTTTTGGAACACCCTTTGTCCTTGATTTCAAAGGGGGAGAGAAGGAGAGAAAATGGAAAGAATGTTATAGAGATAAAAGGGGAGAGTACTATACATAAGAGGTTTGTAATAGGAGGTTTGTAAATTCTTTTGGCACATGTTGCCATCAATGACAAAGGGGGTGATTGTTGGAAAAATGAAGAAGAAAATATCATTATGAAGCTTTTGTTTTGTCATTGATTTCACCATGTTATATGAGTTCCAACTACAAGTTTAAGTTCAAAGTTGATCCAGTATTTTGAACCAGTATACAGGTATTATCCTCCAGTATTTTGGTATCCAATCCTTTGTTTATGATTATAATTGCTTGTATTTTTGGGAAATGGTTTTTGGATGTTGGAAGCTTGTAATTTTAGAATCTCATGTGTTTAGGTGCTCATACAATGAGTTGGCATTACTCTATTGTTACATTTTTCTATTAGGTTTGTCTTTGGCCAACCTAATGTATAGCTGATGATGTAATGGACTGATTTCATATTGTGTATGTATGTGTGACCTATCTTAGGTCCATGTCGACATATTGTAGCATGCTACATGCTTGAATTTTCTTTCAAAATATTTTGTGCATGCTTGAAGCCGACATTTATCTTTTGGTGAATAAGGGTTGCATCTAATTAGGCCAACCTAATTGATGCTTGTAGATAAGTTAGATATATATATTGGATATGTTTTAGATTGAAAGACATGGAATGACTGTGAATATGAATCAAGGTGAATATATTTCTATTGGTATGCAAATTTACTAAGCATCAAAGGAACTGAATCAACACATGTTAGGTGTAAACTATCAATTCATATTATGGTTGCAATCCATTTTGTTATTGTATCTTTGTAGGCAGTGAGCCCCCCATTTTGGACAGTGAGTCCTGGCAGTGAGCCACCCTTTATAAATATCTTATAACCAATTATACTACATTGTGAGCAAATCCTCACCATGGTTTTTCTCATTTTGGGTTTTCCACATAAAAATCTTGGTGTTCGTGTGTTGGTGCTTTTATGTTTTGTTAATGCTCTTACTCATTTTTACTGTTATATGCATTAGAGTAATTGGATGTGTACACATCTAAAAATGATCACATTAAAACAAGCCTGATAATTAATTAAATATGAATTATTTAATTAATCTTCTAAAGTCATCTACATATAAATAAATTTAATTATTTATTTATATCATTCACTTCTTTTATTCCTCTAATTTAATTAAATAAATAAATTTATTTAATTATTACCATTTCACATCTTCCTCTTAATTAATTAAATAAATTTAATAATAGTTCATTTATATTAATTATCATGTTACTTTAAATTTGAATTTTTAAATTCAAATAAAAGAATATTCTTCTAATTTCATTATTTCTAATTCTTCACTCCACATTTAATTAAATATTCTAAATATTTGATTAAGCACTTTCTTCACTTCACATTTGATTAAGTATTTTATATATTTAATTAAACACCTTTTATCCCCCTTTCACACATAATTAAATATTAATTATTTAATTATGAAAACTTCTAAATTCATTGTCACATATAATTAAATAACTTAATTATTTAATTATAGGATTTATCCTCAACTACCAACTAACTCCTCATAACTAAAATGGCCAAATGGCAACTTTCCTTCATTTTTGAATGGAAGAGGTTGTGTAGAAGGAAACATTCTCCATCTTTCTCTCTAGCTTCCATCTTTCTCTCAACTTCTCAATCTTCCACCGTTCATCTTGATGGGCTTGATTTCAATCGTTGATCTTTGCCAACTAGGATTTTTCCTCCAAAAGTCTATAAATATAGCCTCTTTGTGCTTTGAAAAGGATCTTAGATCTAGCATTCAAGTAAATATAGTGTGAGTATTATAGTTGAATTTATCCAACATTTAGCAATCTTATTTTCTTGAACATAGCATAGCACTTTAGTTTCATTTCTTAGCTTAATCATACCATTTAGCAATAGACATGCATGTTGCATAATCTCATTCTCTAAGTTCTCATTCTACCAAGCTACTGCTTACACAATTTGAGAGCCAACAACTTACATTGAATCCTTAGAGATAGATGACAATGGAACGTCTTTAAATAATATGTTGTGTTGAGAGTTTTCTCATCTTTAACTTAGATTTATTTAATATAATGTTGCATTGGTGTGTTTGTTTAACTCTTTAGATTATTACACTTATTCACACACATAAGATGATGTTTGTTCAATAAGTTTAAGAAGATACTGATTCACCCCCCTATCAATATCTTGGGTATTCAACAAACTCCAACCATCTTCTCTTCCTAGCATTAAAATTAGGTTGAGTGAAAAGGTACTTTAACTCATTGTGGTAAGTTTCAATTCAAAGGGTTTTCCTAACAAGTAGTGCCTCCACATTTGTAATGTGTGAACCACAACATCTAACTCCAAATCATGCGATGCATAATTTTATTCATAAGGTTTCATATTTCTAGATTCATAAGCAATCACTTGCCCATCTTAAATTAACACGCCTCCTAAACCTTCTTTGCATGCATTTGTGATAACCATATTTAAAGTTACCCTTAGGATCTAGTACTTTCAAGATCGGTGCAGTGGTCAACTTCTCTTTAAGTAAGTCAAAGGTCTCTTGACACTTCTCAGTCCACTCAAATTTCTTCCCTTTCCTCTATAAAGAAGTAATTGGAAAAGAAATCTTGGAGAAATTTGCAACAAAATTTCTATAGTAACTAGCTAGACCCCTAAAACTTCTTACCTCAAACACATTCTTGGGTATTGGCCACTCAAGTATGGCTTTGATCTTAGTTGGATCCATGGAGATTCCATTTTTCAAGATCGTATGCCCTATATAATGCACCCTCCTTTGGAAGGGAGTACACTTAGAGAGTTTACCACACAACTTGTGCTCTCTTAACCGTTGGAGAACTATCTCTAAATGTCTACAATAATCTTTCTCATCCTTATAATAAATCAGGATGTCATCTAGAAAAACCAAGACAAATTTATCTAGGTAGTCCCTAAATACACTTTTCATCACATTCATAAATGTGGCAGGTGCATTTGTTCACCCAAAAGGTAAGACTATGAATTTATAGTGTCCATATCTAGTTGTGAACACGGTCTTAAAGATATCTTCATCTTTAATTCTCAACTGGTGATATCCATATGTTAGATCTACTTTTGAGAATATGGAAGCTCCTCTCATTTGATCGAAAATATCATCAATGCATGGAAATAGATACTTGATCATCATTGTGGCTTTGTTAAGAATACGATAGTCAATGTACAAATGCAAAGTACCATCCTTCTTATTCACAAAAATAATTAATGCTCTTGATGGAAAACCACTTGGTCTAATCAACCCTTTTGACAATAGTCCATCCAAATATGCCTTAAGCTCCATTAGCTCAGTTGTTTTCATCCTATAGGGCACCTTGTAAATAGGTTCAGACCCTAGAATTATATGTATAGAGAAATAAAATATCCTCTTTGGTGGTAAACCAAGTAACTCATTTGGAAACGCATCTAAAAAAGTTCTCAAAATAGGATACCTTTCCATGTCCGACATTCCAGTGTCATCTATTTCATTGTCTTCCAGCCCTTGGAAGCTCTGGGAATCTAATTTATCAAGATCTTCTTCAAGTTCTTCAATATTAACGACAAAGATTTTGCACCCTTTCTTCTTAGCCCTTACTAGTTGCATTGTTGATATTTGATGAATCTTGAATTTTTTAGGTATCGCTTGGCACTTTACTCGATTACCAAAATCATCAAGGCACTCCACAATTTTTGCATGGAAATATACCTTAGCCCTATGTCTCCACAATGAATTCATACCTAAGATTACATCATAGGATCCTAAGGGTGCAACATAAAGGTTTACTTCTCTAGAGAAACAAGGTAGCTCTATCCTAGCCAAAAAAAAACATTGTTCCACCTTTGGTCTTGTCTAGTTTGCATACTCTACATCCCAAGATGTTTCCATGTGTCCAGCCTTTCTAGATAATTGTGTCGTTACTCTAGGTGAAATAAAATTCGTAGTTGCATCAGTATCAATGAGAACTGAAATGGGTAAACCAAAAAAAATACCTAGAGTTTCAATGGGAGTTTCCCGATACTCTGCCTGGTAGTCATCCACTGCTACATGTATCCTTTGTTGAAACTTTTCCTGCTGAGTAGGTAGTGAACAACCGAAAGACTTACTAGAACAATCTATAGCAAAATGGTCTCCCCACACGTATAACATCTTGTAAATGGTACCTTATTTGTGGGTTCTCTAGATCTACTAGTGTTTCCACCAACATTGTTGGTATCTCCATGGTTGGAACCATTCCTTCTTCACTCCCTTCTCGACTCTTTTCCATTATTGCGGTTACTATTTTCTCCCTGTTTAGATGCATTTTGCACAATCTCCACCTTCTTTGGAGTTGGCTTGTCAAGAATTTTTACAATCTTCTTATGTTCTCTTTTTTACTATCGATTAGAGGTAGCCTTAAGCTTTTGTTCCTACTTAATTTCATTCTCATATACAAGATCCGTAGTTGTAAGACCATGCATATCCACTTCTCCTCCAATTTGATTGTTAAGTTCCATTATAAATTTCCTTATACAAAAATGTTCATCCTTATGATAAATAGGCACATAATGCAAAATCCAAGTAAACTTCTCCTAATACTCATTGACCCACATATTTCCTTGTCACAAACTAGAAATTTGTGAGTTTTTTGGTCATAGTAAAGTTGGGGAAACTATTGCTTCTGGAGAATATCAACAAATTCCCTCCATGTCAGTTTCCATGAGTTGATATTGAGTTCCATATTTTGGTTAATCCACCAAGTAGAGGCTTCTCTAGCTAACTGGTATGCACCCCAAGTTTCTTTAGTGGTCTCAATGTAATTTTGGATTTCAAAATACTTTTCCATTTTAACAAGCCATGCCACAACTTCATCAGTTTTGGCGCTCCCCTCAAACTTGGGTGGAAAATTATTCTTCATATCCTTAGAAATTTAGGAATTTTTACCCTTCTTATTTCTTTCCTCAGATGGTGTTGGTGATCTTTCTTTTTCATCATCGTGGGTTTCGGACCATGCCCATGAGAATATTTTTCACCTTCATTCTCATTAATGGGAACCTCTTTCTCAACCCTAGCTTATGCCCTTTGTTGTTCAAGGTTATCTAACCTTTTCATAATTTGGTCAAGCCTAGCTTCAATTACTATTGGTCCTTACCCAACTTCTTGGCTACCACTAGGATTGGTTCGTGTCCTCACCATTTCACAAGATTGAGTTTTACCTAAATTTTTATCCATGTTAGACTATTTAATTATGTTATCAACTATCTTATGGAAAATATTAAAAATGGAATTCATACGCAGATAAAGAATTCCACATTTAAGATTAAGCACACACTTTTGATAAACAAATGATTTTATTCATTTCATAAGGATTTCAATATCCTTTGATTACATGGAGCAACTATTCAGATAGTCGAGTGGAGAGTATCCCTCAGATTCACTCTTTGACACATAACTTAATGGATTATATCCTACACACTCAGATTGTTTATCATCTCTATCTTTTTTTTATCCCTTAATTATTCATACCTATCCCAAAATGGATAGTAGCCTTCAAGTTTATCATTTGATACATAGTTACGAGTTGCAGTGCCAATATGGTGTTGATCAACAATATAGTCTACCATTTTCATAGACATTTTTTCATGAGACTATTTCTCATCTAGCTACTCTCGAGGTACATATCTCTAAAACTCGTTACTTGAGGAATTTAGTATTACTTCTACCATTGGAAGAACTCTAGGGTCCCTAAATATGAATGTTGGACTGAAACTTCCTTCTGAGGGAATATCCTTCGAAAGTGATAATGACTTGGACTTTTATGGTAAGATGGAAGGTAGATTGTTGTACATAGCCTCCATCTTCATCTTCGTCTTCGCATCATTGATTTGAGAAAGTGCATGACTAAATTTTTTGGTGTCACTCAAGTAGATGGTGTTTTCCTAGTTGGTTCCCTCTATTGTTCTAACAATGGATTTTATTTCCTTATTGCCCTTTAGGTAGTGCTTGTTTTCAATTACTAAATTTTGAACCGTTAACTTGAGACACACCATCTTGGCACAAGAATTCACAAAATTACATAATGTTGGATGCAAATAATGATGAGCTCATAGGTTCCAAAGCTAAACTTGGTAGCTCTAATACCACATGTAATATGCCAAACGTTCACTGAAGTAAATTCCTAAATGTTTACTATGTGAGTAAAATAAACTATGTAGTAAGACATTGCAATAAAAAAATTCCTTTCTTTATTGAAAATATATGACGAAATATGCTAACAACATACAATAAGGATTTCCATTCCATTACAATATTTCCTAAAGTACAATATTCTGAGAAAGTACAAAACTACATAAATAGCTCCTATGAGCTTCATAGCATAATATATAGATGATCCAGGAATCTTCCTTTCAAAACCTTGGTCTTCTATCACTAGATGAGGAGGAGAAGCATCACTCAACCACTTTGTTTCCAACCACAAACTCATATGTAGTCCCCCACACATCTATCAATGATATATGGCCCTACCCTTTCGATGAAGGTATTGGTTAGGTAACCGTATGAAATACAACTCTAAGCTTAGTGTTTCACCCTACATGACTAGGATTTATAAACTATGCTAGGTAGCCTTCATGAATTTAAATGGACACGGGGTAAAAACAATGGAGCCTAGGGAAATCACACTACTTTTTCCAAAGTATTCTCACTCAGTACTTTTAATGATGGTCTACCATTTACTTACACTATAGCAAGCTCATTTTTATTTAAGACCATTATATCTATGCTTAGACAATCCCTCTCCACAGGAAAGCTACTCCCTAGGATAACCTATCTCTTAACACAACCTAAGGTAACACAACCCATTAAGAAAAGTACTAGTTTCCTCCCTTCACTGGATAATAATCCTAGGAGAAACTTACTAGTTCCCTCCCTTCACTAGATAAAAATCCCAAGAGTAACCTACTAGCCATCTAGCATAATTAAATTTCTAGCTATGAGTGTTCCCTAATATTGTATATGTTTGATTATAACTAGTTTAATAACAATACTTATGATAAGCATACCCTCTTACCCATGTTTAATCATAACTAATATATTAACAATACCTATGACAAAAACTATCTCCTATCATGGAGTAATTACAAACATTGCACAAACAGAGTAAATAGTTTCTACTTTTCTTTCGAAGCAAACATTAATTTTCACCTAAATGCATGTAACTATAAAGACTAGTTTTAAACAGTCAAGAAAAAATCATTCAACACTAATTCAAACAAAAGAATAATATCCCCATGCCTATGATAATCTTTCCAATTAATTGGCTGCAATCACAACACTTCCAAATCAGCAACTAGCCTAGTATTGATCCTTCAACAAAGACTCAATAACCACTATCTCTCAAGTTGGAAAATACTCCTCTTAATGATAATAATAAATTCTCTCAAAAAATCGAGGCTCTCACTCACTTTTCTTGACAAAATATTTCAAATGAAAATGTAGATAAAATGCAGATACTTGCTCAAGAATAATACATAGAAGAATGTGTCCAAAACAAATGAACTAACCCACTATTTATACAACACAAGTAACCACCCTTCCTACAATTTTGGCATGGTTTTAACTACAACAAACATGCACAAAAACACATCTATCTCAACTCAAAAGGTTGTGGGCATACAAGCACATACACATCTTAAATGGTTACAAATGGACTTAGATAAATGATAGCAATTAGAGACCAATTCAAATCCCACATGATAGAATTTGGTTTGCATCTCAAAATAGATATCTACAGGAAAAAGGATTCAAAGGTGGTGCCAAAGCTTCCTTATTCATTCTCTTAGATGGCGTGATATCCTTCTTAATTGAAATATTCAACATCAGATTTGCAACCCAATTTATATCGACTAAGTCATGATATGTGTCGATTCACTTAATAAATTAGTTTAACATAGTAGTCGATATGTGTTCATGCTTTTACAAATGTTGGTCAATTCAAAATAAGATGGCAATTTAATTTACTAAGTCGATGCTTTCACCATAAAAAAGTGTTGACTTATTCTCTTATTGAACATTGAATTTATGGTTGTACCTTGTTTGCAAATTATAAACTCTTCTTTCACAAACAACAAGAGTAAAATGCGACTAAAGAATACAATCATTACTATCTCATATTCGGCCTCTAAGTTATCTATGATAATCAAATTTAAAGCCTTATAAATAGAATTATAAATCAATTGATAATCATTGCTTTAGATAGTCAATCTCAAATAAAATATCATTCAAACTCATATATATAACATATACATACTTATATATATATATATATAAACACACATAAATATATATATATACATATACCTATATATGTAAATGTTAATATATATATATCCATACTAATCATATGTCAATAAGCAAGTATATATAAATGATATACAAATGAATACGTCAAGATAGTAATCACGTTGTTATATTAATATATTAATTGTGTATACATACATACATACATATATATATGGCTCTATGTACATGTATATGTATGTATACATGTATTGATACATTTGTATGGGCATGTCCATTTTCCACCATATGCATATATGGATACATATATATATGGATATATGTATATACATTATATATATATATATACACATTCAATTCTTAAACAAAAATTACATACAATTACTATGGTATTGATTAGATCCTATGAATGTATATCTAGATATGTATACATATACATGTCTTGAGATCCATCAGATAGTTCCATGCGCATAAGAAAATCATGCATGAGTGTGCATAGATACGTCTACCTATGTACCCTCATGTACATGTTACTTCATGTGTATATTCTATCATCGACATGCATGTGTGTGTGTACGCATATTCCTCATATGTTCCACATATCATTACAAGCATAGTAACAAGGAAAGAACTCTCAAGATCAAACAAATAAGCATCACCCAATAATGCAAACATATTGACTAAGGATGACTTAGGTCAACTTACCACTTAATAACCCGACTCAATTATTCTATTGTGGTGTGTGTAAGCTCAGATAGGTTATGATACTGGTTACATGACTAAGACCTTCTCCTGAGTGATACTTCCTCTCTGCCTAGAGGAATTGAACATATACCTGCAATCACTAACACTTGAACATGGTATTCAGTTGTTCACAAAACATGTAGTATACATAATACATCTCCAAAGTTAGAATATTAATACAATATTCATCCAATCACATAAATGCATTCCTTCATATAATATTAAATGAGATGAAAATCATTCATAAAGCAGTGATAACAAAGAGCACACACAATTTATTCATCCATTGAATTGACATTACATTCACAATTTACCCTACATAGTAATAGTAAATAGTAATTACACAATTAGGGTGTAACACATAAAGTTTTGTGGTGGAATTTCCTTTTTTCTCCGAGATAGTGAATCTCTCTATAACAGTTTCCCATATTCTTCTTTCTTCTTGTCAGTGATCCTTTCTTCTTTTTCTAGGTAGTGAGCCCTTGGTAGTGAGCCCAATTGTATTCAGTGTTGTTATTCATATATATGTTAGCTAATTCATACCATTTTTTTCCTTCTTGGGTTTTCTATGTAAATCTAGTGGTCTTATGTGTTTGGATGTGTTTACATTGTTCCAATGCTTAATGAGGTTTTAAAGTTTGAAAAGGTTTTGAATGTTAATGAGGGATTAAATTTTTTATTGTACAACTGATTCACCCCCCTTTCAATTGTCCTATGCATCTAACAATTGGTATCAGAGCTATGATTCCTTGAAGAAAGCTTGACTTCTTGAGGTAGATCCAAATGGTGCACAGGAAGGGTATAAAAGCTCCTATGTTTAATGGAATGAAATATTCTTATTGGAAAGCCAAGATGGAGTCCTTTTTGTTCTCTCTTGTATTTGGTTTCTTGTAATCACTTGAAAAATGATATACTATGTTTACTACTGGTCCAACAAGTGATGATGAAATTAAGTAATATGATAAAAATGGCAAAGCAAGGAATGTTATATTGATTGGAAATTTTGATATAGAACTTGGGAAATTGATAGGTCTGAAAACTACAAAAGTGATATGTACAAAGTTGGAGAGCATTTATGAAGCAGATGATAAAGTCAAGCAAATGAAGATGTAGAACTAAAAAGATAATTTTGAAACCCTAAGGATGTCGGAAGGTGAAGATATCACAACCTACATGCTCATAGTGGATGAAGTTTTCAATGTCATAAATGGTCTTGGTGGAAAGCTAGAAGAAATAAAAGTGATGAAAAAGGTATTAAGAACTCTTCTTAAAGCTCATAGTTCTAAAGTATTTTCTATTAAGGAAACTCGAAATTTAGATCGCTATTTTAGTGATTAGATTTTTTTTGCTCTAATTTCTTATGAATTAAGAGATTTTCGTAAAGATCCTACAAGGAAATAAACTTCTTTTAAAGTCTACAGGGTAGAGAAGGTTGATGAATCAGATCCAGATGATCTTGATGATGTGGAAGAAAATTTTGTAAGGAAATTGAAAAAGGGAATTGGAAAATATAGAGGTAAGTTACCCTTTAAGTGTTTCAATTGTGGAAAGATAGGTCATTATCCTTCTTAATTTCCAATCAAAATTTCAAATGACAAACATAAGGATCATAAAGGAAAATTTATCAGGAAGAGTTACTATGCTGAAAGAGACAATGATGTATTTGATGATGAGGAATCATACTATCCCGATGATGATAGTGATGAATACTTGTTCATGTATTTAAAATGTGGAACTAATTCTACTAATTCTAAAAGATGTGTGAAGGAAATTGCTCCAATGATAGGTCACAACATTTAAGGAACTATGGTGGTTGTTTTTCAGGCAAGAGAAGAGAGGAATTACTGGATAATTGATATTGGATGCTCAAATCATATGGAAGGTGATAAGATTAAGTTTGTTAAACTTCAAAAGTATGATGACGGTCTTGTTAAGTTTGGTGATCATACATATGCTAAGATCTATGGAAAAGGTTCAATTAGTTTTGATGGAAAGCATAAAATGTATGTGTTCTTTATGTCAAGGGTGTCCAACATAATCTTCTTCGTGTAGGATAGATGTGTAGCATAGGATACGATTTGGACTTTTAGGATGATGGTTGTGAAATTATAAAAGGAAGATCTTGAACATTGGTTGTTGCAGGGACAAGGACAAAAGGTAATGTTTATTAGCTCAAAGCTAGTGGTGCTAAATGATTTATGTATATCAAATCAATGAAATTTGGCTATGTCATAGAAGAATGGGTCACATCAATTTTCACAGCCTAGAAAAGGTCAATTCTACTAATATTGTGAGATATCTACCAAATATTACAAAGCCTATCAATGAAATTTGTAAGGAATGTCAGTTTGGAAAACAAACATTTAGAAGAGGTTCAAGACTAAGGAATATTCTACCGCAGGTCCTGCAGAGTTGGTGCGCACAGACCTATATGGACCTACAAGAATAAGAAGCTCTCAAGGTGGCAAATATTTTATATTATTGATTGATGATTATGCTAGAATTATTTGGGTGGCATTTCTCAAAGAAAATTTTGAAATATCTAGATAAGTTAAAGCATTTAAGTTTATGGTTAAGAATGAGATGGATTTGTGAAAATAAATTACTTAAGGTCTAATAGAGGTGTTGAGTTCACCTCCAATGAGCTTAATAGGTTTTTTGGAGATCATGGAATAAAGAGGTATTTGTCAGCTCCTAGAACTCCTCAATAGAATGAAGTTTTCGAGAAGAAGGATAAAACAATTCAAGAAGTAGAAATAACTACGATGAAGGAAGAAAATATACTAGATGTCTATTAGAGAGAAGCAATTCATACTGCAGTCTACATACTTAATAGATTTCAAGAGTGGATAGTTCAAAGACTCTTTATGAGTTATGGTATGGCAAACCTCGTACTGTGAAATAATTCAGAGTTTTTGGAAGTACATTCTATATCAGAAGAGATGAATAAAAATTAGGAAAGTTTGATGCAAGATTTGATGAAGGAATCTTCCTTGGATACTCTACAAAGAGAAAATCTTACTAGTGCTATAATAAAAGGATAAAAATATTGTTGAAAGTGTAAGTGTCAAAGTGGATGAAGAACAACATCGGATTTCTATATTGATAGAAGGATATGAATTTAATGAATTACCTTGTAGTGAAGAAGTAAAATAAAATAATAAAAAGGAGATGACAATTGAAGGGGAAGAAGCTCTGGAAAAGATCCCTAAGACCCCTAAGTATGCGCAAAAGAACCATTCTGAAGATCAGATCATTGGAGATAGGAGTAAAGGTGTGTTGAAAAGAAGAAAACATGTTATGCTAGAGGAATGAGTAAAGTATTGTTTACTATTGATCATAAAGGCTTGCACCTCTCTGAAAGTCTTATCAAAAATTCAGTGGGTGGGGGATAGCATGCTTCTCATTGAATACCTCTAAGATTTTTATAGAAATCTGACTCTTCTCTAAGTTTTGAAAAAGGGAAAAGGAAATGTAAACAGTAAAACTTAAATATGGCGATGCACCAATTCTTTTAAAACATTTCAAAATCACAAGCTTTCCTCTATGAGTGATATAAGAGACACAAAACACCACTTCCCTCATTGTCAGGAGGAGAATGAACATCAGAGGCTCGATACAAGCACAAATGTAGTCATTCAATCAACCATTAAGAAATGTGTATTAAGATCCAAATCAAACATAGAAGTTCCAAATTCAACAAAAAACATTCAAAAAAGAGATAGAAACCCTCCCTCTTAATATAGCATATCATGAAAAAATGATAACCTCACAAAGAAAATAAAATAGTCTAATGACATGGTCTAGTTTCTAAAGATTAAGATTCAATCATACACACAAACAGAATGGAAATCCAACAACCGAAACTACTCAGATTAAGCAAGACATGGTGTTCTATTTTGGACAAAGATATAGAGAAATAAATACTGATAAAGACCATATCATACACATTTTTAGATTTTCCTCAAAATAACTCGCATTTTAGATTCATGTGAACTTTAAAACAAAGATTGGATTCCAATCCCATAATAGTTTGATCATAAAATAGACATAACATGCCAGAGTGAAGCAATGTTCTATGAACTTTTAACAAAAATGTTTCTATTAACTAAGAAAACTATGAAAACTTTTCCAACAAGAAATTTTTTGGAACCCTTACTCCTTGTTGTCCTTGTCAATATATAACTGCCCAGAAAAGAAACATGCCGACCTCATCCAAAATTAATGACTGCTAGATGTCCAAAATTGATAGCTTGGAGATCCGATTTTAGATCTTTTATTAGGTCGTCAAAATCCTACTCATCAACCTTCAGCTACCACATTTATGTCATCTAGATATTTTAACAGGATTAACCCTTGTAATCGCTCTGATCTTAGAATATAGTCTGGAAAAACCCTGTCAGTCACCCCAAGTGGCTTTGGCGACACTGACTCATATCCTTTGGCTGATAAAAAGTACAACACGTCCCAACAGACTCTTATTTGAGCATTCCCTTTCTACAACTACAAGGCGCAACAAGATGACATGTCTGAAGGGTGGATAATCTCATTTGTGTGAAAAGCAGAAGCAAGAAAACATCTCCCATATCAACACGTGGCCCAACTTCTGATTGCAGAGAGGTCAATCATTGAGGAATGCATAGCCACCATGTGGCAAGTTGTGTGTTCGTCAAAAATGCAAGCCTCTTGCGTGCGGATCATCTCAAGGATAAAAATAAAGCCGAAAACCAAAAATATATATAAAAGAAAAAAATTATTCACATTTATGGCGACTCACAGGGGGCCTTCGCTTGCAAAGGTGTGAACCCAGACCTCTAGTTATTCCTAAATTTTAAGAAAGGTAGAATGTAGCATCTCCCATTTTGCGTCGATTAGTCAATCAAGCCTACTAAATGCCTTGTATGCTTGATCCATCTCACATACCTCCTTGAAAGAAACAAATCCCCAACTTGTTGAAAAAGCACCCAAGTGATAGTAAAGACGTGAAATTTGGAGAACCTCATTCTCAATATCATCCACTACTGGCACTGAACTTGGGCCTAGAAGATCTACATAAGTTAGAACTTTGTTTCTAACTTCCTCTATAATCTACTTGACTAAAAATAGCTCTCCACCTGCTCACAGGAAAGAAGGCAACCCATAACTGTATTAGATCTCGAAATATTTCTTAATTTCATCGACCCTTTTATTCAAAATTGCCTAACTATTCTTCGTTTTGGATGCCACCTTATGAATGTAGGCGAATTTGTTGACCTTGCCATTGCACCAAAAGATTGACCTATCAATGCTCAATACAAGTGTCAGTTAATATCCATGGGAGGCGGTTAAACCATGTCGTGAACAAGAAGGGAGATGTTGGCAATTAGTCTAACAATCCTCCCCTCAGCATCACCCGAGGGGTTCAAACCCATGACCGGCTCTGATACCAATTGTTTGCCTTGTTGTTGCACCAAAAGATCAACCTGTCAATGCCTAATAGAAGTGTCAATTAAGATCCACAAGAGGTGATTAAACCATGTTGCAAACCCGAAGGGAGATGCTAGCGGCTAGTCCAATAGAATTCACTTTCTTTACTATAGGTAGCCCTTCGGTCTGTAATACCTGCACTTCTTAGTGTGTCATTTGTTGCCACACAAAGCTTAGAAATCAAATTCTAAGACTCGGCCAATCGAGGAGCTTATTCTTGAAGAGTTTGATCAGCCAACGGGCCAACCCTTTCATTTATCTCTCAGGAATCTCTCAAGAATTGTAAGGCCAACCTTAGGACAGCGAGCACAACAATGATTCGCTCCCAGTAGGTGGATGTTAGCCTTTTCTTTATAGGAAGGTCTGTATATTTTTGTGCAGCAGCTAACTCCTCCTATACCTAAGCCTCCTTTGCTTTCAACCTTTCCTCTAGTTGATCTCTCTTATCGAGGGACTCTCCCAACTTTGAAACCCAATTTTGGGTTTCTTGAATTTGACCATGCAAAGCAGCCTCTACTTCCCATTTATCACCTTTTAATTTTTTGATTTCCTATTAGGCCTTTTTCATTTCATCATAAGCCTTAGCTCAGATGTTTTCTAACTCCTTCCTTATGCTTTCTTGAGCACATTGGTGTTCTGAAATAGATTGACGTTGAGTTGCAAGTTCACCCCTTAATCTATCAATCTTAGTGTAAAGCTAGATACGCTCATCCTAGAGTGCCACAAGAGATCCTGCTACCTCATTTTTTTGGTCCTGCACTTGCAATATGTGGGTCATTTCTTCCTTTCGATCTTTGAGCTCAATCTGCAAACAGTTTACCATTTCTTTTACATTTGCTAGCTCACCCTCACACTTTCTTAACTTACGATCTAACCACTCATAATCTATGTACACCACCTTCTAAGTGGTTTTCACCAAGCCTACCTTGTCACATGGATGGATTTCATTCAAATCCAAACCCACTGCTTGAATGTCATAATCCTCCACCTGCATTTTTCCTTTGTTTCATGCAGTGAGTGGCTTCATGGTGGTGATACATAGAGAATTCCTCTCTTCATTAAAACATGTCTGGATCTTCTTAGAAGTTGGCAGCTCGACATGCTTCTCTCTTCTTTTATGCTTTCTATTTTATCGAGCCTGCCTAGTGGCATCGAAATGCTTTTGAAGAGTTTGTGGGGTATCAATACTCTGTGCTGTTATAGAAGCACTAGGTGGAAAACTAAAAAGAGTGAAAAAAGGGGACACTTTGGATGTATGGGTGTGTGGGGAGGCAAATGAAAGAGTAATCATTGAGAATGGTGGGATGCCAAATTGGGATTGGGGACCTGGGGTACCAGTTGGAGTAAAAAGAGTAACAGACGAAGCAGGCAACTTCTGTCTGAATGTGGATGGACCTGGGGTAATATGTAGCATGGGTGATTCAACCTTTTCTATGGGGGCCCTAGAAATAGTGATTAAAGAGTCAATAGAGGTTGAAGTAGATACTATTTGTTCGGCTTGCGGTGGTGCATGACTTTGTAGACTAAAAATAATAGGGATTTTGTTTAATACTGATAACTCAGGGTCTAAAGGAAGGAGATTATTTTCAACAGGCGAAGGTAAAGGATTAATCAAAGACACAAAAGATGGAAGAAGAGGGGGAGCGAGGCTTACCTGAATCGCAACTTTCTGAATGTTGTGAGGGGCGGATTCAACTTCTTCATCATTTTTGATGGCTACATCAGACATGTCCAGATCCCAGACTTGGAGTAACTTCATTTGTCCCAAACTTGAATGCTCAGATCCCTTCGCAGATGATCTTGTCAAATCCTACTCTTCAAATTCCATGATTCATCCTCTTGGGGACTGTTGGGTTCTCTTTCCCTTGCTTCAGACACTAGTGGAAGAAACAACTTGTGAAATCTTCTGTTTAGGGTTCCTTCCCTTTTCGGATTCCTTCAGTCAGGGAACATGGCGGGGAAGTTGTTCCTCTGTGATTTCATGGCTTGACTCTGGATTTTTGTTATCGGAATCAGCTTCCCTATCATAAATGTCTTTAAATTATTAATCATATGGCTGAAATTCCTTAAGTTGCTTGTGAATGTTCCCCATTTCTTTTCGGAACCTCTAGAAGTCTATCATTTTCATTTCGACCATCCTCGTTGTTTCATCTAATTCCTTAAGGTCTTGCCTATCGGAACCTGTCTCTGATATCTTGTATGTGGTCTATAGAAATTCAGCCACTTCGGCCTCTTCATTGGTATAACATCCAAGTTGACGTACAAATCTGGCCTCTCTTGTGTTGGGTTTCTCTTAGACTCCACATACTCTCGCGTCTCATGCTTCAAGGGAAGTTGTCTTGATGGGTTATAGTCCCATTCGTCATATATGATAACTAAGCCCAAAGCTGCCAATAAATTGGTCAACTCATCCTGTGATTTATGCTTCTCCAGCACTACCCTACTATTTTCAATATAGAGGGGGAGTGGATACAACCTTGTTCTGTTCCTTCCCCTCCCATATGCATTGTTGGCAAGAGTTCCCTATCGCCATGCCTCTAATGCGAAAACTCAATCTATCACAAATCTAGGGAGTCGGAAAGGTTCTCTGGCAAAACCATGATATCTGATAAATGTAAAATATTCCCCGAAGAAATAATCCACTGGGTTCGATGATTTTTTAATCCATAGTAAAACCTCGGGAGATAAATGGTCATTGGCTCAGGGTAACAACTCTTGCAATACTAGTCTTGAAAAAATATGTACAAACCAATAATTTAGCTACTTGTCTTCAATAGGACATAAGTCCATACAAAAATTGGTTGAACTAAACCCTCATCATCTAATCCAGATACAAGAAAATTTCTTTCTAAAAACTTGAACTTTTGTTGTAGGATCAAATGGACCAAGAAATAAGAATACCTGAATTTAGATTCAACCTTGTAATTTTTTAGTTGTAGCAACATATTGGCAGATATTACATTAGAAAAATGGAAATACCTCTAGTGTCGCTCATGTTTGAGTATCAGAGCTAGGGCCATATGAAAAGGGTGGACTTCCTAGTCACTATCCAGATCGAAAACCTAGGCTAACATTGAGAAAAAGGTCATGTGTGTCCTCTGAAAACTCCTTGAATGTTAAAGAAAAATAGCCTCTGGTTGGTCTTTCCCCTATTTCATGATGATAGAAACTCTCCCACTCATTTGATTCCTCCCAGTAGGTCTCCATATCTTCTTCGATGAACATCTCAATATGTCAATTGAAAGGGATACACAACATCTCTTGTATAGCTGGAGCAGAGATTACAACCTTAATCCTATTACATGTTATGGTCCAAGTTTCTTCATCAAATCTTCTAGTGCATGCATTCACCAATTTTGGGCATGGGTGTATGGTAGGTATCATGAACCACATCAACCCACAATTCTAAAGCTGAGAGGTGAAACTCTCAGAGTTACCTTGATCTTTCATTCTCTGAAATGCTCCTTCTCTAAGACTTTTAGGGTTTCTTGCCACCCTACGGTCCAAAACATTGTTGGCGAAATCTTGCACCACTTCTCTTTTAATGCTCTTATTTATCGACACCTTTTTACAGAATTTGAAGGGTCGCTCCTCAATCACTGGGGCATTGGAAAATGATTTTCAACCAAAAATATTAGCGAAACAGGAATTCTTGGTGCAAGTTTGGCTCTCCTCCCAGTCATTGTTGGTTCTACCATGATTGCTTCAAAAGTTGTAGAGATTTTTTTCCAAAATGGCCACTTGCTCTTTGCTTCCCTAAAACAATCTACCTTTTGTGCAATTAATTTCCCAAGAATTACATGTAGTTAAGACTATGTCGTTACCGCTGGTCCATTTAATGTTGCCAACAAGGAGATACATGTGGGTAGGGGATTTGTATCCCTCAGGAATGCCAAAACTCTATAGAAATGAATTTAGTACATTCCCTTCACTTCCTTTTTCTATAAATAAACTCGTTGTCTTGGGGCAAGTGACATTACTTATATCAATCTTTACTTACCGATATGAAGTACCCTTGAAAATACAAGCTCATTAATTTTTCACGAATTAGCATGTTAATCCATGTCCTCTCACTTACGCAAGCTGGTTGATGTTGATGATGGCCCGAGACACATTTCGAACATTGGTCTATACGAGCATTTACTCTCAACGCCCAAACATTAATTTTCAAACCTTATGAAAGATCTTTCATGTGATCTATTCTTCGTTCACCGAATACCATGATACTTTATCATTGTCATCTAGCCAAAAATAGAGCCTCCTTTGTTTATTCATTATGACACCTCTTTTCTATAAATAGCTATACCACCTTAAGGCTATATTCATTTGAAAAAGCAAAACTTTGAAGTTTAGCTATCCCTTTTTTTTCCTGTGCAATATTTCCTTTTGCTTTGTTTCTTTAACCATGTCTACTGGTTTGGATACTCCTATTTGTCTCCTCCCATGCAAGCCACAATATGCCTTTACTCGGGAGATTATGGGTGAGAGAATTAAGTGCCTAGTGAAAGAGTGTGCTGCTTAGGGGTAATTTCTTTTCGATGGGTCGTCAGAATGGACTTCATTGAAGACGAGAACTAGATGTGGACCAACTGCAATGTCTTGTCACATTTCATGGCTTCTTTGTTGGACCTAAATGTCGCCAAGAGTAAGATAGTTGAGTTGTGTCGTCACATGTTCAATGTTTCTCTGTTGGAAGGGCTTGGAAAAATAGTGCAAGTTTCTATCCCCAATGTCGACATCCCTGATGCGATGCACCTTTGCAGGTTCATTGGCCATGGCGTGGACGTGCCTTGGCTTCCCTTTCTTACTGAATTTTGCACCATGGACTTGAATAGCCACCGTGCCTTGTCTCTACCTACAGCCACCTATCTCGTTCAAGAGTATGGTGTTGATGAAGCTCCTACATAGTACGACTTCACGAAATAGTTTGAGCTTGTTGTCTGTGAATTGTTCATACTGCCTGCGAGTGGAGAAGAAGAAGAAGAAATAAAAATAAAGAAAATAGATTATGGGGAAAAATCCCCTATAATGATGGTTGGAGGCCTTCTTTTTTGATTTTTTGTAAAATGCCTCCTTTTGTACTTTGCTTGAATACCCTCTTCTCGGTTTTGCTCAAAAGAGCTTTTTGTGTTAAAATCTGAGCCTTAGGCTACCCCATACTGTAAATTCGATAAAGGAATATACAATATATATAATAACTTTTCGTACCTCTTTTCCTTCTTCATTTATTCTTAAATCCAAAACTAAAACTTTTTACATATGGTACATATCTATGAAATTTTTGAAGAAGTTCATACTTTAATGGAATTGTTTCAGATGAATACCGTTTACTGGTATCCCCAAAGAATTACCTTCCATATCTTCTAATTCATATGCATTCCTCTCTTTTCCCGCACTGATTCGGAAAAGGCCCTTCCATAATGCCAAAAATTTGGTGTGTTGTCCTGGTTTTGTAGCACGTTCATCACATTTTAGGACCAAGCTTCCCTCCTGGAAAACTGGATCAGAAGTCTTTCTCTTGAACCATTGCTTGAATGTTTGTTGGTGGCTAATCATAGATTCAAAATATTTTTCTTTTTTTTCCTCCAATTCGAGGAGTTCAACTATCCATACCTCCATTCCACCGTTTTCCTCTATTTCTAGGGCTTTCAGTAATTGTAATGCAGGGAGTTCCATAGATAGGAAAAACTACCTCTTTTCCATAAACCAACTTGTAAGGAGACATTTTCAAGATCTATTTTGGTGTGATTCGGTTTGTCCATAGAGTAGTCCATAGATGTTTGTGTCATTCCATTTTTTGGTCGGACCCGATGCGCTTGATTAATCTAATTAGGTTTTTATTTGTTGACTCTGCTAGACCATTCCCTTGCAGGTAGTAATTTGAAGAGGTTTTGAGGTAGATCCCATTCTTAATGGAAAAATTCAACACCTTCGAACCTACAAAGGCCCTAGCATTGTCGGATATGATAGTCTTTGGTGAACTAAACCTAGTCACTAGTCCTTCGAGAAATTTAACAATTTCGCCCTTTGTAGCACCTTTCAAGGCGATGGCTTATGTCCATCTTGTGAAATAATCAATTGTTATGAGAATCCACTTATGACTAGCACTAGAAATAGGATTTATCATCTCTATATAATTCAAACCCCATTGAGAAAAAATTTCCTCGATTACAATAGGACTCAACGGAAGAGCAAAATTTTTTCTCTTACCAACAAAGAATTGGCACTGAGTGCATTTCTACACCAAATGGTGTGCTTCTAAAAATATTGAGGGCCAATAGTACCCCGCTCGCATAATTTTCAAAGTAGTGGTTTTAGCAGAAAAATGTCCTCCCTCGGGACTTCTATGAAATTTTGTCAAAATCATATCTAACTGACATTTGTCTAAGCATCGCAACAACACTCCGTCATAATTTCTCTTGAATAAAACTTCTTCCACCAACACATGCATGATGCCTTGAAGTCGATATTATCTTCATTTGTGGAAGGGGAGAGTTATCGGGTAGTACCCTTTCTGCATGTATAGTGTTTGATCCATCACCCAGGATTCGTCAGACGTGAACTGGTTCGAGAGGACTTGATCAGTCTCCTTGTCGGGTTAGGAACCCGACTCTTGTGCAAGATATTCACACAGGCCCCTTCCTCGCACCAACTTAGCTGGCTTGATGTCCACATCATACTCTAGGATCTTGGTGATCCAATTGCCTCTCTTTTCGTTTATCTCTCCCTCAGTGATGTATTCCCTTACACTTGGGTGAGCAACCAAAATAGTGATCTTATTGGCCAACACTAGGTGTTGGAACTTTTTGAGACTCTTGATAATGTAAAACATCTATTTCTCTACAAAGTTATATTTGGCCTCATACCCCTTGAGGGTTCTCGAATGAAAATCAATCAGATAGTCTACATTATCCTTCTCATCCTTTTGAGTGAGCACAAAAGCTATGTTATGTTGACCATTGTATACATATAACAAGAAATATTTAGAGAAATCTAGATTGGACAATACTGAAGCAACGAAAATAGCCTTCTTTATCTACTCGAAAGCTTATTTTCCTTCGAAAGTCCATTTGAAAATTATATTCTTCTTTAGCATCAAGGTTATGGGCCTCGAGATGCTTGCAAAGTCAGAAATGAAACGATTGATAAAATTGATCTTTCCTAAGAAAGATTGTAACCCTTTTTGGTTCACTAGTAAAAGAAAATCTAATATAGATTTGACTCTTTCGGAGTCTATTGCAATTCCTTCCTTGAACACCACAAAACCAAGAAGTTTACCTTGAGCTAATCCGAAAATACATTTTTTGGGATTTAAAGAAATCTCAAACTTTTGCCACCTCTAAAAAATCTGCTCAGTTGATCAAAGTGATCAACCTCGGCTTTTGAAAAGATGGTTAGATCATCCAGATAAATCAAAATGATCAAATTAATCAATCCTGCAAAAGCGATGTCCATGACCTATTGGAAGGTCATGCCAACAATTAAGATTATGAAGGGCATCTTTGCATATGCAAACGTTCCCCACTTGGTGGTAAACATCGTCTTGTGTTGGTCGCTCTCATTAACCAGGACCTGATTGTACCCTGAAAAGTCGTCGAGTAATGAGAACATCTCTGCCCTAGCTACTGTTTGCAAGATCTACTCCATGGATGGTAAAGGATAATGATCTTTTAACGAGGCCTTATTTAGGTCCGAAAAATCAACACATAGCCTGATATCACCATTTTTCTTTCGAACCGATACCAGATTAGACAACCAAGTTGAGTGTTTAATCGGGTAAATGGTTCAAGACGTGATTAGCTTAGTGAGCTCATGTGCCATCAGTGCTTCAACTTTCAAATTGACAGGCCTATGCTTCTATCGGACAGGCTTTGACGCCTCCGCCAATTTGATGGTATGTTGAATTATACTAAGGTCGTATCCTCTAAGATCATCATAGGTCCATGCTATAACTCCTTCATACTTAGAGTGAAAACTCTTTAGCCTTTCTTTGTCTTCTCGCTATACATTTCTTATGACTTTCATCTTTGTGTCGTTCCCGACATCCAACTCTTCAAAATCCTTCTCGTCGGTTGTGAACCTTCCCTTGTCATTCCTCACATCTTCACAATCGAAGATATTTTCAAGGGAAATCAAGCCTTGAGGAAGTTTTTTACCCTTCAGCTGAATGACCTATCCTTTGGATTTTTGAAATTATGATTTAAAACTATCAAGAGGTCCTTTAGATTATTGAACGAAGGTGGCTATTTGGGCATCATCTTCAAATACTTTCCAATTTTGGTCATTGTCAGGGATTGATGGTCAGACAATAGTGTGAACCGCACTTTGTTTGGAGTCAAAAATAGACTCAAACTACGACCCAATGGAAGCCATCTAATCTACTCTATCATTTAGTGATCAGGGAATAACTTGTAAGTTGAAAGCTTCAAAGCCCTCAATTATGTCCCATATCCGATGTCTATAGGCCTTCATCCTGGTATTTTTTGTTGTCGCCTGGCCATAGACTTGGCTCACTACCAACTCAAAATCTCCAAATACTTGCAATTTCTTTGTGCCCATTCACTCAGCAAGGAAAAGATTGAGGATTAATGCTTCATATTCCACATCATTTTTGAGCACATAGAATGGAAATGATAAGCCTTAAGGGTCTCAAATTCTGTCGGGGACAACAATTGGACTCCTACCTTAGAACCAACTTTGCATTTGGCACCATCAAAGTACAAGGTCCACAAGCGATTATCCCTTGGATCATCAGAGCTTATCTGAACTTTTACCAGTGTTGGATGGACCGTGTCATCATCAAATATTACATAAGTACCTAGTCCTGTGGCATGGAAATTTCTAAATGGATCAAATTTGATGAACTGGCTAAGGGGGACCTCCTCTTCAGGGGTCCACACGCTTGTATCCTCTTCATCTTCCAACATTTCAACGCGATACCCTTCTTGCTTTGAAAAGGAAGTATGTGCAGCCTTAAAACACAAAAAAGGATTGTCTGCTATATGTTATGGATATAAAGATTCATAAATAATATTCATCTTTTCCCCATGCTTGGTCCTCAAAATCAAATGGGACCAATCTAGTGCCAAATATCCACCCATCTTTACAATGAAATCTCTAGAGAGACACATCCTGAAGACCGGGGGAATGTCGATTATTACCACCTCCTGTGAGACTGTCTGGATTGGACACGTAAAAAGGGTTAAAGATAAATATTTTATCCAACCAATAGTCAGAACCTTCTTTCCATCCAACTGCATGATTCCCTTCTCCAAAGGTTCGTACTTAATCATTAAGGCATCAGCCACTTGCTTTGACATGACTGTCGTATTGGCTCCTGAATCGATCATACTATGTGCAGAATTTTATCCCCCAAAATTAATGTCAAAAAGAAAGGAGTGGGTTTTGGCTTACTTACCTCTCCCTCTTTCACTTTCTCCACATCATTTGTAAAGGCTACAGCCTTTGGAATTTGATGACCCGATGTAGGGACTTTCTCTCTATTCAGATCGTATGATAGAGCTTCGTCTGTGTGTGGCCATGGTTCCTCATTTTTCAGCACTCCCTCAAGTAATGACTTTTGTTTCAGAATAGATATTACATCCCACAGAAACACATTAGTAGGTGCCTTCTTTATCTGTTCTACCATGTTAAGCATTCCGACCAGGTTGACCTTTGGTCTGAACGGCGGGATCTCCCTGGGCTTCTATGGAAAGTGATCCGTTGAAAATTGATTCCATGTATTATCAGGTAATTTATTGGGGACTGAAATAATCTGTTGTTGCGGGGGCAGCTGAACAGTTGGTTGGGACGTTGTCTTTTAGATGATGGTGGCTAGTGAGCCTAAGAACACGGGAGAGACTGTGGCACATATTCTCCAGTGAGTCTTCTCTTGGATATGGTATTATAATCTGACTATACCTACGGAGGGCTGGTTGTCGAGGTTTCGTTCACAAAAATTACATCATGTCCTTCCATCCAAGAGAAAAGTGCCTAATCAGGTGTTATGTCTAGCTCATGTTCTACAGACATCCCTTGCATTTTCACTCTAAATCATGCATTCTCCATCTCAAGAGACTCGTATTCTTCTATGTTGGGTTGCATGCCTTTGTTCCTTTGCTCCACTATTCTTTGCTGCAAGTTTCCTTTGCAACAATTCTGAGGCATGTGGTTATCATTGCAAGGGAAACAACATGCATTTTAATCATCCACCAAGTTGTTCTGGCCTGGTACCAACTCCTTGCTATGACTATCTTTGACCATTTGGAACGGCATATTAACCAGAACTATTTGGTTGGCAGAAGCTGCTTGCTGACCTCCTCGACCCGAAGGTCCCTAATACATACTCTGTTGATTCCATTGATAGAAAGGTCTACCCCCTTGATATGTTTGAGTTTCTTGTTTTGAATGAGCTGCTTGTCGACGCTTTATGAGAACTATCTCATTAGCAAAATATTGCATTAGTCTTTTAATATCATTAAGGTTCGTCGCCACAGAAGAAGAACCTGATGTGCTTGGTTGTGCGGTAGGGTACGCGTACATGGACTAGGGTGGAGTTGGGCTCATCATCTAGGTCACTAGAGTATTCAGAGAGGACTCTTCTCAAAGTGGAGCGCCTCAGATTTTGGGAAAAATAGACATCGGAGGTTGTGGCAGAAGTTTTCTTGCATCTATCAAACAATTCTCCATGCAGACTGCCAACTCATAGGCGTCAGGTAGAGTATCTCCTCCCATGGAAGTTATATGGATTTCTATTATCTGAATTGATGGTTTTAAGAAATAACATGAATTCCATAGCAGCTGGAGGTTGTGAGTAATTAGGAATCTCTGCCAGGTTTTGTTAAACCTTCAGTGTTTTCCTACGGGGCTCTCTTGATAGTGATCAGTTGATGTAATAGGGAGGAATGATCTCCCTTCTCTAAAAATCATTTGAAGAGATTTTCTCTGAGATCATCCCATGATTTAAGAATCAGAAGTCAGAGATCTATACTAGTCTTGAGCTTTTCCTTTGAAAGAAGCAGCTAATAGTGTCATGGCAATATTTTCCTTCATGATATTGTGCACTCTACATACCTCTGCCACATCTTACAGGTGTTCAAAATGGGTTTTAAAATCCTCTCCCAAGAATTTTGGAATAGCCTTAAGGGCATTAGCTGGTATGGTGGGCCAGACATCAGGTGGAGTGGGTGGTCCTAGAAGACTGCCACTATCCCAAGTTACAAAATTTCTAGGAGCAGGAGGGGGTATATGGGCCATAGAGAAAATATTCCTTTAAATTGGATAAATTGCTATTCTTATCTAGAAATTTTGGCCTCCAAGCGAGGTAGATAAAGCGCTAAACTTTGGAATCCTAACTCTTACTCTTCTACTTCTCACAGGTGATACAGAACCTACGGCTCTTCTTCTCCTAGGTACCGAATTTGGTAACTGAGAGTACTGAAAGCTACCCTTGATGATGCTCTTGTTTGAACCTAGGCATGAAACTTCCAGTTTCTTTCCTCTCATCTGGTTTAGAGATATTTTTGACCTCTAATCAGGCTTTGGGAATAAGTCCCACCGGGCGTGCCAGAAAAAGAATTGTTGACCATAAAGGCCTGCACCTCTTCAATAGTCTTATGAGAAATTTAGCAAGTGGGGGACAACATTCTTCTCACTGAATACCTCTGGGATTTTTATAGAAATTCAGCTCTTCTCTAAGTTTGGAAAAATGGAAAAGGAAATGTAAACAATAAAACTTAAAAATGGCGATGTGCCAAAGCTTTTACAACATTTCAAATTCACAAGCTTTCCTCTATGAATGATATAAGAAACATAGAACACCACTTCCCCTCATTGTTGGAGGAGAATGAACAGTAGAGGCTTGATACAAGCACAAATGTAGTCATTCAATCAACCCTCAAGAAATGTGTATTAAGATCCAAATCAAACAAAGAAGTTTCAAATTCAACAAAAAACATTCAAAAAAGAGATCTAGAAACCCTCCCTCTTAATATAGCATATCATGAAAAAATGATAGCCTTACAAAGAAAATGAAAAATTCTAATGACATAGTCTAGTTTCTAAAGATTAAGATTTCATCATACACATAAACAACATGGAAATACGACAACCAAAACTACTCAGATTAAGCAAGACACTATGTTCTATTCTGGATGAAGATATAGAGAGAGAAATATTGATAAAGACCATATCATGCACAGTTTCATATATTTCCTCAAAATAACTCGTATTTTAGATTCATGTGAAATTTAAAACAAAGATTGGATTCCAATCCAATAATAGTTTGATCATAAAATAGACATAACATGCTAGAGTGAAGCAATGTTCTATAAAATTTTAATAGAAATATTTCTATTAACTAAGAAAACTAAGAAAACTTTTCCAACGGGAAAATTTTTGGAACTCTTGCTCCTTGTTGCCCTTGTCAATATATAACCACCCAAAAAAGAAACACACCAACCTCCTCCAGAATTAATGATTGCCAAACATCCAAAACTGATAGCTTGGAGATTCGATTTTAGATCTTTTATTAGGTCGTTGAAATCCTGCTCATCAACCTTCAGCTACCACATTTATGTTATCTATATATTTTAACATGATTTACCCTTATAATTGCTCTGATCCTAGAAGACGGTCTAGAAAAATCCTGTCAATCACCCCAAGTGGCTTTGGTGGCACCAACTCATATCCTTTGGCTGAGAAAAAGTACAGTACATCCCGATAGACTCTTATTCAAGCATTCCCTTTCTATAGCTACAAGGCACGACAATATGACATGTCAGAAGGATGGATAATCTCATTTGTGTGAAAAGTGGAAGCAAGCAAATATCTACCATATCAACACGTGGCCCGACTTCCAACTGTAGAGAGGTCGATCATCGAGGCATGCGTAGCCACCACGTGGTGAGTTGCGTGTTCGTTGGAAATGCAACTCTTGCACGCAAATCATCTCGAGGATAAAAATAAAGTTGAAAAACAAAAATATATATATAATCAAATATTGCTTCACATTTACTTTTAGAGATGGAACCTAAAATAGTGACCGAGGCATGCAAAGATGAGAATCGAATTAATGCTATGAAAGAGGAGTTGGAATAAATTGAAAAGAATAAAACTTTGGAATTGGTCTCAAGACCTACAAACAAGAATGTGATATGAACTAAATGGGTTTTTAGAAACAAGTTGAATGAGAATGGAAAAGTTGTCAGAAATAAGGCTAGACTTGTGTGTAAGGGCTACTTACAAGTGGCAGGAACAAATTTTGAAGAGAATGTTGCTCTAGTGGCAAGGATAGAATCCATTAGAATGTTTTTGTCTTTTGCAACAGGGTGAGCCCACAATAGTGGTTTACAATTTTTGGCCAAACTGGACACTAAAATATTTGTTTCTAACTAAATCTTCACTTTCGGGCACCTATTGCGGCTAAACCATGAGGAATTTGAAGATGATGCAAACTAGTGATTTGTGGAATTTTGTTTGTAGATTCTAAATATATTTTTTTCAAAATTTTTGGAATCAGATTGCACTTCTTTTTCCATCTCCTTTAAAAACTATTTTTTTCAGCAAACAACATTTTTAAAGAGTGGCGCTCACTGTATACAACATAACTTTCTTTCCATGAAGGATAAAATTCTAATTCTTTCGAATTTAGATTTGTATCTCTAATATCTAGTGCTTCTAATTGGTCTCATAGTTTTTTATTGAATATTTTTTCTTAAATCAAGTTTTGAAGTCAAACCAATTACAACTCAGACATAGCCAGACTCTATACAATGTAACCTTTTTTTGTATGTATCGAAATTCAATTTTTATTTTTTTGGATCAAGGACTTCAATATCTGATGCACTCATATTTTTAATTTTTTTTTAATAATGTGCTATTTTTCCACATGTGCAAAACATAGAGCTTGATTTTTGGTGAAAAACCTATGTTTAATAAAACTAAAAAAATAAATACATAATAAAACCAAAACATATTAAAATTATATTTGTTGGATAGCTCATTCTGAGGACTACCATCATCTAGCTGGGTTTGTAAAGTATCTTCCATTTTCATCCTAAACCCAAGCTTCAAAGTGCAAAATTCTAGACTTTTTTGGTGCCTGAGGGGGAGAAGGAGGGAAAAGGGTTCGAGCGAACCCTGGTTCATTCGAACCCCCTTTCAAAACATGTTTTATTTGATTTTTTTGGTGGGAATGGTGGGACCTTGTATTTAACTGGTTCGCTCAAACCAGAGTTTATTCAAACCCTTTTTTGGTTTGCTCGAACCTTTGGGTTCATTTGAACCCCAAAAACCATTTTTTTTCATGGGGTCATTTTTTGCAAGTTTTCCTTCCTCACTCGAATTATAAACCACTTTTGTGGGTTTACCCAAGACATAAAGACTTCAAAGTATATCAGATGGATGTGAAGTCTGCATTCTTGAATGGTGAGTTAGAAGAAGAGGTGTAAATTGAACAACGAGAAGGATTTCAATTATTATATGATATTGATATGGTATTTAAGTTAAATAATGCATTTGATGGACTCAAACATTCTCCCATAGCTTGGTATGCAAGGTTAGATAAGTACTTGTTGCAACAATGATTTAGAAAAGGTACTACAAATAGAAACCTTTACTTCAAAGTTGAGGAAGAACAAATTTTTATTGTGGTAGTGTATGTGGGTGACATAATCTTTGGAGGAAATGAACGCATGGTAAGAAATTTTTAGAGGAGATGTAGAAAGAGTCTGAGATGTCAATGTATGGGGAGATGAATTTCTTCCTTGGGTTACAAATAAGTCAATCAAAAAGAGATTTTTTCTTTTCTCGATCAAATTATGTCAAGGAAATGTTGAAGAATTTTGGAATGGAGAATTCTAAACTGATATGTACTCCTATGGTTACTAGTTATAAGTTGAGCTAAAATGATGAATCCCTTAAGAAATATCATAGCAAGTATAGATCAATAATTGGTGGATTTCTATACCTAACTGCTACTCTAGACTAGATATCATGCATTTAGTTTATCTTGTGGCAAGGTTTCAAGAATATACCAAAGAATCACATGTAACAATTTTAAAAGGATGTTTACATACTTGAAGGGAACTCTAGACTTCAGTTCATTATATCCTAGGGATATTGATTTCTCCTTGAGTGAATATATAGATGCAAATTTGGTAGGTTGTATACATTACAAAATAAGTACAAGTGGAGGTTCTTTCTTTCTTGGAAGCAGATTGGTTTCTTTTTTGAGTAAGAAGTAATATTCAATGTCATTATCTACTATAGAAGTAGATTATATTGCAACAACATCATGTTGTACATAGGTTTTGTGGATGAAGAAAATATTGAAGGATATTAAAGTGTCATATGATGAATATATTTATATCTTGTGTGATAATACAAGTATTATCACTATTTCAAAGAACCCAATAATGCGTTCAAGAGAAAAACATATCTCTGTCCAGTATCACTTTTTAAGAGAGAAGGTTGTACAGAATGATGTGAAGCTAGAGTATGTTCCTAAAAAGGATCAAGTTATAGATAGTTTCACAAAGGCTCTTACTAAAGATACTTTCAAGTATCTCTGATAGAAGTTAGGAGTTATTGCCCCTCCTTCTTTCAAATATATGTGTAAATTAGTGCATCTGTCCAAGTGAGGATTCAAAATACATTCTTGGTCCTGGATTGATGTTGAAGGCTACCTCTCAGGGGGATTAGGAAGTAGTGTTTTGATTGGTTGAATCACATGGAACATATCCTGTGTCCCTAAGGGGAGTGTGCAAAAAAGAGTAAGTAGTAGAGGGAGCAATGAAGAATGAGTCGTGAAGTGTGTATAGTAATAAGTAATATGTAAAATAAAGAAGAGCAATGGAGAGAGAGGAGTTGCTTGTTGGTGTTGCAAGTAGTGTTAAAGTGATTTATAAAAATGTCAAAGGGGGAGACTAGAAAATAAAATTATATGTAGTATATGTGTCTAAAGTGATTTTGTTTCGCTTTACCATTGATGTCAAAGAGGGGGAGGGTGAAATATGAAAAATACAAGGAGATAATTGATGTCAAAAGGGGAGTGAAACATCATAAAATGGGTTCATTAAAAATGGAATGGGGGTATGATACACCTATCTTCCTTAGTTAATTAGTAAAAATAGATCCCCTAGGGAAAGCTTGACTTTCAACCGTTAGGTGAGTCAACCTTGGTGGAGATCTTGTTGTTTTTCTTATGACCCAGGATAGGGTTGTGAACAACACTTTTGGGAGAAAAACTAAAAATAGCAAACAAGTCCAATTATGTAATGTAACACTTGAAACATCAAGCCTTAATCTACCAAAACCTACAATTTGTTGGAAAATCTAGGAAAGTTGTGGTTTTATGCACCTAAGCCGAAAAACTCTTGTTGAGTGTCTTGTTGAGACTCATTCGTCCTAAGGGGAATGAGTCTTGCCAAGGTTTTTTGAAAATTAAAAATGATCATCTATAGCTCTTGATATGCTCTTCCATCTTGCACTTTCAATCCTCACTTTTGGATATGAATCTGCAACAAAAAACTAAAAAAATTGGTTTGTTTGTATGGGGGTTTTCCTCAATCAAACCTTATGTTTGGTAGCTAAACTTAATGTAGAGAGTTTGAACCTCAATCACAAATACCAATAATCTAAAAATTTAACTTAGAAATTGTTTAAATTAACACCAAAAATCTGCAAATAAGATTTTCATGTTTGGTCATTCAAACCCTCCAAAAATTGTATAATAACAAAGAAAATATGAAAATACAATGGTTTTTAGCAATGCGAGCTGATGAAATATATTTTAAAACTGATATAAAATCGAATTATAACATAAAATATTAACCACAAAAATGGTCTCCTTCAATTCAACTTTTTTTACCAAATTGTAGCTCCTACAACTTGCAACCTTCAATGGAAACCTCTGCTACAATAAACCATGGATTAACACATCAATTTGATGTTGCACAAACATATTCAAACCTGCAATATACTTTCAAGAACAATTTCCACAACCCTCCCAAGAAGGAACTATAGCTGAAACAACAACCTTCAAATTCTAATCAAGACTGTCTACCAAAACATACCCCAAATTGCCTATAATCTTCAAAAACATACTCCTAAAGCTTCTCAGAAAAAATCCATGACAAATTTGGGAAAAAACCTCCAAAAAAAATGCCAAAAACCTTCCATAATATTAAAAATGATTTTATGAACCCACTCCCACCAAAATTGCCAAAATGGGAGTCCATTCCTAGATTTTAGGGTAGTTTACATTGTAACTCTTTCCAACTCACCTTGAGCACCCACTTTTGCATAAATAATTTTATGAAATTTTTAAATTCATCACTAAAACTTATAAATCCATCCAAAGCCATTCCCAAGTCCATTTTTGCTAACTTTTGAAATTGACAAATTCCAAAGATTCCCTCCTAATTTATCTCCACTCCCAAAATTTGCAACAAAATAATAAAAGAAAATTATTTAATATTTATTTTAGTCTATCCTTGCAAATTAACCTATTAAATAAATCACCTACAAAACTTTAGGAAAATAAAATAAAATTCCCTCTTTTTTATTGATGAGGATTCCCCTTCACTTGGATGCTCCTACATCAAAACCTTGATAAAAAAATACAAATCTGGAATCAAAAAGTGTGTATGCCCTAATCTTAAGTGTGTCTAAGATTATTAAGAGCTAACATGTAAAGAAACCCTATTCAAATGTGTTGGAATAAGATCCCTAACTGGACTTTAATGATGAACACAAGACCTAGTTAGGGAGAATTGAAATCCCCTAAGAAATCAAAATTATGATTATACCTTGCTTTTACTGGCTAGTAGAATGAAGATAGAAGATGGGATCACTAGGAAACAAATCATTAGATCAATTCAAGTGGCTAGTTGCATGTCCAAAAACCTAGAATCCATCATGATCTACCATAGGCATCAATCTTCAATCATGAAAAATGCTTGATCAATATTGACAAAATGAGCTTGAAGACCTATAAAAATAAGTGAAATTTTGCTCCAAGACTTCAACTTTGCTTTCTTTAATTTTCTCCTTGACCTTGAATGCAAATCTTGTGAATGACTTCTTGATCTCTTTTTCAACTTAATATAAAATGGTGAAAAGACTAGGCTTTATAGGTTTCCTTTCTAATTTCACGATTATTATATACCAAAATCTAGAACTTAAAACTTGAATTTAGGACTTTAAGATGCCACCAAAATCATGTTTTAAATTTAAATTTGTGATCTTAAAAGGGACCCATTTTCCCAAGTGTGAATGGGTTCTGACCTAAATTGCTAGGATTTTTTTTAATTTTTGGGGTGTTAAATTAATTAAATGTATTTACTAAATGCATTTTGTAATGTTGGAAAATATTTAAAACAAGCCTCGAGATACATAATAAATTGATTTAGGGGCCTATTTATGAAGAGTAAAATGCATAAAATTGAGGTCACTAAAATAGGTCCAAATTAAGTGCGAAATTGTACTATCACTTAGAAAGGAGTATAATTTTCTATAGTACAAGGAGAGTAATGGTTGAATAACTTCTTAGATATGGGGGAGAGAAACTGATGATTGCAGAGGGAATAGGGTCTAAAGAGCAAAGGTAAAGGGAGAGAGTAAAGTGTACCTTAGTAAGGGGGAGTGTTTCTTAATGCATGATTTTATTTTGTTGTTGGTGGTTTTTAGAGTTTGTGTTGCCATCAATGAAAAAGGGGGAAATTGTTGCAAGTATGTTATTGGAGTTTTCATTGATGTCAACAATGTGGAGATTGTTTGAGACTGCTAGTGTTAGAGTTGTTGGTGGTGTTGTCATTAATGTTGTTAGTGTCAATATGAGTATGGATGTGTAGTGGTTTGATAAGAAGGTATTGTGTTGTTGTCATCAATGTTTTAATTGATTTCTTTTATGGTTGTGTTGGGTAAGTGTTGCAGTTATAGTAAGTTCATTTGGTTTCCAAGTTCTTTTGAGAAAATTTCAATAAATGAGTATGTAGTGTGATAAAGGTGTGTTTAGTGTTGTGCTCTATATTTCCTCATAGTTGAAGATATGTATGTTTAGTTTGCAGGTGATGATTAGAGGTGTTATATCCAAATTTTTAGGTTTTGGATCATTCTACAATGGAAGTTGTGTTTGATAGTGTGTCTATCTATGTAGAAGGTTGTCTGGGAGAAATGAGATTTCTCCACATTTCTTCACAGTAAGGTTTCTTGTCTTGTGGATTTAGGAATGTGCTTATACTACCTGCATCTAATTTCCCTTGAAGTTTCTCATGTTGAGTTCTTTCACAAGTTTGGATTCATAAGTTGTGTTATGTGGTAGTGTGTCCAATTGCATAGAATTATGGTGCTCTTAGTTTCAGGTGGTTGTGGTAGATTTGTAGAATATTTTGATGATGATGGAATATTTTGAGAGGTTGGGTTGATGTTGAGAAGTGTTGTGTGGTATTCATGTTGTTTTCAGACCTGGAGAAGTGTGTATGTGATCATCTGTAATGTGACCTGGAGAGGTGTGTATGTGATCAATTAGCTAATTATGATTAATCAATTAATTAGTCACAGGGAGATATAAGGGTAAATAAGATTGATTAATTAATATATTATAATCAATTGATTGAAAATATTGATTAAAATGACAAAGTTGATAAATTAGTGATATGATGATATGATTAAGACAATAGAATTAGTCAATCAAAAAAAATAATGATGATAAAGTAATCAATTGAAATAATAGGGTTAGTTGATAGCATGAGATTAAATGACAAATTTAAGGTAAAAAAATCTAGGTCTCTACAATTATCATGCCTATCTTGTTTCTCCTCTTTCATGGGTGTTGGTGTAAATTTTTCATCTCTTAGTGTATTTTTCTTCACTTGTATACATAATTTATAATTATTATACCCCTTGTATGATGGAGGATAATGATGTAATCCAACCTTCTAGTGACACATCTAGGGAGGATGCTTTATGTGATGATGATATACCTTAGCTATTTGTGATTCCATTTCCCTCTTTTTAATACTATTATTTTTACACATCATGTTAATACTATTTATATACCCTTATTTATTCATGTTCCTTTAATGATGAATCTTGTGAGGAGTCTAGAGCTAATGATCTATGTTAGCTACATTATTTTATACAAGATGATGTTACACCTCATGGTAAAAGTTCTTTTGCGTCTCATGTTGATTATAGGCATATTCATGATGATGCATTGTTATGTGATTCATTACATGTTGATTTTATGCCTTATGATTAGAGTTATTTCTACATTCCATATTAATTCTTTCAACACATTATTTTAGATTACCTTGTGAGGAGTCTATGGATAAGGACTTATATGAGTTACCTTATTTTATACAAGATGATGTTACACGGGCTACATGATGATATTTATTTTACACATCTCATGGTGATACATTTTTATAGGACTCATTATGTGTTGATTTGACGAATTGTCATGATAGTTCTTTCTACACCAAATATTGATTATTTCAACACTCATTATTTTGAATTACCTCATACAAGAAATAAAAAATGTTATTATTTCCTTTATGGAAGAGCATTTTTATGCTTAGAGTTGTAGGTCTCAAATCCATAAAGCTAGGCTATTCTCTAAGAACTAGGGGTGTCAAACTTAGAGCAACAAAACTCTAACTTATGATCAAGCAAGTGTGTCAATAATTAGTTTTTTCGTAATGGGGAGATAATTCTTAGCTAAATATATAGATTATCATATTCAATTCAATTTCACTCAACAATAAGTGTTACATGAACAATACTTATGGAAACATCATTAAGAATATATTTTTTAGTAGATTTATTCATGCAAGGATTTAAATGAGGGATTATACTAAGGGAAATGCGAGGATACTTATTGAGATATTAGCATATAATTATCATCCAAAATCCTAAAGCCCAAATAATATAAAGTGGATTGCAAGGTCTAGAATAAAATCTAAAAAATAGCAAGTGATTATATCTAAAAATAAATCAACACATGAAATTTTAGTGGAAAAATTAGCCTAGTAGTAAGGGTAGGTAAAAATAAGATAATGCATGAAAGAAAAAATTAATTTAAGAATATGTGCCTATGAAGCATAAATTATAGGGAACCAAACCCTTAAATGAGCTTTGAAATAAGATGTTGCATTAAAAAAAATAAAAATGAAAATGCTAATGAAATAAAGAAAATCCCTAGGTTAGGTATGAATGTTATCAAAATGTAAAGGAAAAAATACATGCACATAAACTATTTAGGCTAATTAAATAAATAAAATGATTGAACAATAATTAATCTAGATAAATGAGTTAGTTCTAGGCATAATAAATGTTAAATAAATGTGCTAGTTAGCTCAAATCTAATGATGGAAATATATTGTGACGTATGTTGGAAGTTGATTTACCAAAGTATTAAAATTTAATGGCTTGCTTAGATGATGATCTCAAATTTTGCAAATTGGATGTCTTTCACTCAAGTTCATTATATGAGTGTGGGCTTGATCTCAACAACTGCATATTTGAATTGATGCACATACCTAAATTGTAACTTATGGATCTAAGTTATCATGGTGTGGACTATTAGATAAAACTTGTCTCAATTTCTAATATATTAATTATTAAAAGGATTGGTAGTGTTTAGGAAAACCTTTGATGAATATGTTGAACTGTGAGAGTCAGTTTTCTTCAATTAGACCCCTAGTTAGATCAACTTAATAGCGATGAACCAAGATCGAGGATTAAAAAAAAACATGAAATAAACTAAAGATGATGAGTGATGATGTAATATTTTGATATTGTTGCTAAAATATTCTTCATGCATGCTCTAGTATGTCCTTAATTATTCTCCACATGTGATCTTCAAATGAATGAGTAAATGTCTTAAAATAGAACATAGCACACAAATCAACACAAACATGTGTTGTTTTGGCTGATGATAGCTCTAGTGAAGTTGTTGCAATGTTCAAATTTTGATTTTAAAATTTATGAAGTCAATGTTTAGATCCATGATTGTGGAAGTGACCAAGGTCAAGTTCACACCTGCAAATCCAATCCTAGATAGAAAATTCTAGGGAGTAGAGATAATGAGCTTAGGATATGATATGATGTTGTGAGCTAAATATACATAAGAATTTGCCACTTATTAGCTAGTTATTGTATTTGGGACAATATAATTAAAACAAACTAAAAAATATAAGAAAAAATGACAAAGATATGCAATTTTCACCATTACAACCTTTGAATAATTTATAACATACTAATGAAATCTAAAAAAAAAATCTAGTAAAAACATACATACAAGCCTTTTAATTAGTTGTCATTGATTTTTTAAACTAAAGCATTAGAATTACCACACCATCTTGCTATTACATAAAACACTATCCCCAAAACATATCTTATGGTGTTACATTACACTTTCATTAATCTACAAACTAGCATTTACATTTCTATAAGGTGCAATCAATGCATCAATAAATATATCGATATTGAGACATATATTAGCTTATTTATTGACAATTTATGATGTAGTTTTGCAATATTGGGTTCACCATCATATAAATGAAAGAATTAAATCATGGTCTAAAGCAATTTCCACATGGCCATTCAATTTATTGTAAAAGTTATTCTCATACCTAAAGGTTCCACCATATAGTGTATAAATGACTCCAACTTAAACTTATGTAATAAAGATTTATAATTTCGTTAAAAAAAGTGATGAAAATTCAAAAGTGAAGCAAATTCTATGATGTTGAACTTAAAAACTCAAACATGTGCCTATTTTTGTAATGAATTAACAGATTTTTGTCCAAATAATTGCACATTCTTGTATCATCCACTTTATTTAAGAAAGATTCAATCATCTAATAAGAGTAGTGGTACTTCTTTCCTTTTTAGAGAAACATTTATTTTAAATATCAATCTTGACAAGGTATATGATTAGTATGTTATTTTTGTTTATATGGAATCTCCATATTTTGTTGTAAATCTTGTTCTTGTTATTTGAAAAGAAAGGTGTAAATCTAAGTCGAACTACCCAATAATATAGTAATTTGTACAAACAGTTTATAATCATAAACCTATAATGTACTTATATTAAAAATATCACTACTTAACATTATTATTAAACATTAGTTAAATGAATTACAAATATAATTTAATTGAGACAAACAATTAATTTTGCAATGATTAAAGTCCCACCTCTTGGTCTTGATGACTTGATAATTAATATTTCACAATATCAAAAAGATTATAGAGCACATAAGTATTTTACTGTCTTTGCTAAAGTTTTAAGCGAGTGTCTCTGTTATGTTATGTTTTATGTATAATTTCATTGATTTAAAAAAAATAATGTCTACTAACAAAGAATTTATTTTTGCTTAAAATTTTAGGGGAATAGTGTATATTTATTAAATTTTAGATAGGTTTGTCAAATTTTTTTTTAAAATATTCTATTATATTTTTTAAATACATTTACAAAGAATGCCAGAATTGTTTCATGTACATCTTACATGTGAAACTGCTCTAAGCCTTGCAGCAGGCAGAAGTGGAATAAGATAGCCAGAGGAACAATAGGCATAGGCTATAGCATTCATGAGTTGGAACAGTTTATTGGAACTTCCTAATCTGATCCGAATTTGGAAGCTAATATGCGGAATGCCACTCAGGTCCTTTTTTGATCGAAATCCCTGGTGTTGCTTCTAATTCTGCTCTTGGGGGCTGCAGGTCTTTTGGTGAAATCCCCAAAGGCACGTTGTTTCCTTGATGCAGGAAAAGTAAATACAACAGAGGGAGATGGAGATGGGCTCTTCAGTTCTACATGTGAGAAGCCAGGTTTCCTTTTCAATCGATCGGATTTCGAATTAGCTCCGTTATAATCATTTTGAGAGGCAGAAATAGTTTTCCTAGTTGGTTGCTCAGGAGATGGCGGAGGCTCTATTACAGAAAGATGAGCATTTATTGGACCAAAATTAGTACTCTAAATCCTCTGTTCTAGGTCAGGTGCCGTTCCACGAAGCTTGCGTATGATACTATCCTTGTGCTTCAGCTGGAGACTATACTCTCGTTTCAGAGACAAAAGGTTGCTGGTAAGCTGCTTCTCCTTCAAAGCAGACTCTGTTTTCAAACGATCAGACTCCTCTTTGAAAGCTTGGAGCTTCATCTTCAGCTCTTGAATGTTATCTTCCTCGGCATGTTGCTCTGTCGAATGACAATTGCTGTACAACTCGGGCCTGGGAATATGGACAGTACAAGGTAAGGGGAGCATGGGAGATGAGGAAAGCCTAGCTGGAGTAGAATCTAGCGTTTGGTTTTCCACAGCAATTAGCCTTTTCTGCAACTGATCATTCTGCATTCTCAATTGTCGAATCTCTTTTTGCATTTCAAGGAGCAGCTTGGACCGTTCAATTTCGATTTTATGTTTCTCCAACCCTTCATTTGCAACGCAGGCCTGCAATACCAAAGTGCTTCCCATCAAAGATCGATTTCTTGACCAGTTCCAAATAAAGCTAAACTGTTAAACATACAAATTGAATAATATTTGGTCATAGCTTACTCTTGTACGAATTTCTTTTGCTCGATCTGCCCAGTGAAGAGTGTTCTTTGTTTCTGAATAAGTTAAATTACTTGGACTTATATTTGCAATAATGGCAGTTTGGCAAGCTCCACCTAATGAATCCTGCAATCATTCAACGCTTACCTAGGTTAGTCCTTATAAGACTCTGCCTGGGAATATCACAAAGAAACTTAGCACTAACTGTGAACTGTCTGAACCTCCTTCAAATCAGAGGTTCAAATCATACTTCTTTAAGCAAACATGGGAAGGCTTAAATGAACAGCTATGGGATGTTAGTTGTTTCTTTGTTCGGATCAAGGCATTTCCTCCTCTCTCTAGTCATGCAATGCTGTGGTAATGACTTATCAATGGATTTTTATATTTTCGAACATGAATTTTTTAAAATACTAAACAGCTTTACAGGCTGTTCAGTTAATTATTGAAACTTTTCACTTTTATATATGCTAACATTTGTGATTGTTATGTAGAAATATGTTGTGCAACTCCCTTACAACGTCTTTCTAAAAGCTTACAAGTGAGAAAAAAAGAAATTGGAAAAAACCCAAGGGATAATTTAACTCAGACCTTGAGAAGTTGTGTAAGTTTGGAATCTCTGAAAGGTATGTGCCTTTTCCTTTCTACTAGAGCATTTATGCAGCTACTAAGGGCCAATAGGGATTTGTTTATGTTGGCTCCTTCCATAGATCGGACTGTCCTTTGATCCGTGGCCGCACCCCTCTCAGACCCTGCCAGATCTACTAGAGATAGTTTACCCGTGCGAGTAATAGTGCTTAATCCCTTCTCAACTTTCCATTCCACTACAACCTGCAACAATAATAGATTCTTGTAAAAAGCCATTTAACGTTCATCCTACATAATCTCCAAGTCAAAATTCCCTACTAGAGAAGTCTACTTTTTTATTAGCTGAACCAATGCAAGTATGAAGTGCAAACCTGGAAAATAGCATGAGACCGAGATGAAGTCTCATTCATTCGAGTGGACTCTGTAGCTCTGTTCTGATTTCCTTGATGAAGCATTTTCATTACCTGCTAGTCCATTTATTGAAGTTTGTTATTGAATTGCTATCTCTCTTGTATATCCAATTTTAAAGAGAAATCAGAAAAGTGAAAATCATACCTCTTTAGTTGAACGAGCCCTATGTTGGGTGATCCCTAGTGAAGATACATTGCCCTGAAAGGATATCAGTTCATTTAGGTCAACAAAATAAAACCCCGAGTGTTCACACAAAGAGCTTGGGATAGGCCCAAACCTGTTTATCCTCTCTCAGGACAAGAGGCCTGCCAGGTTTGAGGAGATCCTTCACAGATTCATTGTAAATCTCAAGATAAGAAAGTATAACCACCGGTTCATGGTAATAGTTCTGCTGCCCAATCTTTGTAAACAAATCTTTTATTGACATGGCCATCACACCTGGAGTCTCAACGGTTCCCAACATTGTATGAGTTTTGCCTGCCCCTGTCGCTCCATAGCAAAACACACATGCATTTCTTCCTTGGAGAATAGCATCAACAAGCTCTGCAGTGCTGGACGTATAATTTCCAATCAATTACAGCACATCAATAAAATTTAAAATAACTACAAACAATTTTAAAATGGAAGCTAGTCTGAATTATTCTACTTCAGAGTCAAGACAGTCTGCACGTTTCATATTATACGGGAAATTGCAAATACAGCTAAAATATTGCTGTTAGGGAAGGCATTGGGTAGTCACTAATTACAACGGTTATGAGCTTGAACAAACTTTGACAATTCTATGTAGGTTATCTGACAATATAAGTTGATAACAAAAGTCTCTCCATTAGAAAAGAACAGAGGCAGAGAGATATGCAGATGCAAGGAACAGATCAATATATTCTGACCCAGAAACCTGCTACTACATTTATTAAAACTACCATAGTTTTTAGTATAATTAACATATTTGGCAAGGTTTTTGATTGAACTGTATATATTTTTCATTTCACATTTCAGATCATATTCAGTGATCCATCATCATCATATTTCTCTTCTTGATGATGGATCACTGAGTGCGATTGGAAACCTTAAATGAAAAATATACACAGTTTAATTCAAAAAGCTTGCAAAATATTTACTTTATAGACTCAAAAACTCGGTTCTAGGAAAATTCACCGCCAGCAATTCACCACCATGAAAAATTCACCGTCAAGTGAAATTCATCACCAGCAATTCATGGAGGTTTTCGCGGCGGTGAATTGCTGATGGTGAATTTTACTTGCTGTGAATTGCTGGCAGTGAATTTTCCATCGATGAATTGCTGGCAATGAATTTGCCATATGCCGAAAAACTCATACGAACTATGCAAATTTTTGTCTAATAAAATAAGCCAAAATAAAACAATTGTTTAATCATAAAGTAATCTTATTAACTGTACTCTGAAATACATATGGACTGAGCTACTGGGTTCTTTCCACCGTTTCCCTTTATTTTCGTACAGTTGCAGGCTTGAGAAATCTCCACAAAGATGGGAGAGTAAGCTAGAAGAGAAGGCCAATTAAATCCAGTCTGCAGTAGCTCTGGGCAACGAGGGATAGTTAGAATCCATGTCTTATTTCCTGGGTAGCCCAGTGAAGCCCTCTTCTGATGCACTTCGAATTATTAAAACTGAAAAAGAAAGGGGGAAAAAAGGAGGAAATTAAGTACCTTGTGTTGTAAACTTCTTGTTGCTCAACAGATTCAGGGAAAACTGCATCAAATGTGAAAGTCTGACTACAATTCCTCTTGGAACTTAAAATTTCCTTGTTTCCAATTTCTTTCAATAAGAGGTCCTTGTTCACGGCGCTAACACAACTACGGGCACCCATTTCTTCTTCTTTCTTTGACAGAGGTCTCACTCTAACATAAACCATAATCCTTTCTGTAAGCTCAGAAATGTTTCCCTTTCTGCTCTTCCTACTCATTTTACTTACTTGAAATTGTCCATCCGTAACGGCACAGAATAATCCCTCTGACGGCCTAAAGCAAGACCTTGAATTTCCCAAACTGATAGAATTGCTGCAAACTGGTGTCAACAGTTTCTTTTTTGCTTGTGTTTGTGAAATCCATCTACAACTATCTGAAGGGCTAGTGCTACTCTGTTCTAATCTTCTTTCAAGCGTAGGCACCGGACTAGATGGCTTAGGAGGCACTGGCAGTTCAGAGGCCTCACTCGGGGACTTGCCATTTTTGTCTGAGTGACTCTGCCTCTGCGTCAAGGCTTTAAACCTCTCTTTAAAAAGAGCAAAAGCAGAATACCATATCCTTGCCTTGGTGGAAGTGGTATATGAATTAGTATGAAAATGATAATTCGTCTTCTTTGGAGGTGATTTAGGAGTGCTGGAGCTCCACAGTGCACAAGCATATATGATACCAAAGAAGAGCGTTGGAAATAGAAAAACAAGAGAGTTTAAACAAGTGAATTCCATAATTTCATAAACAGGGTTCACCTTCATGACCGCCTCTGTTCGTCCCTATTTACATAATCGAAGAATAGAGAATATATATAACAATTAGAAGAACATTTCCATAATTTATAATCAGTCGGCGACCATTTTTGACAAACAGCAGAAAACTAACTAATATATTACATCTCTCTCAATGTTTTCAAGGCCTTCCAAGTTCGGACAAAAAGATTTTTCTAGCCATAGTTGTTTTTCAGTTGACAGTTCACAGTGAGCGTTATTGTTTCCAAACCTTATAAAGATCACACCTTTACCATTTTTCAACTCTGGCTCTGGCTATCCAGCATTCAGAACATCCTGAAGAGCACCCTCCATTCATGGTACCATTAGGATCTTTGGTGGAGCTTGGTTATTAGACTGCAGTAGCACTGAGTAGCTGGTTGTTTTGTGCACATTTGTAGTGGCATAGAGGTGTCTCTGTGAGACTAATTCCCCTATCTCACTTTGTCAAAAAAAAGTCTACGGCACTTGTGAGAAAGTTGTGGTCATGGTATTTAGTAGGGTTCGAGACTGGATAATTCAATAAGTTTATTTAGTGAAATAATTGTAGTTGGCTTCTTGGTTTGATTGATTTGGAAGATTTTGAGATAATTGTAGGATTGGTAGGTGTGAAGTTTGGGTTTTACACTACCAGCACTTAAATTAGATGGGGTTGTACTAAAAAAATATTTTAAATTATATATTTAGATAAATGGTATTAATGTAATATTGAAGATGATTTTGTTGTCATATTTGAAACTTCAATTAATATTATTTTAAAAGTCATTTTAAAAGTTATTGAATGAATATGTTTAATATTATATCATCTTTCTTCAAAATTCATCATTATCTTCATCTTCGTATTTGACTTTAAGTCTAATTTTTATCACTTTAAATACAATTTTATATTTAATTTAAGATAACATTATATTTAAATATAAAACTAACTTTGTATCCAATTTTATAAGTAACTTCATATCTTTACATAGTAATTTTTAAGTGACTTAATATTTAGATATAAAACTAACTTTATATCCAATTTTACAAGTAATTATATATCCCTTACAACATAATTTTAAAGTGACTTAATATCCAACTTTAAAGTACATTTAATTGGTAAATTCAAGAGTGTTTAGAACATATGCTATTTTGTTGGGTTTTTTTTTGGGAGAGGGGGGGGGGTGTATTGAATAAAGATGAAAGAATTATAAAAAAGAAATAAGACAATCCCAAAAGAAGACTGCTAAGAGAAAGAACAAGCAAACAACTCCCAACATAATCTACTAACAAGCAAAGATTTATAATGTCCAAACTACAAAAACCAATATTACATACAACAATATGATGACACCATTACACTTCAAATTTTAAAAAGTTTTGCAATTGTCTAGCACAGCAAAGCTCCCCTTCATGGAGTTGCAAAAATTGATGTTTAGTCTCCACCAAACGCTTATTGAAATTTGCATCTTTTTTGTGCCCCCTCTTCAACTAAGAACATAGAAAGGTGAATTGAAACATGATGTCAAAGTAAAAGTTTATAATATTTGTTTCTTGATGTAAAATGTGATTAGAAAATATTGCTAAATATCTTCCTTTCCATAAATATAATAAAATACACTCTCATAGAATCGGCAATTAAGCTTTTATGCAATGTAATACTAAAGATCGATTCTTTCCAACTTAAGACGTGATCAAAAATAGCAAGGAAATGGTAAAAGATACTATTCCATTTTTTTGTACGAGAGCAATCCCAAAAGATGTGTTTTAAGTTTTCACTATGTTGATAAAAAGGGCACTTGGTTGCTTGTAATCTTAAATATTTTAGTCTATCCCCAACAAGCAATTTATGATGCATAAAATTTTCCAGGCCAAAATTTGTGCATTTATCTCCATCTTGGACTTCCAAATCCGAGCACTTAGCATTCTCCATTTTCTTTCTTTAAAATTACAATTCCATTTCCTATTAAGTCTCATATTCAGAACAAGCTTCAAATATATCTTCTTCAAGGGGAACCATAAGAAGGATATTTATCGAGCCACAACCAATCTTTGAAAAAGTTCCAATGTAAAGGAGTGCAAATTTTCATGATGAGTTCTATAGGGACCAATGATTTCACAAAGGCCATGAAACCTTTAGACCTATTATTTAAATTGAAGGTTTGTTTTGAGTCTTGCCAAGTAGCCCAATCAAATGAGTTAAAGTCTCAAATGTCACCAAACTGTTTCACCCCTTTATTAAATAGATAATGAGATTGTTTAGGAAAGGTGGCTGCAAGTGGTTTCCCATGATATTGAACAAGCTTATTCCACCAAATAGTGGAGGTAGCAAAGTTAAAAGCATGTTGCAAAGAGTCATTTGTCCAATTTTAAAACTTGCAGACCTATTGCCAAGCCTTCCATATAGATAACAACGGAAAGGATGCTTTAACACGAAAGAAAAGGAGCAAGTAAAATTTTATCCAACCATCCCATGTTTTGCCACTTATTATTCAACACAACAAGAGAAATATGAGGTCTCACTAAAATTTTCCATTATTCTTCTCCTGACAAACTTTTATAATCCACTTAGTAGCTAAACAAATCCCTTATGTCTTGGGGTCTATGAGGCCCAACCCCCCTTTGGACTTAGGTTGTAAATAGTACAGCCAAGTGGATGTCCTAAATCCCATTTTACCAACCTAATTAGTCTACAAGAATTATCGAATGAGCTTATTTAAGTCTTCATAACCCTTTTTGGATGACATCCAACATGAGGAATAGTAGTCATGGGAAGCGAAAACCAATTCCACAAATAGTTTTCTAGCTAATGATACAAATTTATTTCCCCAAATAGATTTTATTTTTTTAATTTAGTGATAATCCACTTCCGCATATCATGAAGAGTAACCCCTAAACCAAATGGAATACCATGGTACCTTGTAATTTACCCATTCTAATTTATTTCCAATCTTTAGGAATCCATTTTGGAGCTAGATCAGATTGGATCATAATAAATTTAGTTTTATGATGAGCCAATTTAGAGCCAAAAACCTCACAATACAAATTTAGATCCTACATAACATTCTTGATTTTTGTTTCAAATTTTGAATAAACAACAAATTGACATCAACAAAGTGGGATTTTACAACAACTACATTGTTGGGGATATAAATGCCCTTAATTAGGTTCATTTGATTGTATTTTTGCAACAAATAACCAAGAGAATTAATAGCTAAAACATAAATAAATGGAGATAGTGGGCATTGAAGTCATACACATCTCTTCAAGGATTTGGGTCTTCCTTGATTGAATTTTATTGAATGCTTGGATGTTTGGAGATTTACAATAATATTAGCCTTCACAAAAGATGAACATGAACACATAGAATTTGACATGATTTTAGATCTTGAATTGTTGTAATAAACTCTAATAATGTTGCTCTTGACTTGCTCAATAATTCTCTTGACAATAGTTTTTACTCTTGAATGTGTGTTAGATTTCAAATGATGAAATAACTAGGTATTTATAGGTGTTTATCCAGTTTCCCAAAAATTAGATTCCAAAAGTTGACACTTCATATTTGAATTTTGGATGTTAAAATGCTTCCAACAAGTTATTTGAATTTGGGTCCTAGCAAAGAAGGGGGACCCAATCTCCCATGGGCAAATGGGTGTTAGCCCAAATTTCTAGGACACTCAAAGTTAGGGACAATTTAATTATTATATGTATTTGTCAATGGTTGTCCCCTTCAAAAAAAGGTAAAAATTAGGCTTTGGAATAAATAATCTGGAAAATTAGAAGCATAATTAAGTCAAATAAATTAGGGGGGCCAAAACATAGTGTGAAATTGTTAAGGTATACAATTTGCTACACTACATTTATCCCACACTTTAGTGAGAGTATGAAATTACACTTAGACTCACGCTAAAGTAGAAAAATATGTCAAGAGGGGTTCAATTGTACCAATGTTGAAGGAATATGATGACTAAGGATCAAGGAGGGTGATCAAACCCCTAGGATCTAAGATTCCATGGAAAACCAGCATAATCACAAAAGAGCACACACATGTTTGATATGCAGTCAAACAACATATATAAACATACATGTCAACATGAAATGAAAAAGAGGGTATGGACTAACAAGTTGTATTATGTTAGGACACATACGGAAATTTTCACGACTCACAAAATCAAAAAGTATGATATTTTCTAGGTGAATCATACACTAAGAGACACATGGGCTAGTGAAGTCCGATATCCACTAGGTGAGCCCCTAGGATAAGGTAAAATGTGAGACACACACTAGGTCTACAAGGTGTTCCCATAACAATGTGGAAAGTAGAAATCACACACTAGGTCTATAAGGTGTGCCCACAACAGCCATACCAAGAAATATACTCCCTAATAACCTTGATAAGGTGTCACAATATGTTATGTCAATGCTACACTAAGTTCAACTCCCGTGAATAAAGCAAAGGAGAGAAAATGCCAATGTCAAGTGTTAATATTAATGCACCACTAAGTTCAGCCCTTGTGGACAAAGTGAAGCAAAATAATGCTAATGTATGCCCCCACTTTAAATAAATCATGAAACACCATGTTGTGAGAAATAACTTTAAAGTAGAAAATTGATAAATGTCATGTAAGAAAATATCACAAAATCTTATTTGGAAAACGTTATGTCAATGATATGTTTCCAAATAAAGCTACATAATGATAAGGGGTTGCCCCTAGAATGCAATATCTAGATATGTACACTAAGAGATCCGTAGATTTGGGGTCAGTATATATCTTTTCTATAGATATAATAGAGCTTGAAACTGACATCATTCCCTAAATACTCGTGGAACAATGAACACAATGGAGAAATGTCATATAGAGAGAGAAAATAGAGATGATTTTTGGGTTAACACAGAAGAGACCTAAATGTATCGACACTTTGCATCATCTCCAAAACTAAAAAACAAGACAAAGAAAAGACAAATTTTATGATATATAGAAGATTTGAGATTCAAATAGAAGAATGTCATGGTAGGTTCATTTCCTTTGTATCCTTGCACCAATGGAGCAACAAGGGTCATCCAAAGAAAACTCACAAACAAAAAAACACACCAAGAAACATAGTACATGAGATCACATTACATGCAAGAAAACACAAAGAACATAGAAAGAAAACAAACAAATGAAGTACTTCACATGCAAGCTGACCTAGAGCAGGTCATATGCATCCCAATCTTGCTCATTATAAATAGAAGGCAAACAACTAGCTAAAGGGACTACAACAAGCATCGTACTAGGAGTATCTCTTGGTGCAACACGTGGTGGGTCACTCTCATCAAGAGGATCATCACATTTTCCCCCATCTAAGTTCAGTTGCTTTAAAAATAAAAACATTAAGCTCATTATGCACCTCTTCACCAATTTTAATAATTTCATCATCATCATCCAAATTGATCACAATAGGAGATTTCATGACAATTACAATTAAATTCTCTTGTTTATTTTCTTTTTTGGTTCTATCTTGTTTTGGTGAAAGTTAGATTTATTCTTGAGTTGTTTCCATTGGTGTTGGATTATCATGCATTGTTTTGTTCTTTTCTTCCAATTGGTGAGCAATAGCATGATTTCTACAACTACGCTTTCCATTGTTCTCTATTGTTTATTAGGGTTTAAGTTATTTTGCAATTTGCAATTAATCTAAAATTTTATCCTAGTTACATTAAATGATGAACTTGACAGAGTTTGTATTTACTCCTCTATTGAATTTTTGGCATCATCAACTCTTTCTGGTAGAAACTTTTCATTATACATGCTATTTGTTTTTCTTTAATACTTATTTTCAGATGTAACGCCTCAATACTGGGTTACTGGGTTACAAATATAATGTTTCCATCTTGGTGATATTAACGCCACACTCTATTCAGCACCCTGTCAAGCGATGCAAAGTTTATAGAAGTTAATTCTAATGATTTATTTACGTTGGTCAGATTTAAAGTCCTCTTATCGGATTTGTATAGTTAATTATGATGAGTTATTTTCTTCGATTTAAAGTCCTCCTGTCAGATATGCATATTTCTCTTATCCTCTTTTCTTGTCATTTTCTGTGATGGCGAAATAGTTCTCTTGTTTTAAATGGTCTGATAAGATTTCCCTTTGTTGCTTTGCTCTTAGAATCACATTAAATGGTTAAATGGTTCTTTTTATAGAGCTAATAGATGCATCTTGAAGCTTTCACGTTAGTTTCCATTAAGCCTGTAATGAAAGAAGAAGGAAGATACAAGGATTTAGTCATAGAATTGTCGATTAATTTGCGTATACACTGCAAATGCCAATTCCTCTTGCCATTTGTTGTGTTTTTAATAAAAGGAAGACGTGTATGATATCCATGCGACGACAAGCAATCACATATAAGAAATATTTTAAGAAGTTTCTTACCACTACGCGATAGTAAGCTTTAAATTGGGAAGAAATTATTGTTTGTGAAAAGTTTAACAAGTGGCTTTGGTTCATTTTAGGGATGATTCGACGCAGGAGTGCCTCTTAGCTAGTCTTGATCTTTCACTTCTCCCATTCAGCGCGCTTGGTGGTGTTTGTTGCTCCCCCAGTGCTATTGGTTTCATCTCATCCAAATGCTTCTTCGCTGGTATCAAAATTTCACTTCTCTAATTTGGTGTGCTACAACCTTTAATCCCTGATACACATCACATTTTGATCATTTGCCTTGGCCTCCTCCCTCTTCTCAATAGAAGACATTATCCTCCATGACGCTCGTCGAGCCCCAAGATTGCTTTCCAATAAGTCAACAAGTGACATTTTAGATGTTTGATTTCCTTCTAACTCTGTGGTGTTAACAACTTGGCTAGGTTTAATATCTTGACGAGGCTTAGTTTCTTGCTTGCTCCCATTTCCAGTGAGTCCAACTATCAAATCCTCATGAGAGCTTGTCCCAACTATAGCAACACTATTGAGAGTTGCCTTCTCACTACTTGAAAAGAAGTCTAGAAACTGACACAACCCAGCTTGATTCTTGTTGTGGAGTGACCAAGTGACATATCGTGTTGTACTCATAAGGTCTTCCATACATTTTTCTCGACACACTCGTTAAATTGCTACCTCATTCATGGACTCCATCATTTCCTCGTATTCCTCGGCCTGTTCGGCTAGTTTGGCTATGTAAACATGATTCTCTTAGTATTCATGTTGTTTAGAAGAGGAACTGGACACTGGTGTGAAGCTACGCTGTAGGAAAGAGGCGACTAAGACAAGCTGGCATGCTGCTTCCCACTATTGACGGCTCTACTGCTCCTCACATTTTGCTGCCTCTCTGAGAATTTCAGCAGCCTCAATCGAGTTTCTACAGTAGTCAATAGAAAACCCTATCTTCTTCTCATATAAGGCATGTGTATGAGGGTTGTTCGTGGCTGCAAGTTGGCTAAACACGGAGTGCACTCATGTCGTGCCAAAAAATGTTGAAAACACGGAGTGCATTCATTTTGTGTCGAAGTTGGTGCAGTCATTAATACCTCTCTGATACCTTCTTCAACCTTGTTAATAACTCTCCAAACTCTTCTTCAGCGGTATTGACCTTTCACTTCTCCAATTCAGTGAGCCACACTCTGAAATTTGGAAGGCCAATTGTTGTTACCGAAAAGCTTTTGGGAAAATATTTATTTAGCTTTATTTACTTTTATTTAGATTTTAATTTAGCTTTATTTCTCTTTATTTAGTTTTATTTAGATTTTAATTCTCATTAGTTAAATTAAAATCAGTTAGATTTTAATTAAATTTAGATATTTTAAGATTTTAATTAAATTTAGATTAGATTTTAATTTTCAACTAGATTTTAATTAAATTAGATATTTTTAGATTTTAATTCGATTTAGATTAGATTTTCATTAGATTTTGATTTTTCTTTAGATTTTTTTAGATTATAGATTGTTAATTTAGATTTGTAATTAAATTTTAGATTTTCAGTCTTAATTAGATTTTATTTATTTATTTAGTCTAGTTTTAGATTTTTTTCAATTTATACTTAGATTTTTTATTCTTTTTAATTTAGATTTTTAGACTAGACTAACTTTTATCTATAAATTTTCATTAACTAGATTAATTTTATTTTTCTTTCTATTTTAATTTCGATTTGTGACTAATCTTTGACCTTTTTGTTCCAGGTTTGAATGACCAAGATTTGCAAATTAAAAGCTAAACTCTCACTTGTCAAAGATTGGAGATCAAAACTACTAATCGTGCTTTGCAGGGCTCTTTCTTTAGTTTTCTTTATCTTAAGTGTTTTTTTCACATAGAATGATTAGTGGTCCTAAAAATAACTTGAGTGTTTGATTTGACATCATAAGCGGGGTTAAAATTTACTAGTGCTTGCATTGTCTTATGGTTTACATTTTGTTTCTAGGTGTGTATGCTCTTCTCTCGTGCCATTTGGCGATCTTGAGAATCAGAAACACCTTTATAAATTTTGTACAATCACTCCCATATTTGGATTTGGCATTAAAATGAACCCCATGCGAGTGTGAGATAAAGGTGTTGTGTATGCCCTCTCCTTGCACTTCATGTGATCTTGGATGATCAAAAACAACATCCTTGTCTTGCTTTTGTTACCTTTGGAGGGGCCTACCTTGAAAGAGGGAATGACTCCAATTGATTTTTTGCTCAAGCTGATATATAAAAGGATAAGACTAAACTATCAAGTCTTCATGCGGTCTTTTCCCTTGTCGTACAGTGTCACTCAAAATAGGGTACCTACTGTAAAACATATAAGAGCCCCTAGTAGAGTGATTAAAGCCTTAAGTGGATTGTTGGATGCTTGCAGGGAGTCATGTCCCCAAGTATTCACTAAGAATGTTTGTTATAGTGGCCAAAATCCCTTTTACTTGCTAGCGTAGCAATGGTCATTCGGAAGCTGCCCCACGTCTTCATTAAGCATGTGTAGAGGTAGAAATTCCTCTTTGGAGAATTGAGACTTGGTGAGCCTGAGAAGTGAGTGTCGTGGAGAGGAGCGAGTGCCACCAAGTCTCTAGTTGGCTACCTTGTTTAAGTTGTTGGATAGATCCGAGTAGGGATCTAGTGAGTGGTATCTCTTGAGAAGCATAGGGTTGTACAAAGTGATTTCAAAGTGTTTTCCATTTCACACCAAGATCAAACTCAAACATTGTGTTTTATGTGTGTGTCTTTAAAAAAAACAAGCAAACAAACCTTACACTTGAAAATTGAAAAACTTCACAATATTACACCAAGCCACATTTTCAAACCAAACAGTCAAAATTAGGTCAAACTCTTTCCAAAATCAAATTCAAACATTTGATATTTATTTTAAGACAAATTTCTTGTTGTGATCCCTATTTAAAACCACAAACTTTCTCAATTCACATTGCATATCATGTCCATTACTATGTCACCATTTGAGGTACCTTAGCATCCTCATTACTTGCATATGCCAACATCACATTAAGCTACCTTTTTCAAACTTTTAGGCTTGACATCTTGTGGATTTTAGGATATAATAACTCTCTATACCTTGGCACAAATCATTGCTTCAACAAAAGATTGTGATTTGACCAAGTCACTTTTTAACTTAATCCTTTGTCATTTTGGTGATAATTTCCTACTCACAAGTCTAGTTGGGAAACTCACCTTGTCACTCTTTTCACTTGTCCTAGAAAAAGGCCATTTGACAATCCTAGTTGAAACATTGGTTTACCCTTGGATAGTTAGTGATCCTATTCTTACATCTTTCAAAAGTGTTTAAGACCTCAAGTTCACTATAGGTATCCATCACCTCTTAGTCATTTGCATCCTTCATACCACAACATTTTACACCTAAAAGAGCATCAGCATACACTTTTGACTTCATAACATCCAACATTACCATTATCACTTTTAGTCTTGTTGCATACATTAAGATATACCAAAAAAATAGTTGCATTACATTTAGGCATATCTTATTTCAAAAATACCAAAAATATAGTCTTAGTCTCATACCTTCCACCTTCATTTTGAGCAAGTCCTATATGGTTGAAACTAGATTGCAAAATAAACGTCAAGAAATGGATCTCTTTCATGATGATGAGGACCTTTACAATTACACTAGCACCCTCAACTTTGACAATACCGCTAATGATCCTCACAACAATACCAACCTTGAAAGTCATGACAATGTCAGCTTGGGATCTACGTATTATCAACAACCAAAGACACAAAATCCTTTTGAAAAATTCCTTGTTAGAGACAAAGGTGGAAATGTGTTCATAGAAGAAGTAGAGGTTATAACACAAAATCTCGATGTTACCTCTCTTGTGGACAAAATTGTCATGTTCGACCCTCAACGATATTTAGCCAAACTATTACATGAAGGAGTTAAACTACCTCAAGGATTTGATGTCAATACCTTACACATAGCTATGTCACCCAAGGAAAACACACAAACAAGCCAAGGACAACCTACACCACAACTTACAATTTCCATACCCATTGGAACAACAAGCCCAAATAATACAACTACCAACACTTCATCCATCTTTGCGACACAATCTATGTCACCGCCCATGACATAAACCACATCACAAACATTATTCACAACACAACCCTTTGGCCTAGCATTTAATCCCTTTGGGTCATCATCTCAAGCCATAGGGGCATCCACATCTAACATTTTTGGTAGACCTAAGGTGAGACGGGTTCTCATCCAAGGACCTCAATCGAACACAAACACCATTTCACAAGGTCCTCATATCAATACAAAAACCTTGCAAGGGGGTGATCCCACAATAGTGGTTTATAATTTTTTGCCAAACTAGACACTGAAATTATTATTTTTAACAAAATCTTCACATTAGGGCACCTATAACAGCTAAACCATGAGGAATTTGAAGATGATTCAAACTAGAATCTCATCACATTTTGTCTGTAGATTCAAAAAATATTTTTTTCAAAATTTTTGGAATAATATTGCACTTCTTTTTCCATCTCCCACGAAAACTAGTTTTTTTCAGAAAATAACATTTTTAAAAAGTGACGCTCACTGTATACAACATAACTTTGTTTGTATGAAGGATAAAATTATAATTTTATCGAATTTAGATTTGTAACTACGATATCTAGCACTTTCATTTAGTCTCATAGTTTTTTATTGAATATTTTTTCCTTAATAGAGTTTTGAAGTCAAACCAATTGCAATTCAGACATAGGTGGACTGTATACAACATAACTTTTTATGTATGTATTGAAATTCAAAAAAAAAAAATTAATGAATCAAGGACATCAATACCCAGCAAAAAAATATTTTAAAAAAAATTATTTTGATAATTTTCTATTTTTCCACATGTGCAAAACAAAAAGCTTCATTTTCGGTGAAAAACCTATGTTTAATAAAACTAAAAAAAACACATACATAATAAAACCAAAACATATTAAAATTATATTCGTGGGATAGCTCATTTCGAGGACTACCATAATCATTTGAAATAAATTTTAAATGAATTCATTTGATCCTCCAAAAGGTAAATCAAAAGTGATTTTTTATCAGCATTTTGATAGGTGTAAAGGAGACTCATTTATAGGTATGGTTTAAAACTAGCGAGGTTCTATCCAAGGGGGTTTGATCTAAGGTGGTTTGATTAAACCCTCTTCAATTGGAATCCTTAAAATGGAACTTTTGAAGGCTTAAACTATTATATTTTCTAAAAATATGTGATTTCAGCAAAAATCAGTTCCTCTCATAAATTGTAAACCAGCTTTGTGGGATCACCCAAGGACAAACCATGAACGCCCCATAGTAAAACTACAAACACATCATATGGTTATAATCCATTTCAACAAGGACAAGGCCCAATGACACAACCTCTCAACATATCATATGGCTACACACAAGGAATCCTTTTTGGAAACCAAAATATACACGAACAACACACCCAACAAATGTAACAAAGCTCAACCACTTCTCACATCCCAAATTACACATCACACATTCATACTCATGGCCACAATCAAACTCCACCACATACACACAATATTTCGAAACAAAACACGTCATCTCAAAAAAACATGGGACCACACAACACAAATATGGGACCTCATAACAATGTTACCAACAATATTATAATAGATGCAATGATTTCCCAATTGGCTGCCCTATAAAAGCAAGTGGAAGGTATGCAAGTGTCAAACAAGAAGACGTACTCATCACATGATCTACATCCTTATCCATATGACACTAGCATATACATGCCTCCTTTCCATCTTGAGTACATATCATCCCTACCTTCACTAAGTATAAGGGAAAGAGAAATCCTCTCGAGCACATACAAGAATTCACCACTACTTGTGGGGATGCCGCATATGATCATTCCTACCTTTTAAGACTCTTCCCTAGAAGTCTTATTGGGCTTGCGCTTGAATAGTTTGCACTGATACCTAAAGGTTCCATAAAGTCATGGGATGACCTTGCCAATAAATTTATGGAGAATTATGCTTATAACATTCAAAATGATGTCACAATAGCTACATTATGCCACTTGACACAAGATGAGGTAGAACCCTTTATTACATTCTTCCAAAAATGGCGTAGTATGGCGAGTCGATGTCCTATCGAGATTCCTTAAAAAAAAAGCTGGACATGTTTGTAGAAAACCTCAAGTCAAAGTTGAAACACCCTTTACAAGTACATTGTTGTGCCACATTTGTAGACTTACTTGAGAAAGGCATGACACTATAAAAGGTTTGAATTACCCAAGGTGAACTTTCATATGGCAATAAAAACACACAAACTCAAAAGACCTCTAACGATAAAAGGAAGTTTTGGTCCCACAATAAGAACATAACAAATGATGGAGTTGTAGACATGAAAGTTGTGAACAAAATAAGACACACATTGAATCTTAAAGAACCCCACATGAATAACAACACGACTAATGTGGTACAAAATACTCAAGAACGAGGACCTTCAAGACAACCAAGGCAATACCCGCAATGTCATTACACTCCTTTACCAAAACCAATCGAATATATCCTTAAGAAGTTGGTACAATAAAATTTCATACAGCTCCAAGAGCCCAAACCATACGACCTAGGACACTCCAGACCATCTTGGTGGGATGACAATGCCTTTTGTGACTACCATTGCATCAAAGGGAACAAGACCTCGTCATTCCATCAACTGAAGAACATAATACAAGACCTAAATGAAAATGGTACCCTAGAGGTCAAAGGAAAATAAAAAACTTCCAATCAATACCATACAATCTTCAAAAATCCACTACAAGACCATGGTTCAGGAAAGCCCTCCCCCTCAAATTGACAAACAAATAATCAGGCCAATTATACCAGGAATGCCTTTGATTACTCAAAGATAATTGATCACCTTTATGTTGCAAATGACTATGTCAACACAATCACCATTAAAAAGTTTCATGAATGTACCGTCACTACCCGTAGGGCTAAGGTTACTTTATTAGGTCCTTTAAATCAGCCACAACCCAAAGACCAATATAGCTTGTTGACCACTTGGGAAATACACCCACATAGATTTCTATCCTCGAGTTTTTACGCCTATCACCTAAACACAAAGCTATCCTCAATAGGGCTTTGAAGGAAACCTTCATTCCTACCAACATGGATGTCAACCTATTTGAAGCCATGGTTGGATACTTGGATAATTCATTCCTTTTCTGACAAAGACTACTCTACACAAAAGTCTAACCATAATGACCCATTGCACATTGAAGTATTTTTCCATCAAAACAAGGTCAAATGATCCTTGGTAGATGACGGAGTTGGACTGAACATTTTAACCTTAAAATTAGTCAAGGCATTGGGCTATTCTGAAGCATGTGTTGACACAATCAAAATTATTGTAATCAAGGCCTATGATGATGAAGAACGCTCTTCCAAGGGTCTTATCACACTCCCTATCAGAGTTTCCCCCATAATTATGGACACCACATTTTAGGTCTTGGATCTTGAACTTCCATATAACCTTCTCCTCAGTAGACCCTAGATTCATGCCATGAAATTTGTGCCTTCCACCTATCATCAACACTTGAAATTAATGTATAATGACACTGAAACCATGATCATTAGCGATCTCGATCCATTTCAATATTGCACTAATTTAAGGGGAGTTCTTGAACACTAGGTGTCTATCAATCGAGAAGCTTCCACTTCCACATCCACTCATCCAGTTATTTTTATCCCTCCACCCTCATTAAAGCATCCACATCTAAAACTCGATTCACCAACCCCAAAATCAAGATCAAAGACAAAGGTTGTGGCGAATATAAATTGAATACTGCCTATTGCATCACAAAGCTACCTAAGTCTCCCAAGTCTTATGGTAGACCTTGTTTCAAGATGGAACCCAAAGTTTTCATTAAAGTTCCTCCCACCACCACCTTCACAAGCTAGGGAGAGTTAAACAAAGAAGACCTTGAGGATATTTCAATATGGATTTACAAAGATGAATAAGATCTCCCACTGCTACCAATAGAGTAATATGGAAAAGGCTTTGAGCTCATGAAACAAAAGGGTTATGATGGAACTAGTGGACTTGGTATACATAAAAATGGAATGAGAGAACCCTTGATGCCTCTTAAGAAGCCGAAGAACTAAGGGTTAGGATTCATAGCAATTAATATTGGCACTCCAAGTATTAAGGTTCTTTCAAATAAGGATGTCAGTTCTTTGGAAGACGATGAGACATCTGAGGATCCTATCGACATCTATTATGGTGACATTGACTCTCATGAATATGAGTGGGACTCTTGCACCACTAGTGACTATGAGCTTGATCATATCTTTCAAGATTTTGGCATACCTCATCCATCCTTTACCAACCTCATGGATATCAATATTCATGTTGACTCCTTTTATGAACCTGACCCACCAAAGACCACAAATGGAAGAGCATGGATAGAATACTTTTGGGACCCTAATAATACCTATGTCCTTACCCTATCAACTACCTCCCCATCCTTTACTAACATCGATGATGGAATCTCCCTCGTTTACCCTCAATTGATCGATTAGGACCAACAAGATCCACCTACCTTGGACATATTTGAAAATGATGAGGCCATTGCTGAATTTATGGGACTACAAGAGGGCATACCACATGGGGACCATAAGGTTGGCTTCACTATAAATCTTGATGTTGCAGCATATTTTGGTGAGACTGTCCCACCCTCTAGTTGTAAAAATGATAAAAATAAAATAAAAAATGAATGGTCTTTAGGTGAAAACCGCAAGGCACCTTCTGACCAATCAAAAGTAAAAGAAAATGATGTATCTAAGGGTGAAAACCTCTCTGAGGCACCCGAGGATGGAGGGTTTGACCTTCTCCCTATCAATCAAGAGAGATCCTTGATGGTAATCAAAGATGTAATGGAATTCAACATTGGTAATGTAGATAATCCTAAGACTGTTCTCTTTGTAGCATCCTTGATAGAAGAGGAAAAACCAAAATTTCAAGCATTTTTCACAAAACTCCAAACCAATTTCGCATGGTCTTATGTTGATATGCCAGGGTTGGACCTCAATTTAGTTTTGCATCATCTACTATTGCATCCAAATGCAAAGATGATCAAACAAAAGTTTTGAAAAATATACCCTCAAATAGCTATGCTAGTCAAAGTTGAACTTAAGAATTTATTGGATGTTAGTTTCATAAGACCTATTGATTATGTAGATTGGATCTAAAGTGTTGTACCAGTGACCAATCTAAATGGAAAAATCTATATCTACGTATATTTCCAAGACTTGAACAAAGCATGTCTGAAGGACGACTTCCCACTCTCAAATATAGACATCATAGTAGACCTCACGACCAGCTACGAGATGTTGTCCCTCATGAATGGTTTCTCAGGATATAATCTGATCCATAATTCCCCTGAAGACCAACACAAGATTGAATTCACTTTCCCATGGGGGACATACTGTTGGAATTTCATGCCCTTTGGACTGAAAAATGCAAGTGCAACCTATCAAAGAGCTATGGCCACCATATTTCATGATCTCATGCACACATTGATGGAAGACTATGTTGATGATCTTTTGGAAAAATCCTCAACACATGGTGATCACTTAAGAGTCTTGGACAAGATTTTCAAATGGCTAGAAGAATATAAGGTCTGCCTAAATCCTAATAAATGCATCTTTGGTGTGATATAAGGAAATATTTTGGGATACATTGTTTCCCTTCAAGGAATTGAAGTCGACTCGAAAAAATTCAAAGTAATATTAGACATGCCTCAACTTAAAGGAATTAGTCAACTCTGAAAGCTATAGGGTTGATTCCAATCTATTAAGTGTTTCATTGTATAGTTTACAGATAAATGTCAACCTTTTTAGTATTTGTTACACAAGGGATTCCCTTTTATTTGGCTAGACAAGTGTGAGGCATCTTTTCAGCAGATTAAAGAGTATCTCTTGACACCTCCAATTTTGATGTCTCTTATTGATGGAAAACCCCTAATTCTATACATTTTAGCTACTACGGCTGCACTAGGGGCATTGGTGGTTCAAAATGATCATGAGAAAAAGAAACACACAATCTATTACATTAGTCACACTTTGGTGGGATACAAGCTTAACTATAGTCCAATTGAATGTGCTTGTCTTGCAGTAATTTTTGCCACTCAAAAGTTGAGACACTACATGTTAAACCATCAGACTAAGCTTGTAGCAAAATAGATCCTCTGAAATATCTACTTAGTAAGGTGGCATTAACAGGATGATTGGATAAATGGGTCATGATACTCAATGAATATGACATTCAATATGTGGAACGTAAGGCAATAAAAGGACAAGTCATCACTCACTAACTAGTAGATGCACCCACACAAGCCGATCACCCTTTGGTTTCAAATGTTCTTGATGAGTCAATATTCACACTGGAAACGGGAGTAACATGGAAATTATATTTTGATGGCTCGTATACTAATCATGGATCAGGTGCAAGTATATTATTTGTTACCCCTCAAGATGATACAATCCCTAAATCTTTCAAGATAGCCTTCCCGTGCATAAATAACATTGCAAAGTATGAATCCTTGTTGACAGGATTGTGTATGGTAGTAAAATGGAAAATCAAGAGTCAAGTCTTCAGTGATTCACAATTGGTCATTCGACAAGTCAATGATGACTATGATACTAAGGATGAGAAATTGACCCCATACAAACGAATGGTTGACAATTTCAAGCATTAATTTGTAGACATCTCATTTTTCCAAGTTCCATGTGTTCAAAATAAAGAAGAAGATGCCATGGCCACTATTGAGTCTCTTTTGGATATTCCTAATAATATGTCACAATACGAGTTCTTAGTGGAACAGTTGTTGGTCCCCACTTTTGATGTCCTAAAGTTTGAAATGGTATGTGATCTTGTTGGCCCTAATTCCCCCTAGTACCAGGATATCTATGACTACTTACATTCCCAGACCCTATCACCCGATCTCTCCAACAATCAACACAAGTCCTTACTCCACAAAGGCGCTCACTATGCCATCATTGGTGACACCTTGTATAGACGTAGATTTGGAAAAACCTTACTCAGATGTCTCGACACTAATGAAGCACAAACTACCTTACATGAAGTACATGAAGGTATATGCAGAGCCCATTCTCGTGGTCTGACCCTAGCTAAAAGGATCATGCAACTAGGATACTACTAGCCTACAATGGAGCACAATTTCTATCACTTTGTGCAAAAAATTCAACAATTCCAGATACACAGTGACCTCATTCATGCACCTGTGTAGGAGTTGCAACCCATCACTTCACCATGGCCCTTTGCCTAATGGGGACTTGACCTTGTAGGAAAAATTCATCCCACCTAATTAAATGGCCATAAATTCATCATCACCGCCACTGAATACTTCACAAAAAGGGTTGAAGCCATCCCTATGACATACATCATTGGTAAAAAAAATTCCAAATTCATCCTCAATTACATCACATGTCAGTATGGTATCCCCAAACCATCATCACTGACAATGCTCATCTCTTCAAAAATCAAGATGTCTTTGAGTTATGTGAGAAATTCCACATTCAACACCACTTTTCCATGCCATATTACCTGCAAGGCAATGGCTAAGCTAAGGAAACCAATAAGACCATAATCAAAATTATTAAAAGGATTATCAATGATGTTTGTTGAGACTGACACATTTAGCTTAACCCTTCCCTCTAGGTGTATCGCACGAGCATCTGCACACACACCGACGTCACTCTATTTTCCCTAGTCTTCAATTCAGAGGCTATCCTTCCTATAAAGGTCAAATTCCCTCCCTATAGGTCTCCATGAAAGGACTTATTGACGATGAGGAATATCGTATATCCCAGTTGCATGAGTGAGAATTGCTTTATGAATGTACACAGAGGGACTTGACTCATCTACAGACATATCATAAAAACCTTTTCCATTGTTACAACAAAATATTTTTGATTAGACACTTCGACATCGATGACTCAGTGTTGATGGAGAATCCAAAAAATCAAGCAAAACGTGAGAAACCCAGCAAATTTGGGCCCAACTGGCTGGCTCCATTTGTTATAACAAAATCTTTTGGTTTTGATGTTTATCAATTGTCCACACTTGAAGGGGAACCTTTGTTAGAGCCTATCAACAACTTGCATCTACGCAAATTCTATACATAGATTCAAAAATCCATGCTAAAACCATAAAAATACGAAAAAAATCAAAAATCAAAAAAATCGTTACCTTGATGAAAACATGACAAATAGGCATCTTGGTGACAGCAAAAACAATCAAAAAATCATGAAAATAGTAAAGAGATATAATCCGTCCAATAGTGAAAACCACTTCGGTGGTGCTTTGGATAAGTACCATGGTGAAAACTTGGCAAACAGGCACCAGGTGTAGTCAGTCTCTGCTCCATCATCTACTATCACTTTACCTAGTCATCCACCCACCCTAATCCATAATAATGCCTTTAATCTCTATCATCTCCCATTTGACATCCATCGTAAGGCCTAGTCTTCTTTATCCTAACTTTCAAATGGTTGACATCTTACGTCCATCATAAACCATTGTCCTATCCCATCCATAATGGTTAGTCCTAGACTTGACTGGGAACGATTTTCCTAACACTGGGATTCTTTGGATTCTACATCAGTCACTAGAGGTTCAAATATTCGACAAAATACAAAAAAAATCAAATATTTAGAAAAAGACCAAAAAAATCAAAATATTTTAGGCAAAGACGAAAAATCAGAAAACTTCAAAAATCCAAAACAATCAAGACATGCGAAAAACACAAAAACATCCAAATAACTTTTAAAATCCCAAAAACAGAATCAGAGTTAAGGGTATGTGCAAGATCATGATGGGCCAAAAACTGGAGATATGTCAGCCATATGATGGTCCATGTGGCTGACAACTTTTTTTTTTACACAAAATTGATGAAACAAAAAGGGTTTTTAGAGGGGATTCCTAGCTTTCCACCAATATAAATTATGCTTTACTTTGAATTTAATAAATAATTATTATTCATTTTCTATTAGAATTACGAATAAAGTCCTGATTGATAGGCTAATTGAAAAACATCTATAACTTTCAATGGTATCACATTTTTTTAATCTAAAACATGTGTCACATTCTATGCTTTGCATACTATAGGATTAAAAAATTAAAAAATGAATTTCATGAATTTTTGACCAAGTTAAGGTGGTTAGACACACGAGCTTTTATATTTTTTAAAAGTTGTAATAAAAAAATCATAATTAATTATTTACTTGGAAAAAAATTATAAAAAAATATGCATCGCATCAGGACATCAGTCCTCTACTTATATCTAGAAGATTATAAAAAAATATTATCATTTTATTGTGGTTAGGGTGGTTAGACAAACACCTACTTCTTATTTTTACCCTGAAATTTAAATACTACTGCATTGAAATTTCAAATTTTCACCAAATAGATTTATTGTTTTTAAATAAAGGTCTAGTAGTTTAGAAACTACATTCAATTTTCTACAGATTCTATTTTTACATTTTTTTGAAATAATATAGATAACTTATTCAATTTTTTATGTCAAGTTGTCTAACTCGATTTTTGGTCTTTTTATTGCCACTTAAGGGCTTGTTTTTTCCATGATGATCCTACACATACCCTTAATCACGTCAGTCTTTGTCATTGTCGAACTACATTGCCTTTGGACTAGACGTAGGCAAGTCCATCTGTCGATGTTCCCTTGAGGTATTATCAAATAAAATCATGATTCGGCTCTTTGTCATTTCAACAAAGTCAAGAGTCATGTCGAACTACGAGGTCTTTGAGTGCATGACGTAGGCAAGGCCATCTGTTGATGAGCCCCTGAGGCCACCTAGGTCAATCCTTTAGGATTCATTGCACCAGCCAAATAATCTAGACATAGTCAAACTCGAACACTAGACAATCATCAAAACACCAACATTCAAATCGTGAACCAACAGACAACATAGTCCAATCAGTCATCAAGTCAAAAATTAGTCAAATTGCCAAAACAATGTCAACCTAGTCACTTTATGGTCCCCTTCAAGATGCGTCCTTCGAATTGCACCCTATTAAAATGTCATTTCCCTTTTCAAGATTTGTCCCTCCTGACGATAGGCATTGTCAAACCATCAAAATTGTCTGACTATCAAATCGTCAAACTGTCAAATTGTCAAGCAATCAACCTTCGTCAAACAAATATTGGAAAACACATTGAATGGCTCTTGCATTTGTTGGTCTATTTTAACTTATCTTTTTATTGCTTTGTCTCTTGGTCCTATTACTAGCTACCTCAAGGATGTCCCATGAAGGATTTAGAGGTGTGATGACATCTCATGACCTATTTTTCCTTGATTGTTGTCTTTGGTGTGTCTTGACAAAAATACTAGGGAAAATAAGCCCTCAGTATGAGTTAGGACATTCCTTGTATATGATTGTCTGATTTTTGCAAGTGGATGACTGTGCACACCTTGTTCTATGTCATATCATAGTGTTTATTGTCCATTTGTCACATTTTACCGCCCAATGATGATTATGCAACACCTATTATGTTATTTGGAAAAATATTGAAGTATTCCTTTTTCATCCTAACATCCATGTCTTCCACGCTAGCATTTCTTCTATTTCTTTCATCCTCTAGTCTTCTCATCTATTTCAAGAGCACACTCGTGTTCTTTGAACTTGTCTTTCCTCTCAAGGGGGAATGCCACTACCTCCTCATCACCCTTCCTCTCCTCACTTTCACACTGGGGCATATGGTTGACTTTTTTTCTTTGACACAACGCGATAAACTGCATTATGTCAAAAAGGGGCAAAATATAGACATATAAAAATGGCCTAGACCCGCAAATCATATTTTTCTACGATGACCACGCTTCTCCCTCACATAGTTAAAGTATTAATTATTCCTCTATGATTATTTAAATATGTCACTAATTGATCCTTATTCCCTCCAATAATCAAATAAATTTCTAATTTATTTTAATTACTTGTTTTTCATTTTCACCTACAATTAAATAATTACCATTAATTATTTAATAACATTACCATTTATCCTCCAATTAAATAAAATTATCCATTTAACCCACTTTTCATCCCACAAGTAAATAATTAAAAGAATTATTTATTGTTTGTTATCTTATTCCCATTTTATGAATTAAACCATTCTTTAATTCCAAAAGTCAACTTTCCTCTATAAATCAAATAATTTATATTATTGTTTGATTTTCTAACTACCTCTTTTTCTCCACCATTGATTTAATTGTTTTCAATTAACTCTCAACCCTTCATTTCAAATCTTTCCCTAACTTTGACCTAATGTTTCCATAACCCTAATGATCCTCATCACATTGAGTCTTGCCCTTTGATCTTAGGTTTTTGTAAACTTTTAATCCTGGCCATTCATTCTCAATTTGGCATTCTTTAAAAGGCTCTATCTCAAGTCATTTTAGACACAGAGTTATTTTCAGCAATACATACACACATAGCATGCTTGAGAACTCTAAGTACTTGAGCAAAAATTACTTCAATATTTTTCTTGTCTTAGGTATAGGTTATAGTTGCACTTCAATTTGAGGGAAATCATACCATTTTAAGTAAGATGGAGAAGGCCAATGGAGATCATTCAATGGAGGCTTGAAAACCAGGTGATATTGTTTCAATATTTTATGTTTCTTTCTTTCCATTGTGCTTTATTGTTGATTAGGGTTTAAATTATTATGCTATTTGCAATTAATCTAAAATTTTATCCTAGTTACGAAAATAACATTTTTTGTATGCAATTTTGAAATTAAAATCTAATTTAAATGACAAAAACACACTTTAATGACAATATTTCTGGACTTTTTATGATTTTGTATGATGCGATATGCAACCCTAAATGATAAATGTAAAGAAAAATGATGCAAAAGTAGATCTAGGGTTTGAAATACTACCAAATCAGAAAATTACGATGTCAAAATATTAGGTTCACCAAAATAAAACATAAAAAAGTGGTGGTCACCAAAACCTAAGGTCAATGGCCCAATATTTCTAGGATTTTATTAGGATGCAAATAAAGTAGGTGCATAGATTGACTTTCGACCTCCAAGGTGAGTCAATTAGACCTGGATTTGGTCTTTTTGAGTCTTAGGAATGGATTGGAAATGATTTAGAATGACTAACCTATTGGACCAAATGACCTAATATGATAAATTCAATTTCCCAAAGATAAACAATCAAAAACAAAACTTTACAAGTGGATCTAGAACTTAGTGTAGACTAATGTGTACCTATCACCAAAATTTTGATTCAACATGTGCAAAGGGACTAGGTCGCCCATGGGCGACCACGTCTTTGAGAGGGTTCTAAAAAAAATTTGCAGTCCTCTAGTGCTAGATGACATTAGTATTTTCTGTAAGTGAGTTTTCATGTCTTAACAAGGTTGATGACAACAAATAAAACAATGAAAAATGGATCTTTAAACTCCCTTCAATCCTCCTCAAACTTGTAACCTGCACATTCACAAAGAGGGAAAATGTTGTGCTATATGTTACCCTCCTCTAATGGTTCAATAACTAAGCAATTAAATCTATAACTTGGAGATTAGATATTTGTACCAAGTAGTTATCTTCCTCATCATGAAGGTTCATTTCATTATCAAGCCAAGGACATGAACTTGAAATGGGTCAGCATTGTATGTGCACTAGGACTCAATTGTAGTCATCCTTATCCTATAACTAGAAAGGAAATAGTACTGAAAGTGAAATGCTTGAAAGGAAGAAACATAAGTACTTAACATAAACCAACAACTAAACTGAACTAAAATGAATTACATAAACAAAAATATCAGTAAACAGACAGGAAGTTACTTTGTCTGTCGTGTCTGCAAGAACAAAGATAGAATGAAGTTCCAATGGCTACAAGAACCGAAAACTACTAAGATTGTAGGGTAAGTGCGCCAATCTATGACACAATTTAGGTTCCAAATTGAAAAAATGATCAAAAAAACCCCGAAATAAGGCCTTTGGCGCACGCCAAATGTCTAAAAATACATTTGGCGCGTGCCAAATGTATTTCTAGAAATAAAATGCAAAAGTCGGGTTCAGAACCCTCATTTTGTCTTCAACCCGTGGCTTGAGAAGGAAGATTTCAGGTCTGCAACTCGCGCTCGCCAAATCTTCTCCATTATTTGCATCCTTAGCTTGCCATTTTCCATGAGAATGCCACCAACACGTCGGAGAGGTGAAAGATTGCAAAGAGGTGTGTATTTTTATTCTATTTATTTTGAATTTGATTTGGAATGCAACTTTAAATAGATTTTTATAATAAGACTTTGTTCTAATTCTCAGGGAATGAATCTCCACCTCAAAACATTGCGAATTCACAATCACCCCCTCATCAAGAGCCTCCTATACAAGAACAACCCGAAACCCCTCCATCAAATCATAGGCATCCTCAAGGAACACAAGAAAATATTCAAAATCAAATTGAAAACAATAAAAGAGACATTCAACAATTAATTGCAAGATTAACCGAGCATGTTGAAACCCACCCTTATAGGAGAGGGATTGCTGAATCATTGAAGTCAATTTTAACTCATGTAGGAGAAATGAGCGAGAAAATGAATTTTTGGTCAACTAAGAGAGATGAGATGAGGCAATTTTATGCTAATGGTTTGTCATATGCAAATGTCAAAAGACTAAAAATTAGCAAAGTCGAGTTGTGTGCCCTATTTAAAGACCCAAAAGCCAATGAACCTTTGTCCCATGCATGCAGGAGGTTCCCCATCCATTGGTGCCACCATGATTTAATTAGAAACAAATTTTGGGAGCGGTGGTGGATGGTATTTGATCAACCTCCATGCAATAACCATGAGGTGCTGCAATACTTTTTAAGGAAACTTTATTGCAAGTTTTTCCTCAATAAAATGCCAAACTATTTTGACATCTTAGACTTTCAGGGTAGAGGTGGGGGCTCCACACACGATAGACCTATTGCATGACGTAATCCATAGTTGGCACTGAGAGCCTTGGGCAGACCCATGGTGGAGCATGTCGTTGTTCCTTCCATTGTTAAGGATAGTGTAGAGGTGGACACGATGAAGTCAACTGGCTCACTCACCCAGACCATTTTACAGTGTGCAAGTCCTCTAGTAGAGTTACAGTGTGCAAGTCCTCTAGTAGAGCCTGGTGTGGAGGAGACGTGTAGGCCCTGAGCTCCACCCCACCATTGTGGCGCTTGTGGTGTTGTTTGCATGTATGATTATTAGGGTGCTCGTGATGTAGCTACACAACCTACGTCAGTTGCAGAGGTGATTGCTTTTACAAATGATATTCTGAATGATACATTCGGCATTGACACTCAGGTAAAATTTAGCAAGTTATTTTAATGTTGTTTTTTATTAAAATATATTTTGAAATTTAAGAATAACTAAATTAGTAGAATTTTGATATGATGAAACTTCATGGTCGCATTGTTCATGAGGGATGCTCTATTCCTACAAACCCTTATACATTCTTGATGATGAGTCCACAAGTATGCAACTAGTATTAAAGATATTATTATTGCATTTGAACAGTTGAATGTTATATTTGAATGTTTGTCTCATAACATGCTTCGGATTTCAAATAGTTTCTTGGTGCACCTTCTTCCTCCACACCTCGTGATTCATATCCTCAAACAACGTACACTCAGGTAGCCTTTATTCATTAATAGGGTTGTAAATCTATGTTAGCTAGTTTTCATAATTTTGCATATATACAAATCTAAAAAATTGATGAGAAACACAAACATTGCATTCAAGTATTCCTTGATCATGTCACATTATGTTCTCCTATATCAACATGATACCTGAGATATTGTTTCATTTGCAACTATTGACAAGAGATAGCCCTAGTGATGTTGGTGGCACGATGGACCATGGAGTTGCTGCAGCAATAGCCAGTTCTGATCCATTGAGAGGTATGGAATAGATTAGTCGATTTGACATTATATTTTCTCTTTTATGGTCTATTATAGAAAATTTTCATGATAATTTTATGTAGTTTAATTTCTATCTTCATGGTTGCTATAGGTGGTTGTCACTCCAGATCGTGGACATAGTGATGCTTTAAATGTGCATGATGACTATATGTATGCTGTAAGTGATTATATTTTGTTATATGCCATTCCATAATTCAATTTCTATGTTTTAACATCTTTACTTTTAATCGTATCAGTTGAAGGTCCAGAGTGAAGAGAGGAGGAGTAGCGGGCATGTTCGAAAGACAAGACAAGCAACAGTCACTCCATCCAACCGAATTTCAAAGGCAACACGGGATCTATTTCCTTCCCCTAGAGGGAAATGACTATGTATTAGTGTTGTTTGTTGTATTCCTATGTGGCATTTTGGAACATATGTTTCGTACTATTGATATATATACATGATATTTTGTCCAAATGGCTCCTTTGTACTAAGCCTATATGGTTTTTTTGGATATATTTATATACTTTTATCAATATATATCATTGTATAGCCTTTCGGATTTTTGATTAAAGAAACTCTTATTTTTCTACTACCATTCTTGAATGATGTTATCATGCGTATTGTGTAAGTTGTATGCTTGAATGTTGTAGGCATGGATTTTGTTTACATCTAATGCTTAATTAATTACTGTGGAATGCTCAATAAGCCCCATCTAAAGCGTATTGTATAAGTAAGCTCCATTCGTGGTGGTTTGTATCCTTTGGAATGCTTCAATTACTTGTGCCTCACCGATGCAGAGGCAAGGAGGCTCAAACCCAATTAGTCTGACAACCTACCTTCAAGGGGCTCCTAACAAGATTAATACAACCTATTTTGAGCAATCTACACAACCTCAAAGCCCCATCAAACCAAAATCTTCATTCAACACCTTACCCAAAAATCCACCCTTGTAGCACTCTGATGTAGAGCCAAGGTGGAGAAGACTCACAACAATGGAAATGTCAATTCTCAATCAAGAACTCTTCTTCATAATGATTCAGCCTAATAGGCATCAACCCACCCTCAAGGGTCTCAACTCCTCAACCTTGCAAATGAACAACAAGACTCCACCAAGGCCCTACAAAGACCATAAACATTCATACAATGACAATTGAATCAATTGACAACAATCCCTAAGTCAGATTCATCAAGGTTTCCAAAACTCACATTTGTGACTGGTTATTCTAGTAGTACTCAAAACTCAGTTTTAGCCAGATTTCTCCCAACCTTTCCAAAACACTAGAAAATTACAAGATGGATTGAGATACCCTTTCCAAGGCTACACAACATACCAAAGAATCAGTGGTCTCTCTTTTGGACCGACATAGACTTTCAACACACCTACTTCAATTTTGGCTTCACAATTAGCCCTTTTTTTCCAAAGGGACCACCCTTCCAACTTTAGGTATCTATCCAAACACCTTGGATAGTCTTAGTTCATGGTGCCAAAACTCAAATTTTTTCATTAGTTTGTGTCTACAAAGCCTCTAACTCACAAAACCCAAGAAACCCTCCTAAACCTTCACAAAATCAAGGGTTTTAAAGAAACATACAACTCCAGACCTCTCTCAACACTTCCAAAGCCCCAAACACCTCAAAATACTTCTACAAGGACTCATCAAACCCTCACATAACCCTTACAGGCATTAATTCTTAAAAACCTCGTTTTGGTTCCTCACTTCCATGTTCAAAAACCCTTGTTCAGTCTTAGAACAGTCACAAAAACACCACATAATTATCACTCCTTATTCCAAAATGAGTTGAAACACTTATTATAACATGTTTTCAATCAATCCACCAAGATACAGTAGAAAACAATAGGTGGATTGATTGTTACATCACAAAGTTCCCCTCAAACCCTTGATTCAGCAACATTGGGACAATCACTGTTTGTGTTGGTTCTCTCTACAAACAAAGAGTTAAGACACAAAATAAAAAATAATTGAATTAGAAAATATATAAACACATCCTCTAACATTATTAGACCATGAAAAACCTGTATGTGCCCGTAAAACACTCAAAAAGATCAAGAAAATAGTATTTTTCTAGAAAATTGCTCAAAACTGTGGTGTTTATTGTGTAAAATTATTACAAAACTTCTTCCACTCTCTCATTCGAGCCTTGGTAAGGATTTTTAAATAATTTTCCAACAACCATATTCTCCCCAATTCCCATAACCAACCTTGGGATTAGTTGGTCCCTTAATTACATTTGTTTGTGTTAAAGTTGCTTTGTCAACATTTTACAACTTATATGATTTCTAATTGACTTCTAAGACACAAAACACCCTTTATTTGCATTATGTTTGATCTCTCAAAGCTTATTAGACAAAATAAACCTAAAGACACTAACATTTCCCTATTTATGTATTCAAATAAATAAAAATTGATGATGTGGTGTAGGTGCTCCTGCACCAAACTCAAAACCCGGTCCAAGCCTAATTTCTCCCAACCTTTCCAAAACACCTGACCATTTAAAGGTGGATTAAGATACCCTTTTCAAGGTTACACAACATATGCCAAAACCAATAGTAACTCTTTTGGACCAACATGAACTTTCAATACACCTCCCTCGCTCTTGGCTTCACAATTAGGCCTAATTTCCAAAGGAACCCCCTCACAAACTCACCTCCAAACCAAGGAAACTTGAAATAGTCTTAGGGATGCTCACCAAACTCAGGATTCTCCCATTTTAAGAGCCCCAAGAACTTGTTCTATTCCTCTACTCACAAACCGTCCTAAACCTTCACAAAAAGAAGGGTTTTAAAGAAACTCATAACTCCAGACCTCCCCCAATCCTTCCAAAGGTGAAAACACCCCTTAATACCTCTACCCTAACTTAAAGGACACTCACAATCCCATTCCTTTCAGTATTTCTCAGATTCAGTACTTGAGTTCCTTACTTTCATGGTGGAAACACCCCTGAACAGCATTAGAACTTCACACCCCACTGAGTTTATTCATTTTGTCAACCTCCAAAGTATTCATACACCAAACTAATCATGGTACAAGCCAATCCACTAAGAAACCGGGTTAGAACAGTAGGTGGATTGGCTAATGTGTCATGGTGTTGCCCTCAAAACCCCTAACACAGAAAACAGAGCAGTAACCAAGTTTGCTGATCCCACACACACCAACGGTGGATTTAAACCTTTAGAACAAATGCAAAGAGAGTAAAAACATATTCAATCAAGTATCCAAAGCCTCAAGTAATGATAGACTTGTATGGGCCTGTGCAAGGCAAAAAAAATGCAGGAAAACAAAGAAAACCAGTGATCAGCGTTTTCAAGTATATTTTGTTATTAGAAACTGAACAAAATCAACCCTCAACTCGGGGTATTATAGCAATATATCTTGATACCACCTTCCAACTACCCCTTGAGCCGATCAACCACCATAACCACCCTTTGTTAGACTTCTAAGATGGCAATTTGTCAATTTTGCTCTTAATTACCATTCATTCACAACTTGATTTTGCAAATACCACCTAACTGGCCTATTAAGCCTTTTAAATACAACTGCAAGGTATTTACATAGCATATAGAAATATAGAGAGCAAATACAATAAATATTTTAACTAATGAATTGTAAAAAATGGACTTTTGTAGTTTATATTCATGTCATTCATTATATTGCATTGCACATCTTTCAAATTCAAAGCATTACTTCACTTTGCATAACTAATAAGTAGATGTTGATAGATGCCGAAAATTTAATTACAATATAATTTGAACAAAGTCAACCTAAGTAGTTATGCAATTTCTTCACATTGCATAACTAATAACTAGGAGCAGCTGCCAATTGCATTTTCTTATCATGGCATTCTATGAGACCAAATTTCTTTGAGATATTTTTTCAAATAGTTCCCTGCCTTTTCTATGTTACCACATTTTTCATACATTTCTACCAAAGCATCTTCCCAAACAGTTCACTGCCTTGTTTCTATGGCTAAAAGCCTAAAACAAGTGATTTTGAACAAGCTATGGATGCTTCAAAAAATATATCAAAAGCATAATAGTAAGCAATAGCATAGAGAAGGCAATGAACTATTTGAAAAAATGCATCAAAAAAATTGCTTTGAAATGATAAATTTAGTTGTGCTTTCACTCTTCTTTAACATTGTATATCTGCTCCTTTTTATAACAAGAGATAAAACAACGTAAAAAATTGTATAACAAGAGATTTATATTTTTTGAAATCTAAAGGCATTTCCATAGCATAGAGATATAGAGAGAAACTAAAATAAAGAGTTTAACTAATGAAATGTAGAAAATAGATTTTTGTAGTTTTTATTCATGCATTGCACATCTTTCAAACTCAAAGCATCACTTCACATTCCATAATGAATAACTAGATGTTGATAGATGACAAAATTTCAATTACAATATAGCTTTTGACAAAGTCAACCTAAGCAGTTATGCAATTACTTCACATTGCATAACTAATAACTAGGAGCAACTGCCAATTGCTTTAGCTTGTCATGGCATTCCATGAGACCACATTTCTTTGAGACATTTTTTCAAATATTTCATTCCCTTTTCTATGCTATGACATTTTTCATATATGTCTACCAAATAATTTTATCAAATAGTTCAATGCCTTCTTACTATGGCTAAAAGCCTAAAACAGATGCTTTCGAACAAGCTATGGATGCTTGGAAAAAATCTAGGAAAGCATAATAGTAAGCAATAGCATAGACAAGCCATTGAACTTTTTCAAAAAATGCCTCAAAGAAAAGTGGTCTCATGGTGATGGAATGCCATGACAAGCCATAGACAAGGCAGTGAATTGTTTGATAATATGCCTCAACTACTTGTATTTGACAAATTTTTCCTCGAGTGAAAATTCGTCACCATAGGAAGAAGCCTCTAAGATAGCGAAAACCGAGCAAAGTTATTGTAGAGGGGCCCAACGTGATCTCATAGGATCAAACGAGAAGTTTCTAAGCATCATGATGTCTGAGTAATAGCATGTTGAAGTTCGTAGCCATTTTGCACTTTGGTCTTAAGGGATCAATCCGGTTGAACGTAGCTCGAAGCGATTCCGCGTGTTTAGGTACAAAAGAGGACCATGCCTAGCATAAACATACCTATTTGGATGCATTGGAACAGTCTGTTTGGTCACACGAGCTGCAGAATGAAAGTTGCACCACTTTGCAACTTTTAACTACTTGCATTTGACAACTTTTTCCCTGAGTGAAAATTCGCTAGCACAGGAAAATGCCTTCGAGATAGAGAAAACTGAGAGAGGTTATTGTAGATGGGCCCAACATGATCTTGTAGGATCAGATGAGAAGTTTCTAAGCATCACGGTGTCCGAGTAATAGCATACTGAATTTCACAGTCATTTTGCACTTTGGACCCTTAAGGGATCGATCCGGTTGAACGTAGCTCGGAGCGATTCCGCATGTTTAGGTGAAAAAGAGGACCATCCTAGCATAAACATACCTATTCGGATGCGTTGGAATAGTCTATTTGGTCACACGAGCTACAGAACGAAAGTTGCACCACTTTGCAACTTTCAACTACTTGCATTTGACAACTTTTTCTCCGAGTGAAAATTCGCCAGCACAGGAAAATGACTTCGAGATAGCGAAAACCGAGAGAGGTTATTGTAAATGGGCCCAACATGATCTTGTAGGATCAGACGAAAAGTTTCTAAGCATCATGGTGTCTGAGTAATAGCATGTTGAATTTCACAGCCATTTTGCACTTTGGACCCTTAAGGGATCGATCCAGTTGAATGTAGCTCGGAGTGATTCCGCGTATTTAGGTGAAAAAGAGGACCATGCCTATCATAAAAATACCTATTCGGATGCATTGGGACAGTCTGTTTGGTCATACAGGTTGCAGAATGAAAGTTGCACCACTTTGCAACTTTCAACTACTTGCATTTGAGAACTTTTTCCCTGAGTGAAAATTCGCCAGCACAAGAAAATGCCTTCAAGATAGTGAAAACCAAGAGAGGTTATTGTAGATGGGCCCAACATGATCTTGTAGGATCAGACGAGAATTTTCTAAGCATCACAGTGTCCAAGTAATAGCATGCTCAATTTTGCAGCCATTTTGCACTTTGGACCCTTAAGGGATCGATCTGGTTGAACATAGCTTGGAGCGATTCTGCTTGTTTAGGTGTGAAAGAGGACCATTCCTAGCATAAACATACCTATTCGGATGCATTGGAATAGTTTGTTTGGTCACACGAGCTACAGAATGAAAGTTGCACCACTTTGCAACTTTCAACTACTTGCATTTGACAACTTTTTCCTCGAGTGAAAATTCGCCAGCACGGGAAAATGCCTTCAAGATAGCGAAAATCGAGAGAGGTTATTATAGATGGGCCCAACATGATCTTGTAGGATCAGATGAGAAGTTTCTAAGCATCATGGTATCTGAGTAATAGCATTCTGAATTTCGCAGCCATTTTGCACTTTGGACTCTTAAGGGATCGATCCAGTTGAACGTAGCTTGGAGCGATTCCGCGTGTTTAGGTGTGAAAGAGGACCATTCCTAGCGTAAACGTACCCACCCAGATGCGTTGGAACAGTTTTTTTGGTCACATGAGCTACAGAACGAAAGTTGCACCACTTTGCAACTTTCAACTACTTGCATTTGACAACTTTTTCCTTGAGTGAAAATTCGCCACCATAGGAAAAAGCCTCCGAGATAGCGAAAACCAAGAAAGGTTATTGTAGAGGGGCCCAACGTGAACTCATTGGTTCAGACAAAGATTTCATAATCACCACGGTTTACGAGTAATACTCTATCAAATATTGTTTCCCTTTTGCACTTTGCACCCTTAAGGGATCGAGTCGGTTGAACCATAGTAGTTGTTTTGTTGAATGTCATACCCTAAGGTATGTTAGAGATGACATAGGTTGCATCAATTTCTCTAAGGCATACGTTGCCCCTACCTTGTCAGTTCATCAAAGGACAATAGATTTAAAGGAAGGTTATTCATTAAGACAAGCATCATGAATGTATGAACACAAGGGAACTGTGAAGGGTGACTATACATGGCAATGTGCAAATGAAAATGATAGATTAGAAATGAGTAGTGATCAGTTGTTAAGTACAGTGAGTGTATGATTATAAAGTGCTTGACAATCAAATTCACTCACCACAGTCAATGTCCTATGACTGTCAATGCATGAGCAACTAGAAAATGCAATGTCCAATGAAAGAAAGAGAAGATTGACAACCAGAAAATACACCAGCAACCAATGTTTTTCTTTTCTTATATACTTTGACAAACTTCAGTATTACCTATAGTCATAATCAGAAAAGGATCAATGACAGTCGTAAATGCATATGACATCAAACAGTAATCATGAAAAAGCCTTATTGCAAGGTGTTGGTCCAAAAGAGTGATCAATAACATGGCTTTACAAATTCAATGTGCGTACTTACAAATCAATCCAAGGAACCATCTAGGTCTGCTCTAGTCTTCATTGTGTCGAGTATTGCCTTGTGGTCAGACTCACACACTTTCCACAAGTTGTTGTTTGTAGGTTTACCCTTATATTTGATCAAATGAACGTTGGTGGTGACGACAAGGTTCGAATACTAAAGAATTTTCTGATGCGTGTCGAAGTCCTCAAACAACCAAACTGCAACATTCTTAACTGGATACCTTTGAAGCCATGTTCTAGTAACAACCACCGAACCTGTAGGATATTCTATGTTTTCTCCGTCTATAACTGGGGACTCCAATTTCTTTTTGGCCTCGATACAATGGCACAAGTAATAATTTGTACCCTCTTCATTGTCTTCATCTGCAATTACCGCATAAATGTGCCCTGCATTGATATGTTCATCTTGTTAGATTTATTTACTGAGTAGCATAATAAAACTTGTAAGTAAGATATATTACCTGGTTCTAGTAGGTCTGATACATGATCAAAGTCAATGGATGATTGCATCTCCATGATTTGTAGAGCCATCAGGAGCTGATAAGTGTCAAGTGGGGTTAGAATTCTTATAGACCATTCATCAACCCACTTTGTTGACTCACAATCATTCCATCATTGAAGTGTACATGCATAACAAAAGCATGCCATCTTCCTTGTATGGATAGTCCATGTACCTACATTGGAGCTTCTAAAAGAGTGTAGCTCGCTCGATCCTATTAGTGTACAACAATCCTCATATTTTGCAGTGTTAGTATCATCTACTAAATGAAAAAATCTATGAACTAAAGAATTTCCTTCACTACTTGGACCCATTGAACCATTACACCACTGGACAATTGATCTTGCATCTATCAACTTTACACTATTTTTGTACTTTAACTCTTCTCATGCTAGGGCTCTTTTGATACATGCACCTACTCCATCATGCTCCCCCTTTCCATGCCCGGCCTCTGAGAAGTTCCACATATGTTGAACACCACTAATCCTATACATCCTGCTCAACCAGTAAAACATTCTGGTGTTCTTGAATTGTGATGTACAATTATCTGACCATATGATATGTTGACTAAATGGTATACCCCTGCTAGCCAGATCGGCATAGAACATATGAAAGCAACCTTGAACAAACTCTGCAGAATGTGTGCGATCACCACTGATGTAAAAGTAATACTCCCTCAATACTTTCCTATTTTCCTCTATACTATCATTTGCATGAATGAATGCTATATGTACAAATATAGAAACCTACACAGAGTTGTAGTACTATGATTGCACCTCGTTCTGTGGTTGTAGTGTGTAGTTCTCAACGAAGTCGACAACTGAAATGATATGACAAAGTGGAAATGTGTCCTTGCATAACTCGAACTGTGAGTCCAACCATTGTGCTTTGTGTGTATGCATTGCATAATCATAAACCACCCAATCACAAAAAATGCCCATAAACTGATACACTGGAATCTTATCACTAACCAATTCACACTTCTTTGCTTCTTTCCCATGTTTTAGACTGTATGCCACTATCGTATATTTGCCAAATTCCACAATTTTGTCTCCAATTGTGTGTGTACTAGCCATGTGTTGGAAAATTCGAAAATGTTGCATGCCACCACAATGATCACATGTGCCATCCAAACATGATTTTTTGTAAAAAATTTGACCATCCTCTCTTTCACATAAAATGGAAGACAAAAATTTCCTTGACGATTTAGGTGGAGGCATTATGTTACATTCCTACAAAACATTGTCAGTATGCATATCTACACATATGTGTCGATAAACATCATAATGGTCAGAAAACTCAATATGAACCCTACAACAACAAGCAGTGCATGTGTGATTTATTTTGACATAAAAACGCTTTAGCATTTCAAAATACCTTTGACATATTTTAATTTCAAGAAACTTTTGTACAAAATCAGCAAAAATTTGGGTTTGAGTGGTATCCAAATAATGCATTGGATGTGGCTCACGGTTTATACTACCAATTCTCCTTCTTACAACATCTCTTTGATTAGGAGAGGTCCTTGCATTATCCTTCCAATAATTAACAATTAAAGATCTCAAGCCTTGAGCAATTCTTGTGTCTTTCCGTGGCACTCTACCCAAAAATGCCCATAACTCATTGTTATTTGGATCCTCCACTCTTTCACGCCTTCCTTTGGCTCTCATTAGAGATGATCTACTTATTTTCAAAGACTTAATTGCCTTTGTAAGGTTCACCTTGTTCCTTGTTTGACTGCTTAACAGTTTTGTTGTCATCACATGTCATGTGGCACAACTATCCTTTGTGCATGAGGTGGAACCCATGCTCTCATATGCACTCATCAAGTTCCTTACAATGGAATTTTCACTTGATTCATTCAAAAATCTTAGCCCAAGAGCCTTCATGGTGCGCCTAAATTTGAGTTGCCTCATCATTTCAACAAATATTTGGCATCTTCCACCCTCACTTAGCTTCGCAAAAAACAAACTCCATATCCTTTTGTATATCTTTGACATGTACGCTTTGGAATCTTATTAGGCATCCATTCAAAACATTGGACTCAATATCAATAAAAAATGTAGGTTTTTTATGCAAAACTCTAGGAGGAGTTCTCAAATGTAAATTTGTGTCAATATTGGGAAGGTCAACAACATCAAGGATAGATCATGTACCTTCAATCGGAGGTGCAATTGATGACATACCTTGAGATTGACATGTAAAAAATGTTGTACCTCCAAATTGAGATGTCGTTTGTGGAGTTCCTTCAAATAGAGATGTGTTTGCTGATGTACTTTCAAAACACAATGTTTTTGATGGTGTGTCTTCTATTGGAGATGTGATTTCCGATGTACCTGGAAAACCACATGTTGTTGTCAATGTGTCTTCAATTGGAGATGTGCATTGAGCTTCACCTATGGTTGATGATGTGCCCCCAACTTTTGTATTCATTCCCATCCTTCCACAAACTTTCCTCATTCATTCCCTTTGTTTTTCCAATTTGACATCTCTCTTAGATTGCACATAAGTTTGTGGTTGTATGGGTTGCAATTCCTTTGCTTCGCAAGCTACATTTTTTGATTCTCTTCTCCTTGCATTTTTAACTGCACGCTCTTCTAGTGTTAGAGGCTTTGGTCATTTCCTCGGCATGACCTTGAATGCTACATGTCCACAAACACACATAGAACAAAATTAAGTAATGCATTTTACAAAAAAATTGATGCAGAGAGGGGTGGAAACCATTAAATACAACAAATCAATGAGAATCACAAACCTAGGGTATAAATTGTTGCCTCCTAAATGAAAACTAGAGACTCTTGTGTTTATTTTTCTCAAAACCAAATTTTTGATTGTCAAAAAATTCATGAAGAATATGGATTCAAAGAAGGGTTTGTGATGCTATATCTTATCATTATTCACTATTTCTTTGGCAATGAGGTTTTCCAAATTAGATGAAAATAAAAGTTTTCCAAATTAGTTGGAAAAAGAATGAAATACAGTGAATTCCACTAGCCATGCTGGAAATGGACTACTATAAGCAATGCAAATAGAATTCATAAGTAAATTTCATGTTTTTTATTTTTTTTGTTCTTCAAACTCATAAAAATTGAACTTTTTTATGCAAATCTCATCTAATTCAATGTTGAATTCTAAGTCCAATTGTTATGATTAATAAAATCATTAAGGAAATTTAGTTTATATTGTCAAAAACAAACAAATATACTAAAGACACATTTCAATTTACCAAAATGAATATATTACCTCAGATAATGTAAAATGATGTAGAAACTTCAAAATATCTTCTTCTACATTGTCTACCATGTAGATTGGTGGTAAAAAGGTGATGGATCAAGCATAGATTGGTACAATATGAAGTCAACTACAGAAAAAAAGGTGTTTCTAACTTGGATAAAGTGCTAAACCAGACAAACATAGGAGAATGTGGGCCTGAATCATGGGGTCAACCCTTATTTTTACCGTTTCAAGGTAAAACCCATTTGGCGCTCACCAAATTTGGAGAGCGCTAAATTTGGCGAGCACCAAATATGTTCCTCTGAAAAGGAGAGACTTTAGAGAGAGGGAGTCAAAGTGGGAGAGAGGGGGTGGGAAGGAGAGACCTAAGAAAGTAGGGTGGGAGGTAAGTGAGGCTTGACAAAGAGGGATTGTGACATAAGTGAGGCTTAATCCCTCAACCCTTAAACCCTAATCCATAGAGACAGATCTAGAGAGAGTGAGAGAGAGGGAGGGAGAGGGAGTGGGAGGGAGACACCCGAGAGAGAAGGAGAGGGAGACAAAGTGGGAGAGAGGGGGTGGGAAAGAGATACCTAAGAGAGTAGGAGAGAGAGGGAGTGAGAGATAGAGGGATGGGAGAGATACAAGGAGTGAAAGAGAGAGAGACTTGAGAGATAGAGAGGGGGTGGGAGGGAGAGGGAGTACTCGGGGGAGAGGGAGTACTCAAGATAGAGGGATTCGAGAGAGATGGAGGGGGTGGGGGGAGATACATGAGATAGAGGGAGAGAGAGAGTGGGAGGGAGATGGGAGAGAGATAGATGGATTGAGTGAGTGAGAGAGAGACCTGAGAGAGGGAGAGGGGGTGGTATGGAGAGACTTGAAAGAGAGAGAGAGGGAGGGAGTGGGAGAGAGATAGAGGGAGGGAGGGTTAAGGGTAGAGGGTAGAGGGTTTAATGGTTTAGGGTTTAAGGGTTAAGGGTTTAGGGTTTAGGGTAGAGGGGAGAGAGATAGAGGGAGTGAGTGAGTGTGAGAAAGAGAGACCTAAGATTCCCTCTCTAGTTCTCTCTACCTAGTTGTCCCTCTATACCTATTTCTCTCTCCTTACCTCTCTACTCTCTATCTCACCACTCTCTCCATCTCACTCTCCCTCCTTCCCTCTCTCCCTCCTATCCATCCCTTTCTCCTTCCCTCTCTACCTACCTCTCACTCCACTACCTACCACTCTCTCCCTCACCCATCTTTCTCTCTTACTCTCTCCTTCCCTCTCTACTCTATATCTCTCCCCCCTTCCCTCTCTAATCTATTTCTCTCTCTCCCCCTTCCTCTGTCCCCTCATTTTCTCTCCTCTCACTCTCTCTCCCTCTCACACACACTCACCTCAATCTCCTCCTTTCCTCTCCCACCATCCCTCCACTCTCCACTTATCTCTATCTATCATCTCTCTCTACATCTCCTTCCCTCTATATTTATCTTTATCTCCCCTCTCCCTCTCTTTACCCACTTCTCCCTCCATCACTCTATATCTCAACCATGTCTCCTCTCTCTCTCTCTCTCTCTCTCTCTCACACACACACACACCTCTATCTCCTCCCTACTTGTCCCTCCCTCCCCTCTCTAATTATCTCTATCTCTCCTCTCTCTACATCTCCTACCCTCTCTACCTATATTTATCTCCCCTATCCCTTTTTTTACCTACCTCTCCCTTCATCACTCTATATCTCACCTATGATCCCCTACCTACCTAGGGTTGAGGTATTAAGGGTCAAGGGTTGATAATTGAGGGTTGAGGGTGTAATTTATAGGGTAGAGGGTAGAGGGTAGATGGTTTAAGGGTTGAGGGTTGAGGGTTGAGGGTTGAGGGTAGAGGGTAGAGGGTTTAAGGGTCAAGGGATTAAGGGTTGAGGGTTGAGGGATTAGGGTATAGATTTTACTTGCGTTTAAGGTTTTAAGGTTTGAGGGTATAGGGTTGATGGTAGAGGGTATTGGGTTTAAAGTAGAGGGTATCGGGGTGAGGGTTGAGAGAGACTTGAGAGAGGGAGAGGGGGTAGCAGGGAGAGAATTGAGATAGAGAGGGAGGGAGAGGGAGTCGGAGAGAGATAAAGAGTAGAGGGTAGAGGATTTTAAGTGTTTAGGGTTTAGGGTTAAGGGTAGAGAGAGAGAGAGGTAGAGATGGAAAGAAGGTAGAGATATTGAGAGAGAGGAGGCAAGAAGGGAGAGAGAAATAGGTATAGAGGGACAAATAGGTAGAGCCTTAAACCCTAATCCCTCAACCCCCATACCCTCTTAATCCCTCAACCCTAATCCCTTGACCCCTATACCCTCTTAATCCCTCAGGTTTTCAAGTTGCCATAAGGAGTATTCATATTTTCAGGTCCCAGTGCAGTTCCAGGCACATTCAACAACATATGACAGTGAGCATGCCTATGAATTTTTTGTTGAATATCCCTCAGGTTTTCAGGTTGCCATAAGGATTATTCATATTTTCATATGATAGTAAGAATAATGAAATGCAGACTGATGAGATGCATATGAATCAGATTGAATATAATGATTTCTTGAAGGTTTTCAATGACAATGCATATTGCAGGGTAGGTGGAATGGATAGTTTCCAAAGAAATTTGATGAGCTCTATTTAGAACAATGTTTATGACAGAGGAAAGTGTAGGTTTTTCTTTTTGAGGTGGCCTAGGGCCATCCCTAATGGTTTAATTTTTTAAACCAAAGTAGGTACAGAGGATTAAGGCTTCCCATTGCATGGACAATTCTTAGCAATGCCTCTTTAAAAAATTATCTTCCATGCACAGTAGTTTAGGGTTTTCCACTTCTCCATTTGCTCCATTTTCATATTATTCATCTGTTCATTCCCTCCATTTGTCATCACCTTCATTTTTCATGGCTTTGCTTGGTCTGCTCTACTAAAGATACTTTGGATTCTTGCACTGCTTTGCAAAATCACTCATCATTTTCCATAAATTTCCATCAAAACCCTGAGGTATTTTATTTGTTCATGCCTTATATTTTCACTATCTTTCCCATAAAATTCATTATCCACCCTCACATATTCCCCCCTTTTAATTCCATCTATACAGTAAAGGAAAGTATAGTGTATAATTAATTAAAAAGTAATATTTTGATGAAAAATATTAAATTTAAACGGGAAAACCTTAGGGTTTTTTAATGAATTTTTTGAACTAGAGAGAGAGAGATAGAGGGAGGGAGGGTTAAGGGTATAGGGTAGAGGGTTTAGGGTTTAAGGGTTAAGGGTTTAGAGTTAAGGGTTAAGGGTGTTAGAATTGAAATTTTCCACAAGAATTCCTAGGATTTTCCTATTATTTTCCATGAAAATCCATCAAAACATTAAGATATTTTATTTATTCATGCCTTACATTTTCACTATCTTTCCCATAAAAGTCATTAACTTCCTTCTACACTTTGCCCCCATTTATTTTCTTATATTTCATTATCTTCTCATAAAAAATTTAGCTTTACCGTCATTCAAAAGGGCCAAAAAAAAACTTGTAACCCTTACCGCCCCTTTCATTTTCACTCTATAAGTCTTTACCGCTTTACCGCGTCCTCCCACTAAGGGGCTTGCGGTATAGCGGTAGTAGTTTGAAATGAGCATGAAGTGTTTACCACGCTACCGCATGTGGTCAATTCATTGACCGTGGTAGAGTGGTAAACCGTTAGCAACCAATGAAGGCAGTGGTGAGCAGTTAAAGAAGGCAGTCAAGGTCCCACCACGGTACCACTGGTGGTCAAACCACAGACCACGGTAGTGCAGTGGACAGTAAGTCTTCAACAATGTGGCAGTCAGGACATCTTATTGTGGTACCACAGAGGGTTATCTTAAAGACCGCGGTGACCACGGTAACAGGAGGAAAAGGATAGCGGTCACACCGCAGTACCGTAACTATGAAAACGAAGACCACGGTGCCTGCGATAAACTGTTGGGAGAAGCGGCTAATGGTTACCGTGGTACCGCCAATAGCAAATTCATGATGTACTGCCATATCGCGGGTAGAAAAGTCAAATCCCGTGGTAGAGCAGTAAACACAAGGGAAGCCTTGGGAAAAGAAATGTTAAGGGCGGTATAAGTAATAAAGTGAAAAATTAAAAGTTGAACTATAGTCTAAATATTTGATTTACCGATAAAGGCAATATAATCAAATATTTTTTCCATAAAATACAAACGATCATAACCAAAAAATGAAGGGGCATGACTCTTCAATTATAATGTATAAATGATTTGAAAATCTATTGTAAAAAATAAAAAATAAAAAATTAGGATAGGATAGACTGCTGTAAGTACTATATTTTCATAATGATGACATTCGAGGAGGCTATGTTGCATGTATGAATTTCAAGGAAGATAATGAAAAACTGTTAATTTGGTGATTTCATCCTGGAATCAATTGTTTGTTGAATTCTCATGATTATCTGATTGTCTCCAATCTGATGTTTCTTGATTGTTTAAATTGAAGTATCAAGTATATATTCGATTTATCAGTACACATTTGTTGTTTCTGTGTGATTTGGTTCATTGGATTCTTTAAAGAAGAATTAAAAATCCCTTCAATCAATTACAGTAATCTGGGAATGTCATTTGGATCAGTAAGAAGAATCAGATAGTTAGATTTGATATTCTGCCTCAAATAGGGTTTATCCAGTACATTCTTGCATGTTTATACCAGTTGTAAACTCATAATTATATGTCAAACAATTAGAGAACCTGCTAGATAGAAACCATTCATTAAAGGCTTTTATTTGACTCCGTTTTACCCAACAAGGGATAAGGTTTTAGGGTTTAGGGTTTAGGGTTAAGGGTAGAGGGGAGAGAGATTGAGGGAGTGAGTGAGTGAGAGTGATTGAGTGAGTGAGAGACCTAAGAGAGAGAGAAGGGGTCATCCAGGGAGAGTATTGAGAGAGGGGGGGATAAGGGGGAGTCTATATATCTCCCCTCCCTCTCTCTCTCTCATCTCTCCCTCCTACCCATCCTCCCTCTCTCAATTATCTCTCTCTCAGTCACTCCCTCTATGTCTATCCCCTCTATCCTTAACCCTAAACCCTTAACCTTTAAACATTACCCTCTACCCTCTACCCTTAAAATAGATACCTGAGAGAGGGAGAGGGCGTAGGAGGGAAAGTCTTGAGAGAGAGAGATAAAGTGTAGAGGGCTAAGGGTAGATGGTTAAGGGTTGAGGGTAGAGGGTTTAAGGGTTTAAGGAGTGAATGAGTGAGAGAGAGACCTAAAAGAGGGAGAGGAAGTAGGAGGGAGAGACTTGAGAGAGAGAGAGGGAGGGAGGGAATTGGAGATAGATAGAGGGTAAAGGGTAGAGGGTTTAGGGTTAAGGGTATAGTGGAGAGAGATAGAGGGAGAGAGAGAGAGGGAGTGAGTGAGTGAGTGAGTGAGTGAGAGACCTAAGAGAGAGAGAGGGGGTAGGAGGGAGAGTCTTGAGAGAGAGAGGGGTATGATGGAGAGTCTATATATCTCCCCTCCCTCCCTCTCTTAAGTCTCTCCCTCCTACCCCCTCTCCCTCTATTAGTTCTCTCTCTCTCTCATTCACTCCTTCTATCTCTATCCCCTCTACCCTTAACCCTAAACCCTTAATCCTTAAACATTGAACCCTCTACCCTTAACCATCCCACCCTCTTTCTCTCTCTCAAGTCTCTCTCTCCTACCACCTCTCCCTCTCTTAGGTATCTCTCACTCATTCACTCACTCACTCCCTCTATCTTTCTCCCCTCTAACCTTAAACCTTAATCCTTTATCCTTAACCCTTAAAACCTAAACCATTAAACCCTTTTACCCTCTACCCTTAACCATGCCTCCCTCTATCTCTCTCCCACTCCCTCCCTCTCACCCTAATCCCTCAACCCTTATACCCTCTTAATCCCTCAACCCTCAACCCTTAACCCTTAAACCCTAATCCATAGAGACAGAGACAAAGAGTGAGACAAAGGGAGGGAGAGGGGGTGGGAGGGAGAAACCTAAGAGAGAGGGAAAGGGAGAGATGATAGGAGGGAGACAACCAAGAGAGAAGGAGAGGGAGACAAAGTGGGAGAGAGGGGGTGGGAAGGAGATACCTAAGAGATTAGGAGAGAGAGGGAGTGAGAGATAGAGGGATGGGAGAGATAAAAGGAGTGAGAGTGAGTGAGTGAGAGAGAGAGAGAGAGAGAGAGACTTGAGAGATAGAGAGGGGGTGGGAGGGAGAGGGAGTACTCAAGATAAAGGGATTCGAGAGAGATGGAGGGGGTGGGGGGGAGATACATGAGATAGAGGGAGAGAGAGAGAGTGGGAGGGAGATATCTGAGAGAGGGAGAGAGAGAGGGAGAAAGATAGAGGGAGTGAGAGAGAGAGAGAGGATGTGGGAGAGAGATAGAGGGAGTGAGTGAGAGAGACAGAGAGAGGCTTGAAAGAGGGAGAGGGGATAGAAGGGAGATACTTGAGAGACAAAGAGGGAGGGAGAGTGGGTGGGAGGGAGAGACTTGAGAGAGAGAGAGGGAGAGAGATTGGGAGACAGATAGAGGGAATGAGAGAGAGAGGGACTTGAGAGAATGAGGGAGAGATGGTGGGAGGGAGATACTTGAGAGAGATGGAGAGGTAGACAGAGACAGATAGAGGGAGTGAGATAGGGAGGGAGTGGAAGGGTTTAGGATTTAAGGGTTGAGGGTTGAGGGTTGAGGGTTTAGGGTATAGGGTTGAGTGTTTAAAGTTTTAAGGGTTGGGGGTATAGGGTTGAGGGATTAGGGAAGAGAAGGTGGGATGTATGGAAGGAGAGATGGAGGGAGAAGTGAGATAGAGATAAGGAGATAAGAGGAGGGAGGGACAAAGATAGATGAGGGTTGAGGATCCAATGTATAGGTTAGATGGTTGAGAATTGAAGGCATAGGGTTGAGGACCTATAGGGTTGATGGTTCAGGGTATTGGGTTGAGGGTATAGGGTTTAAGGGAGATGGGAGAGGGATAGATAGATTGAGTGAGTGAGAGAGAGACCTAAGAGAGGGAGAGGGGGTAGGATGGAGAGACTTGAAAGAGACAGAGAAAGAGGGAGTGGGAGAGAGACAGAGGGAGGGAGGGTTAAGGGTAGAGGGTAGAGGGTTTAATGGTTTAGGGTTTAAGGGTTAAGGGTTTAGGGTTTAGGGGAGAGGGGAGAGAGATAGATGGAGTGAGTGAGTGCGTGAGAAAGAGAGACCTAAGAGAGGGAGAGGGGGAGAGGGGGTAGAAGGGAGAGTCTTGAGAGAGAGAGGGAGGGAGTGGGAGAGAGATAGAGGGTAGAGGGTTAAGGGTAGAGGGGTAGAGAGAAGAGAGAGAGAGAGAGGGAGAGAGAGAGAGAGAGGGAAAGAAGGTAGAGATATTGAGAGAGAGGAGGCAAGGAGGGAGAGAGAAATAGGTATAGAGGGACAAATAGGTAGAGAGGAGTAGATATGAAAGCAGAGATAGAGGGAGAGGTAGGGATGGAGAGAGAGGTGAGAAAAAATAAAGAGAGGTCTAGGTAGATAGAGGTGGGAGGAGATAAAGAGAAGTAGAGGGTAGAGTGTTTAAGGGTTTAAGGGCTAAGGGTTTAGGGTTTAGAGTTAAGGGTAAAGGAGAGTGAGAGAGAGGGAGGGAGTGGAAAAGTGATAAAGGATAGATGGTTAAGATTTAATGGTAAAGGGTAGAGGGTATATGGTAGATTGTTTAAGGGTTTAAGGGCTAAGGAGAGAGAGATATAGGGATTTAGTGAGAGAGAGAGATGGAGGGAGTGGAAAAGTGATAGAGGGTAGAGGGTTAAGAGTTAATGGTAAAGGGTAGAGGGTAGAGGGTAGAGGGTAGAGGGTAGAGGGTAGAGTGTTTAAGGGTTTAAGGGCTAAGGGTTTAGGGTTTAGATTTAAGGGTAAAGGAGAGAGAGATATAGGGAGTTAGTGAGAGAGAGAGAGAGGAGGGAGTGGAAAAGTGATAGAGGGTAGAGGGTTAAGGTGAGAGGGGAGAGAGATAGAAGGAGTCAGAGGGAAAGACTTGAGAGAGAGAGGGGGGAAGGG
>CM021102.1:730909260-730948345 GCA_007115665.2 Sequoiadendron giganteum
GATAGAAGGAGAGAGAGAGAGAGAGATAGGTAGAGAGAGGGAAATAAGAGATAAACAGAGGGAGAGGGATAAAGGAGAGATAGAAAGAGGGGGAGGGAGGGAGAGATAGAGAGAGTAGAGAGGGAGGAGAGAGATAGAGAGAGGTGATAGAGAGAGAATTAGAGAGGGAAAGAAGGTGGAGATATTGAGAGAGAGGAGGCAAGGAGGGAGAGAAATAGGTATAGAGGGACAACTAGGTAGAGAGAAGTAGATATGAAAGGAGAGATATAGGGAGAGGTAGGGATGGAGAGAGAGGTGAGACAAAAATAGAGAGAGGTCTAGGTAGATAGAGGGAGGAGGAGATAAAGAGAAAAATAGAGGGAAGGAGAGAGGGAGGAAGAGGTAGGGATGGCGAGACAAAGGTGAGAGAGATAAGAGAGAGGAGGGGTGAGATAGAGAGAAAGAGAGTAGAGAGGGAAGGGGAAAGAGAGAAGTGAGATAGGTGATAGAGATGTGTGATGGAGCTTAAAATTAGAGAGATAAGGAGGAAGGTGGAGAGATTGAGATGGAAGGAGGGGAGAGAGAGAGAGATGTATAGAGGGATAGGTTATATAGAGAGAAGTAGAGAGCAAAGGTGGGTGAAAGGAAGAGAGAGGGAGAAAGAGAGGTGAGATAAAGAGAAGTAGAAAGGGAAGGAGAGAGAGAGGGAGATATAGAAAATTAGAGAAGGAGGGAGGGAAGGAAAGAGAAGTGAGATAGAGAGAACTAGAGAGGGAAGGAGAGAGAGAATGACAAGCTAAAGAGTAGAGAGGGGAGGAGAGAGCGAGGGAAGCAAAGAGAGAGAAAAATAGAGGAGAGGGAGGGAGGTAGGGATAGGTAGGTGTAGAGAGTAGAGAGAGATATATAGAGATTAAAGGAGAGGGATGAGAGATAGAAATATGTAGAGAGGGAAGGAGGGAGGGAGATAGATATTGGAGAGGGAAGGAGAGAGAGATGGACATGTAGAGACATAGTTCTTGAGCTCAAGGAAGATATTGTTAGATAAAGGGATGGAGAAAGTGAGAGAGAGAGAGGTCTAAAGAATAAGAGATGAAAATGAGTGAGATAGATGAAATTTGACCTCCTGAGTACTAAAATTTGACCTCCTGATTACTGAAATTTGACTAAGTTTGAAATTTTTAAGATCTTCCAAAAAATAGAATTTGCATTATAACTCTTAGAGATCTGAAACCACTAAAGCAAAAATCTAGTTTTGTGCAAAGCAGGTATTTTGGCACTCGCCAAAAGGCCTGCTTTAGATGTGTTAAATAACAGGATTTGCTAAATTTTCTCATATTTTTTACCATGCTCCCCATCTCATTTGCACATCTTTCAATGCAAGTTTATAAAAAAAACTGTGATAGCATTAACCTCTATCTCAACTATCTAAATATATAATTGTTTTTTCATTTTGATCTATTTAAGGTTTTGATCCATGGCTTCTATTGTAAATGCCTTCATTTTTGGTCAAAAACCAACATGTGCTAGGTTTAGGATAGATTTTTACACGTTCATCGCAACGTGAAACAAATTACGTTTTTTTAAACTAGACTCCATTCTACGCATGATGAAAAAAAAAATCAATTTTCAATTAATTTGCAAAAAAATTGGGGGGGAGCACGCTCAAATTTTAGCTTTTCAGGATGTGTCCACTTTGAAAATTCATAAAATATTATATATTCATTAAAAAAATTATCCGAAAGAAGGAGGATAAACTGCATGGTGTAAGGTAATTTCTCACTGTTGGGATTTTTGAAATTCTAAAAAAAAGTTAACCAAAAAGGGGGGAGCCCTCAAGCGCTATGCTATTTTTTTTTATAAAAACAAGACCTGTTTTGCCCCTTTTTGAGACCCTTAATCTTCATTAGTTTCAAAAAACAATAGTAGCTTAGAAACTAGACTCGGAGCACTTCAACTTTTGTTCTTGCCGCATCTTGAAATTTTGAGCGTAACTATCTTCATTTTCTCGTGCAAATCAGATTTTCCTCATTTCAGAAAAAAAGTGGCATCTTAAGAGCTAAAATTGTGTCACAGATTGGTGCACTTACCCTATAACTAATTTTTGAACAAAAAAGTAAGTACTGAATTGAATGGATGGAATTCTCACCAAGTGGGCCCCCTTGAATGAATCTCCCTGAAACTAACTCAGATGCAACAAACTAAAATATCATTTTATTCATTGAAAACATGATTACAACATAGTAGCAACATAATTGTATTTATTGAAACTAAAAAATGAAAGTACAATATCAGAACATTTAACCTCATGAAGAGGAGAATCCGATCATTATTTATAGAGGGAAAGATTCTAACTAACTAAACTAACAAGGTAGTTGACTCCAACAAGTTAGGAGGACGCCATTTATTGAAAGCATGAAAAAGAGGAAGGAGGTTGTGCATGCATAGGATTCGGTCAAACCAAACTTGCTTCAACAAAAATCCAACATAACAATACCCCCTAAATCTACTCAAGTAATAGACATACTCATTAAGGTTAACTTCCACACTAGCTGGAAGTTTTCAATCGTTGACTTCTTGAATGTCCATCTCTACTTGACTTTTTTAGCAACTGGGGAGTTGGCATGAACTTCTTCCATATTGCAAGCTCCATTTATATTTGCATCTTAATCTAGACCTGCATTATGACATTAATGTGCACAAGACAAATGTATATGCATTATCACCTTATGATAACATTCATTCAATCACATGCAAAATTAATATAGATATATCACATAGCAGGTTACTATCATTAAAAGTTATAGGAATAAGTTCATGTCCAGAGTTCATAAGTTTAGGGAAATAACATAGAAAGTATTGGTAACTAGGTGCTAAAACCCCATAGTAACACTAACAAACTTATGATACATCTAAACAAAAATGATTCATTATTTGGACTCATCATCTCCCCCCAACTTAATGATCTACTAGTCCTCCAGTAGAGGTAACTCAATTCCTTTGTCTTACTATAGTCCTGAAATCAACAATTTCTATCTGCCCTTTATCAATCTCTACAGTATTTGAGTTTGGATCCCAGTAGAACCCATGCTTTCTTTCCAATCTGCCCCACCTTGGTCTCTCAGCACTTATATCATACTAATAAGTTATGTAGTCAAGTACTGGCCACAATACAATAGTTGGTTGAAATATTAATGGGAGCCAATATTGTTGCCTTGTTCTCCCAAGGTGCATATACATGATGCTTTGTTTGCAAGTTGCATGATAATTCTACAGGGAATGGGGTTCAACTTATTTTCACTAATTTGGAAACTCATTCCATCTCTATGACAAGTATCCCAATACTATTCTTCCTGTAGTAGCAACTACTTGTTCATATTCCCTAAATGCTTCCTCCCTAAAAGGCATGATCCTCTATTTGTATGATGGCCTGTAAAGAAATCTATTCGATGTGTAGTAGATTTTTGTAGGATTGCTTGATTCAGCCCTTAGAGACAGAGGTGTATGGAGCTCCTTTTCTCTATATAGTTTGAATTGTTCTCCCTAGCTATTTTCATTATGAGTCCATGACATTAATGCCCTCAAATGAACATCTCCAATATATAACAATGTAATCCACTCATGATCATTAGGAACAACATAGTTATGCAGATATAATTCACATAGTAAATTCGTAACTTCAAAAGGAAAAGATAGGTAAGCTTGAAAAAAATCATGCAGTGTTTCAATGGAAAGGTTTAAACAAGAAATAACCCTTGACAACTTAAAAGAAAGATTACACTCTTTTAAATGCAATGCATATACCCATGGAGGAGTCCTACATTCCAGAATTTTTGGTACTAAGGTCACCACATTGCTTACCTTTTCTTGTAATGCATTAACTTTTGCATTCTTCTCCTCAATTTCTTTATTTTTCTTATCGATCTCTTCCTGTAGCCCGCATTTTTCTCTTCTCCATTCTTTTTATTTTTCCTACATCTCTTTCCATAAATTCAGGGCTATAGATTCGCATGAAAAAGTAGAAGGTATATGTATTCCTACCATGATCTTCCCCTGTGTTGGTTTTTGATGTTCAATTTTCTCAAAAACCAGATGTTCAGCCTGCTCTACAACTTGGTGCTAAACTTGCTCTGCAACAACAACAAGTTCCTCCAACCCAATAATTACCTGCTCCCTAAGAGTCTCTGTTAAATCTATATTTTCTTGCTCTCCAGGAGTCTCTTCCTTCTTCTTAGGTGTCTCAATGAGTCTACGAATCCTTCTTGGAGGCACATCAGTACCAGACTTGGTCAATTTTGACTTCTTGGGAGGACTTTTATTTTTCCCAGTGGCTGCAAGATACTCTGTTTCTTCAATTTTTTGCTTTCTAGGGCTAGGATTTATCTTCTTCGACTCTTGTTTCTTAGCTTTCCCTTTGCTACTCTCTACTTTTCTCATTTTTTCTTCCTCTTTCCTAACAACAACCCTTGTGCAAGGTGTGATTTTAGGAGAAATATCAATATCAGGGTCCAAAGATGAACTCTCTTCATCTACATGCTCAAATTCAGAAGAAATAGTTTCGACTACGGGAGGGTTTGTACCAGGTGTTACCCCAGAAGTTGAAGCTCTAGGAGTGATTTTAACAACCCCCCATCTCTTCTAACCCTATGAGTTAGGGGTCAATCTCTAAGACCCACATTTTCTGGTCTGAATTCTCTAATTTTCAAAAATTCATCCCACGACATACTGGACACATCTTGCAAAGATTTTTCTACTAGTAATTTAATCAAATAGTGATGGGAAACAAATTTTTCCCTACCTTTCCATGTTTCATAAACCATAATTGTAAGAATATTGTATAGAATGTTTGGTACATCCATTCTCCTCCCATGCCTCAAATGATTCAATAGCTTGAAATGCACAAAATGTAGACAAGATTGTGGACCCTCACAAGTAATATATTTGACAATAAAAATAGTAGCTTGTTTCCATTTCTCTAGCAAAGAAAGTCTTCTCATACCTTGCTTGTCTACAACAAGTGAAGGATCACTCAAGGCTCCATGAATTCAGCCCTAGCTGACCTAGCATCCTTAGTGGTAGGGTAGGGTTCTCCCTCAGTAGGTAAAATGACACTTCAACAATTATTTCCTCAGTAGCAATGACTTTTAACCCCTTAACCATTGCCTCAGCATTTGAAAATGTCTATGAAAACTCCAACGCAATGTCTTCATTGAAACTATCTAGCTTCAAAAAATAATCCAAGCAACCGCAATTCCTAAATTCAGGTTCACACAGTGCATTTTATAAGATTACCTGGTGAATTGTTGGTTCATTTCTGATTAACGGACCTCCCATTGTTTCAACTCTTACTCAGGAAAATTATTCTGCAAAGACTTCCTCCTACAATCCTTCAGCCAAAAACCCAATGTCTCTTCTACTTCTCGTAGTTCTCAGAAATACCAAAACCAATGTCGAAACCTCTCGATTTTACCTTTCCAACAACATCATGATTTTGACTAAGGCAATAAAGAGAGGGTGTTATCAAAGAGAATGGTGGTAGATTAATGTCACTTTCAATACGTCACTTCAACTTATTATATCAAATTTACTACCATGCTAGTGCATGGATGTGACTGATGTGATTGATGACATGTACGACATATGACACATAAGCTCATACTCCCCCCCAACCTAAATGAAAGCATGTGTCTACACAAGCGACAATGGGAGTTGGATAAAACAAGGCATTTAAATAGAGGTTTGTATGCGAAATATAAATATTAAAATATAGTAATCAAACAAATGAATGCAAGGTAATTAATACATACATTAAGTTTTACGAACGTACCTAAAAAGGTGGAACATCTTTTCCAAATAATATGGAAGGAAATACCAGTCATCATAAAAGTACAGTTGAGTAATTAAATGAAGTGGTGGAGTGATGTGAAAGAGAGAGAATGAAAATGAATGGGCAGATAATCTTTATTGATGGAGAAATTAATTCCCACAAAAAGTGGAAATCTTTATTATGATTGCATGCATACATTTAATTAGCTAGAATGTTGAAGACTAGGTCCACTTCCTTCGGCTACAGGAACTTCGAAGTTTTGGTATTCAACAAATTGATGCATGAACTCTTGTTTTGAAGCAGGTTTATGGTATAGCCTAAGACAATGACTATTGACTGGGAGCTTGAACCTAATAGGATCAATTGTTGTAAGTTGAACAACACCATTGGAGTAGACCTTTGCAATCTCATATAGTCTCAACCACCGAGTTTGAAGTTTGTCCACGTTATCTTTATACCTAGAATCATAAAGAAGTACTCAATCACCTGGATGGAACTTCTTGTCTTTGATGTATTTATCATGCCATCTAACTATCTGGTTCTACACCATCTCAGTATGGTGGAGAGTTCATTTCCTCATCTCATCTAAGGCATTTAGTTGCATAACCCTTTCTTGTTGTGCCTCAGATATATCTATTCCAAGATCTAGTGTTTTTCTAAGAGTTTTGTGTTTAAAATATATAGGAATCATTGTTATTTTTCCATATAATAGCTCAAAGGGAGTAAAACCAGTTGTGGTTTTCCAAGTGGTTCTATAGGCCCAGACAGCTTCTGGCAACCTATTTTCCCAATTTTTTTTGTGAAGTGCTACTGTCTTCATTAGAATAGATTCTATTTCCCTATTTGTTACCTCAGATTGTCCATTGGCTTGTGGGTGATAGGGCGTATATCTTCTATGCCTGATATTATACACATTCACCAATGTTGTGACTAGAGTAGATGTGATCTGAGCCCCTTGATTCGTGACTATTTCTCTAGGAACCCTATAGCATTTGAATATTTCTTCATAGAGGAATACTGCAACTTTATTATCCCTAGCATGCTTCATGGCTTTGACCTCAACCCATTTTTTCACATAATCAATACAAACCAAGATGTAAGATTTTCTATTTGATGGTGGATCGAGTGGACCTATAAAGTCAAGTCCCCATTTATCAAATGGTGTGATAACTACTTGAGGGTATAGAGGCATCTCATCTGATTTAGTTGGTCAGCTCATCTTTTGACACCTATCACATTTCCTAGTGTATTTGCTTGCATCCTTATGAAGTGTAGGCCAGTAATATCCTGTATTGAGGATCTTCATGGCTATCCTCTTAGCTACAAAGTGTCCCCCACAGGGTTCATCATGGCATGTATGCAATATATCATAAGTCTCATCCTTCCTTACACATCTTCTCATCACATGATCTGGTTCAGTATAGAATTAAAAACCCACCATCCATGAGAATGGAAAAAAATTCTCAATAAGAACCCTTCGCTCTTTTGGAGAGAAATGAGGGGGACCTCTTCATGTAACCAAATAATTGGCTATACCAAGGTGTATGCACATTGATGGAGAATAAATGTTCATTAGGAAAAGAGTCATCAATGACTTGAGTGTCTTCTGATGTTGTCAATCTGGAGAGAAATTTTGTCACAACATTTGATTTCCCTAGCTTTTCTATAATGGTGATATTAAATTCTTTCATTAACAACAACCACCTTGGCATTCTGAAATGATCAATGGATTGCTCATAAGATATCTTATGGATACATGGTCTATATGGACAAAGATCTGGTATCTTGTGATATAATGCCTGAATTTTTTGAGAGCATAAATGACTACCAACATCTCCTTCTCTGTCACTATGTAGTTAAGCTCATCCCCTTGTAGGTTCTTGTTGATAAAGTAGATTGCATTTTCCATTTCTCCCTCTTTTTGTCCTAAGATAGACCCTATAGCATAATCAAATGCATTTGTGTCAATGCGGAAAGAGAGTTCCCAATTAGGGCCTTTGAGCACAGGAGCATGGGTTAATGTTGTTTTTAAATCAAAGAATTATTTAGCACAAGCCACTGTCCATTGGAACTCAACATCTTTAGTGAGAAGAGTGTAAAGTGGTGCTACCATTTTACTAAAATATTTTATGAAACGCCTATAGTATCCTCCATGTCCTAGGAAAATTCTAACATATTTTTGCTCGATAGGAATAGAAAGATTGGTAATTACCTCAATTTTGGCTAGGTCCACATGAATCCCCTTTTGAGAGATATAATGGACCACTCCTTCCTGCATCATCATAAAACATTTCTCACTATTCAAGGAGAGATTAAGGTCCTCACATCTTTGCAAAACCTTTTTGAATTTTTCTAATGCTTCATCAAAATCATCACCATAAGTACTAAAATCATCCATATAGATCTCCATACAATCATGTGAGATATCTGAGAAGATACTAATAACTGCTCTTTGGAAGGTTGCAGGTGCATTGCATAGACCAAATGGGAGTACTGAATAGGCATAAGTTCCCAAAGAACAAGTGAAAGTTGTCTTATCCTAATCTTTAGGTGCAATAATTTGATTATAGACACTGAGCCCATCAAGGAAGGATAAATAATGCTTACCTGCAAGCGAATTCAATACTTGGTCTATAAAAAGAAGGGGAAAGTGATCCTTTTTAGTGGTAGAGTTGAGTTCTCTATAGTCAACACAAACTCTCCATTTACCTCCCTTTTTAGGCATAATTACCAAAGGGTACACCCATTGGTTGTCTGAGATAGGGTAGATAAATCTTGCATCCAATAACTTCTACAGTTCTCCTTTCACAACCTCCCTCAATGCAGGATTGATTCTCCTTTGTGGTTGTCTTACTGGTGCGCAATCATCTCTAATGTATATCCTATGAGTATAGATTTTCAGATCTAATCCTTTCATGTCATGGTAATCCCATGCAAATGTATGTTGATGCTTCTTTAACGGGTTTGTCAGAGAAAATTGTCGCTTCTGAGTAAACTTGTTATTTATATTCAAATGTTTCCCCTCTAAAAATTGTACTTGTGTGGTCAACTCAATCATTGTTGTTTCATTGATTCTTGGCACTTTTACTTCATGTGGTAACAATGTATGAAGTATATTTGTTGCTACAAGAAATTCAGGTGCAAAAGAAGTCGGTAGAAGTGTCTACAATGGACATGCATAACTAGATTCATGAGTGGGTGCTTCTTCATGCACTTCACAATGGTTTTGAATTATATGGGATAATATGTCATCTTCTTCCTGAAGCTACATAAAAGGAATTCTTCCTATCACCATGAGTTGTGCTACTAAATTGGCTTCCTCTGCCTCTTCTCCAACATGTGGCCAAATGGGGTTGTCTATATTATGGGATGGTTGAGCAAGAGGATAAAGGACAAGATTTTTAGTGATTTTCCCATTAGAAATAGTCAAGTCCCCTGACCGACATCCAATGTAAGCATTTGTTGTAGCTAACCACGACCTTCCCAAAATAATAGGATACCCTCCTAATGTATCTTTAGAAGAAAGGATCATGAAATCAGTTGGATATTCCCAAGAGTCTAGAATAAAAAAAAGTTCTTCAACTATACCATGTGGTTTGATAGTGGAACTGTCAGCAAGGTGCAAGACAGTGGAAGTAGGTCTCAGATTTGTAACATTCATTTGTTGTAGGATATCTGTAGTCATCACATTGATAGTAGCTCCCAAGTCTATTAGAGCATTCTTTACTTGGATTCCATTTATAATGACTCCAACTACAGGACTACCTGGGTTAGTATACTTAGGAACAACTATGTTCCCAAGCATGATATCTTCCAACTACACCATCACATGAACAGTGATGGGGTCTTTTTTCCTCCCAGGCTTTTTGACACATGATTCCTCAATTGCCTTACCATATATGGGAACATATTTTATGGCTTGTAATAGAGGTATCTTGACACAATTGTGTTTTAGCTGATCCAAAATATTGAAGGTTGTTTTTTCCTTTTGTTTAGCAACTTCTAACCTTTGAGGAAATGGTGGGTTAGGATCAGTCTGCAGAACTAGTTTAAGATTCTTGGGCACACTTGTCTGAGCAAGGATATTAGGTAAATTTTGATGCTCCTCCTCTTCCATAAGAAGCTCTGTGATAATAGGAGTGGAAGTTGATGACAAAGTGGTTCCTGAACATAGATGAATATCACTCAAACTCACAACATAGGCAGAAAATTGGTTTGGATCTATAGAATAGACTGGTTGTTGTTGTGGTTTGTTATTTGGGTTGGGTGTGGGTTGAGCTAGTAACTGAGTAGTTCTAGGTTTGCTAGTGTTTGAGTTAGGAGGAGGCATTATGGCAGGCTATTGAGGCTATGGATATTGTTGCATGTAACCAGTTGCATGCTTTGGCCATTGTTGTCCTCCCCTCCATTGGGATGTTTGTTGTCAATTTCCTTGAGCTTGTTGCCAATTCCCCTGGGGTTGTTGCCACTAGGGTGGAGTGTTTTGGTAATGGCAAGTATTTGGAGGGTTGTTCCAAGGCTGAGGCGAATAACCTCCAAAGTTTGATGGACATGGGGGTTGCCATTGATTACTAGATGCATAAGAATTCATATAAGGTCCACTAAAAGATAATGGGTTTGGTGGCATACCTTGTCTTGGAGCCCATGACCTTTTTTGTGCAACATAGAAAACTTGATCTTCATCATCCTCAATTGGCTTGAATTCAGGGAATGTGCTTGTTGTCAATGTTGGCTACCATTTTACATTTACAATCCTTTTTCTTTTTCCTACAATGAGGACAATATTCTGCCAACATTGTCTCTTCCTCCTCATGTTTCTTCTTTGCTTGAAGTGTATCTAGCTGAGTTTCCATATTATTTATGATGTCTTTCTTGAAATCCAACAACAAATGAGTGATTTCCATCCTTGAAACTCCATTATTGAAGGATTTACCCATAGAAGATTGGTAACCTCTTCCTTCCTTTATAGCTTCCCTGGAATAATTCAGACATATCTTCTTAATATCATCCTAGGGAACTTGGGTGATATCTCCTCCTCCTATCAATTCTAGAGAATCAACATAATTTTCATTAATCCCTCTAGAAAGAAGAGAAACTTTTGAGACTCTTCATTGAGTGCATGATGTGGAGATTTCTACAGACTAAACAAGAACCTTGACACATAGTCCTCCAAAATTTCATCCTCCTTCTGTTGCATCCTGAAGATACCATCTCCTCTCATATCACTACCTCTACAATATTCTTTATACTTCTCAAGAAAAAATTTCTTCATAACATCCCATGTATTCTTGCATTCACAGTATTCCTACCTAATCTCATAAACCATCTTAATGCAACTTCTTTCAAGGTGGTAGCAAACAATTTAAGCATATGAGCATTAGTAGTGTAATCATAGCTTCTGCAGAGGATATCAAATTCAAACAAGAAAGTGTCTGGGTCCTCTGTTACAAGACCATATAATTTAGGGAGAGATGAAGTAGGAATGTTTTTGAGGTTATCAATGCCATTCTATTGAGGGATAGGGAATGGAAAGGTTGGTTGGTTGGTTAGGTCTAATTGGGACAGCCATATTTATTTGATGGATTATTAGAGAAAATTGATTCTCAAATAGGTTTTGGGCAGCTTTCTCTTCATAGAAAGTTTTAGAACTGGTCAAATTGGGAAATGCATCAGCAAAAGGGTTTACTTCTTCTTCTTCTTCTTCATCTCCTAGAAAATTTTGAAACTCAACTAGTTGATTATCAAGATTAGGGTCGGCAGGAAGGAATCTCCCTAGAGAATCTCTTCTCCTACCCCTATGCATGTGGTATTAACTCAGTATCAACCAACTCACACAAAGAATTGGTGAAATAATAGCGGATCATTACTTATTCAAATGACGGGTATGCTAAAAAAAAACTTCAGAGATACCATAAACATGAAAGAAACTAGAAATAACTCCTAATAAATTTCTAGTTTGACACCATCCCTGAAAACGGTGCCAAAAATGTTAGCCTCCTCTAATGGTTCAATAACTAAGCCCTTAAAACTATAACTTAGAGATTAGATATCTGCACCAAGTAGTTATCTTTCTCATCATGAAGGTTCATTTCATTATCAACCTAGGGACGTGAACTTGAAATGGGTCAACACTGTATGTGCACTAGGACTCAATGGTAGTCATCCTTATCCTATAAATAGAAAGGAAATAGTATTGAAAGTGAAATTCTTGAAAGGAAGCAATAGAAGTATTGAACATAAACCAACAAGTAAACTGAACTGAAATGAATTACAGAAACATAAATCTCAGTAAATAGACATGAAGTTACTTTGTTTGTCATGGCTGGAGGAACAAACACATAATTAAATTCCAATGGTTGAAGGAATAGACAACTGCTAAGATTGTAACTAATTATTGAACAGAAAAGTAACTACTCAACTGAATGTATGGAATTCTCACCAAGTGGTCCCCCTTGAATGAGTCTCCCCAAGACTAACTTAGATGCAACAAACTAAAATATCATTTTATTCATTGAAAACATGATTACAATGTAGTAGCAACATAACTGTATTTCTTGAAATTGAAAAATGCAAGTACAATATCAGAACATTCAACCACCTAAAGAGGATCATCTGATCATTATTTATAGAAGGAAAGATTCTAACTAGCTTAACTAACAAGGTAGTCCACTCCAACAGATTAGGACACCATTTATTGAGAGCATGAAAATAGGAAGGAGGTTGTGCATGCACAAGATTTAGTCAAACCAGACTTGCTTCAACGAAAATCTAGCATAACAATACCTCATAAATCTACTCAACTAATAGACATGGTCATTAAGGTTAACTACCACTAAAGCTAGAAGTTTCCAACCACTGACTTCTTCAATGTCCATCTCCACTTGACTTTTTCAGCAACTGAAGAGTTGGCATGAACTTCTTCCACATTGCAAGCTCCAAATATATCTGCATCTTAATTTAGAACTGCATTATGGCATTAGCGTGCAAAAGACAAATGTATATCCATAATCACCTTATGATAACATTCATCCAATCACATGCAAAATTAATATAGATATATCACATAGCAGGTTAATATAATTAAAAGTTATAGGAATAAGTTCATGTCCAAAGTTCATAAGTTTAGGGAAATAACATAGAAAGTATTGGTAACTAATTCCTAAAACCCCATAGTAACACTAACAAACTTATGATACATCCAAAAAAAATGGGTCATTATTTGGACTCATAACCATATAGAGGTTTTCCTCTGTCAAAACCCGTGTAAGTGTTCCTACTTCCACAATGACAATATGACAATGATAAATGATAATTGAAAGGAAGAAAATGATGAATGAACACAATGTTGCAACTCACCACCCTTCAATGGTTGTCTTGAGGGACTAAATTCATACACATCTCCTCAAGAATTTAGATCTTGCTTGATTGAATTTTCTTGAATGCTTGGATTGTTGGAGCCCTGCAACAATGTTAGCCTTCACAAAACATGAACATGAACAAACATATAATTTGACATGATGTTGTATTTTGAATTGCTTTAATAAAATCTGATAATGTTTCTCTTGACAATATTTTTTTCTCTTGAATGCGTGTTAGATTTCAAATGATAAAATAACTAGGTATTTATAGGTTTTTATCCAATTTACCAAAAATTAGATTCCAAAAGCTAACATTTCATATTTGAATTTTGGATGTTAAAATTTTGTCAACAACATATTTGAATTTGAGTCCTAGCTAAGAAGAGGGGCCTAGTCACCCATGGGTGAATGGTTCTTGGCCCAAATTTCAAAGACACTTAAAGTCGGGGGAAATTTAATGATTGGATGTATTTGTTCAATGATTGTCCCCCTTCGTAAAACTATAAAAATTAGAAGCTTAATTGAATCCAATAAATTAAGCGGTCAAAACATAGCATGAAATTACTAAGGTATACAATTTCCTACACTACAGGTAGGAAGGGCATGAACATCATATGTGCCACCAAGGGAGACAAAATTGAGGAGCAAAATCTTAGATAAGAACTATTCCAAGATAAATGTGTTAATGTAGAAAATTAAGGAATGTTGGGTGGAAAATGGATGTAATATTGTCATGGATAGGTGGATATACATTAGGCATCATTAACTCATCAATATCATGGTTACATATTCAGAGAACCCATATTTTCTTAAGGTAATTGATTGTTCAAGGCATCACAAGGCTATCAATTTATTGTTAGATTCTCAAGGATTCTATTAAGTAGGTTGGGCAACAAAATATGGTCCAAGTAGTGGCAGATGTGGCCCATGTGTGCAAATTTGTAGGTAAATTAATTAGGTAGCTTATAGACATATTTGGTAGGATCCTTGTCTGTTTTCTATGAATAATGCACTCAAGGACATGAGAAATTTTGATTCTATCAAAACAATGGTCAATGATTCTATAGATGCGTAGATGTTTGCAACCACCACATTTTGCATGCACTATTTAGGACATTCTCTAAGAAGGAATTCGTAAAACATGTTGAGACTAAATATGGATCCTATTTAATTCTCTTTGAGAGAATTCTTGAGTTGCAAGAGGCAATACAACTAATATTATGACAACATAATGCAATTGGTGGCGCGAGTCCAAGATAGAGTAGGGGAAGACGGTAAAGGATGTAGTGAAGAGTGATCTTTTTTGGGGTGATGCAAAATACATAGTCTCCGTCATTACTCCAGTTTTCCAATTCATTAGATATGGGGATGCTAATGCACCTAGCCTTGGAGAGGTGTATGAGTGCATTAATTGTATGCTAGGCCAAATGAAGGTTGTCATACAAGAGGAGGACCCCAGATTAGCATTATACAATGAGCACATCCAACCAATAATTCAAAAGAGAAGGGAGAATATCAACAATCCCTTGCACATGGTTGCCTATTCATTAAACCCCAAGTGGTACATGAAAATTCCCACACCTATACAAGATGTTGAGGTGAAGGAAGAGTTCAAGAAGGCTATCCAAAAAATGTATGATCCTAAACAAGCTAGCATCATTTGTACCCAGTGGAAAAAAAATTCCACTCTTAGGGGTTATTTTGAGGAGGCCAAGATGGATAGGGGAATTATGGCACAAGAGGACCCAATTTTGTGGTGGACAATTTATGGAAGCAATTGTATGATTACATCTCTAGCCATTCATTTTTTATCTCTGGTTTCTATTTCTCTTATTTTTTAGAGGAGCTAGTCTACTTATAGCTTCATCCATTCTCTTAATAGGAATAAGCATACTTATAGGAAAGAAGAGAAGCTTATGGCTGTACAGAGTGTCTTGCATCTCATTGACTATAAGACACTTTTGTACAAGGGGAGTCCAACAACGTAGGGATGTAGAGCCAGATGAGTCATCGCAGATTGATGGTGATGCTACACAAACAAGGTTGGCTGGTATTAGTATGGAAGAGCTTGACCATTTGGAGTCTGATTCTAGCAATTTGAGTGATAAGGAGTTTGGGGATGATTAGATGCCTCTCTTCACTCCATTTTTTTGTTTTAAATATTTTGATTTGTTTATGTTATTATTATTGTACTCAATGTAATCATCATTATGAAATCTTGAATATAATATAAATTTCTAATTCAACATTATTATTCAATATTAAATTAAACTTGTAATGTTCATTTCAAACTTCATACAGGTAGGTGCACCAATTTGTGACACCATTTAGGTGCCAAATTGAAAAAATGTTCAAAAAATACACGAAATAAGGCATTTGGCGCATGCCAAACATAAAAATAAAAAATCGGGTTTCAAACCATCATTCTATCTTCAACCCGCGGCTTGAGGAAGAGGATTTTAGGTCTGCAACTCACGCTCACCAAATTTCTTCCATTGTTTGCATCCTTAGCTTTCCATTTTCCACGAGGATTCCACTAACACGTTAGAGAGGTCGAAGATTGCAAAGAGGTGTGTATTTTTATTCTATTTATTTTGAATTTGATTTGGAATGCAAATTTAAATAGATTTTTATAATAAAACTTTGTTCCAATTCTCAGGGAATGAATCTCCACCTCAAGACATTGATAATTCACAATCACCCACTCATGAAGAGCCTCCTATACAAGAACAACCCAAAACCCCTCCATCAATTCATAAGCATCCTCAAGGAACACAAGAAAATATTCAAAATCAAATTGAAAACAATAAAAGAGACATTCAACAATTAATTGCAAAATTAATCGAGCATGCCAAAACCCACCCTTATAGGAGAGGGATTGTTGAATCATTGAATTCAATTTTAACTCATGTAGGAGAAATGAGTGAGCAAATAAATTTTCGGTCAACTAAGAGGCATGAGATGAGATAATTTTATGCTAATGGTTTGTCATATGTAGATGTCAAAAAACTAAAAATTATCAAAGTTGAGTTGTGTGCCTTATTTATAGGCCCAAAAACCAATGAACCTTTGTCCCATGCATGCAGGAGGTTCTCCATCCATTGGTGCCACCATGAGTTAATTAAAAACAAATTTTGGGAGCGGTGGTGGATGGTATTTGACCAACCTCCATGCAATAACCATGAGGTGCCACAATACTTTTTGAGGAAACTCTATTGCGAGTTTGTCGTCAATAAAATGCTAAACTATTTTGACATCTTAGACTTTTAGGGTAGAGGTGGGGGCTCCACACACGATAGACCTATTGCATGACGTAATCCATAGTTGGCATTGAGAGCTTTAGGCAAACCCATGGTGGAGCATTTCATTGTTTCTTCCATTGTTAAGGACAGTATAGAGGTGGACACGATGAATTCGATTGGCTCACTCACCCAGACCATTTTACAGTGTGTGAGTCCTCTAGTAGAGCCTGGTGTGGAGGAGATGTGTAGGCCCCGAGCTCCACCCCACCATTGTGGCACTTGTGGTGTTGTTTGCATGTACAATTATCAGGGTTCTCGTGATGTAGCTACACAGCCTACGTCAGTTGTAGAGGCGATGGCTTTCACAGATGATATTCTAAATGATACATTCGGCATTGACACTCGGGTAAAATTTAGCAAGTTATTTTAATGTTGTTTATTAAAATATATTTTGAGATTTAAGAATAACTAAATTAGTAGAATTATGATATGATGAAATTTCAAGGTCACATTGTTCATGAGGAATGATCTATTCCTACATACCCTTATACATTCTCGACGATGAGTCCACGGGTATGCAACTAGTATTAAAGATATTATTATTGCATTTGAACAGTTGAATTTTATATTTGAATGTTTGTCTCATAACATGCATCGGATTTCAAACAATTTCCTGGTGCACCTTCTTCCTCCAAAACTCATGATTCATATCCTCAAACAATGTACACTCAGGTAGCCTTTATTCATTAATGGTGTTGTAAATCTATGTTAGCTAGTTTTCATAATTTTGCATATATACAAATCAAAAAAATTGATGAGAAACACAAACATTGCATTCATTTATTCTTTGATCGTGTCACATTATGTTCTCCTAATTCAATTTTTATTCCTTTATTCCTTCCTAATCCCTTACCATTAACATTTAATAGTTCACCCTATTTTCCATGATCCCCTCATAGCCCATCCCACTAATATCTTCTAGTCCATGCTATGTGTCATTATGTCCTACTCCCATCTTGTTGTACCCAGTATTATATCACCCTAGATGTTCCATGATCCCCTATGTTCCACCCTATGTTCCTTTATATAATCTTATTTTATACCATATTTATCCATGTTTCATCCTAGATAACTCTTCTCTATTATTGCTACACACAGGTCAAGTTCGCACTTCATACATACTATAGTTAAACCCTAGACACCTCCTAATTCACCCTATGTTGCATTATTCCCTAATAATTGCATCCCATTAACCTCAAATTTTCCACCCTATATTTTTTTATCCCATCCTAGCCCATCCCATAAATCTATACTAGTGCATCCTATGTTCCATTAATCCCTTTGGTGCAAGGGCACCACTCTTTTCTACGTTTCTTCATTAAGTGTCTGATAGTGGTGCAGGAGCACTCATGGGTCTAACGGACCTAGAATCATTTGTTACATTTTGTTTCTTTGTTTAATGTTGGAATAAGGTCTCATGCACCATTTCATTTCTTTGTAATAGGTCTCCTAGGGATTTGGTGGAGTTTTGGTCTTGATGACCAACTTTTTGTACAAACAAGGTCTCCATCCTCCTTTGTAAGTCTCGTGCATTTTGGAAAAATAAGAAAAAAGGATGCCTTGATGTATCTAGACACCTGAGGGGAGTCATCTTTTTCATTTTGAGGAGTTTTGGATGCCTTTCACACAATTTGGAGGTATCTTTATAGTCGGGTTGGTGAAAATTGGCTAAATTGCCTTAATTAGGCATTAAAGAGTAAAAAATGAAGTCTTTTTGTGTTTCCAATGGCCAACTGATTCAAATTTCAGTTGGAGGAAGTTGGATGAGGTTGGAAGGCTTCACATATGCCTCTCTTGGTCGAGGAAAGGCTATTTTTAAAGTTTGGAAGAAGTTTTCAATAAAGAGTTTTTTTATTTCTATGTTTTCTTGAAGAAATTGCTGATCTTGTACTTGGTACGGTCTGTACATGTTGTTTCATGCTCCAAGCCTATAATGGCTAGATAGGTAATTGAATAATCTTTCTTTTGGAATTGGAGTGATGAGATTCCGTTGAGTATCAAGGGAGATATCTTAATTTTACTTCTAAGTGGTATGAAAACCCTCAAAATCAGGGTTTTGAGTGAATTATGGGTGTTTCTTCCATCCACACATTGTAGAGTTGCTAAATCCTGGTGGTATGGAAAGTATATGCCTGTAATATTAAGAGGGAGTGAGGTCTAAATCACCATAGTGATAGTTGTTTGTTAAAACCTAAGTGATAGAGGGTTGTTGAACCTTGTTTTGTCCTAATGTGACATGATCCAAATGCTTTCAAGTTTTGTGGGTGGTCTGAGTTGTGAACCCTATGTGTGTGGGGGCTGATCATTTAAAGAATAATTGATTTTATGACTCCTTGTAAGAGTATTTGAGAGAAGCGTTGAATTGGATTGTCTTTCCCATCCTAGTTGTTTGTTTACCTTCCCTGCCACTTTGTATCAGATAGGAAAGGTGTGTTAGGATGTTTGATTTGAGTCCTTGAGTCTTAATAAGGTCTAATGTGACCATTCTATTGTAATTGATCAACTTTGATGGGCTGTTGTATTCATCTTGTAAGGTTTGCAAATCATGTGGAAGGAATTCTCAAAGTTGACAAAGGGTGTCAAGGTAGATAGGATGATGTTTTCTTGATTAAGTCATGATTTCTTAGTTGAATAAGGTCTCATTAGACTATTTGTAATATTTTAGGTGTTTAAGAGGGTCAAGGAAAATATAAAGAGTCAAAACTTGAAAGTGCTAAATTTGTGAGTTGCATAAATGCAACAAATTTGTAATGCAACAGTCATGAGAGGTTTAAAAAGTAGTTATAAGGAAGTTGGGCATTGGTTTGATGAGGAGAAGCCTTTAAAAATGAATGAAAACACATTTTTTAATGTTGTCTTGAAGTTTGAAGCATCGGCAATAAGTTTCAATGGTTTGTGTTAAGTTTAAAGGTATGTTGCTTTGTAAATCTGGCCTAATTCATGGCCTAGGACAGCGTTGAGGGTCTAATTTCAAGGGATTGGTCCAAAATACTTGTATCTAGTTAAGAGATATGTTGTATAACTCTGAAATGGGTATCTAAATCAACTTTTTGATTGTCAAGTTTTTTTGAAAGCATGGGAGTTAAAGGCCAAAAATTGAGTTTGCACTACTATTAGGTTACATGGGTGAAAGTGAGAAGTTAGACTCCCAATTGTTGTCAAGCTTTAAGGATTGTTTGGATAAATCTAATAGGCCATTTTAATCTTGTTATATGTCTCTTGAATACAATTTTTCACTTTGAATTATTGTGAGCTCCCTCTCTGCATCACCCTTCTATTCCCATCCCATTACCCTCTCTTATTTCAGCTTATGTTCCATTAGCCCCTCTTGGTCTTTATATCAACATGATACCTGAGATATTGTTTCATTTACAGTTGTTGAAAAGAGATAGCCTTGGTGATGTTGGTTGCACGATGGACTATGGAGTTGCTACAACAATAGGCAGTTATGATCCATTGAGAGAGGTATGGAATAGATTAGTCGATTTGACATTATATTTTCTCTTTTATGGTCTATTATAGAAAATTTTCCAGATAATTTTATGTAGTTAATTTCTATCTTCATGGTTTTTATATACACGTAAAATATGCATGCACCTGATTCTGATCCTACTAACATCGTTTCATCTTAAATCATACTCTCAGCTTATCAACACCTTTCATCCCTTAATTAAATAAATCATTATTTATTTAATTAGGTCTTTCTCCTCTAGTGATTAAATGAATCAATTTAATTTAATTAATCATCTTTCTCTCTTCATTTAAATAATTCATTTTATTTAAATTAAATCTTTAAAGTCCTCTTATTAAATTGAATAAATTAAAACATTATTTAATTTAATCTAACATATTCCTCCTTAGTTAAATAAATCAAAATCATTTATCTAATTAATCATTTCCTCTCAATTTGATTTAAATCAATTAATAAATTTAAGTCTAAATTGTCACATCTCCTAATTCCTCATTAAATTAATCAAAACCTTGATTAAGTTAATCTCTCTCATTAAAATCCTCTAGAGAATGCAACTTGCACAATAAATCAATTACTTTGATTTATTTAATTCTTTATTTTCCCTCACAAAACATTAAAAGGGAATATTCCCTCATTTGAATTCAAAAAGGCCAAGTGAACTTGGTCCTTCCAACAAGGCATTCAATGCCTCTTACATGTCCTTGTGCATTGAGCCAAGTGGCATTAACTCCATTTCTCTTTCCCTCTCACATGTCACATTCAAATTTCAAATTTGAATCCAATGGTATTTATCATGCACATTGACCAAAATGTGCCCATTCCTCAACCATTCACATCTTGACAAGTGGCACTTTGCCATTGGATGTTGAATGATCCCACATTGCTTATTTTCACTCATTCTTCCAAGATTGAAATCTATAAATGAGAGACTCTTCCTCTCATTCAAATATCCACAATTTGAGTAGACTTACTATACTCAAATCCATCATCATACACAATTCACATGCAAAGTTACTCTTTCTAATTGAGAACTAATTTTGCTCATTTCATCCAAGCATCCACTATATTTTCACATTTGCACCAAGGTTATGCTCAAATCTCTTTGGAGATTTGACCATTTCTTCATTCATCATATCATTGCTACATAGGAATTGGGAAAGGGTCAATTGCAACATCTCATTGGCATTCCCCCATAAGATCATCATTCTATTAGCTAGATTAGGATTTATTTTCATGTTATTTGAATTTGTTCTTCATTTCCTAATATTAGCTTAAATAGGTGGATTTCATGGGGAATCCTTCACTCTTTGCATGCATTTTGATCTAACACTAACAATGTTTGTCGTCTTTGTGCACTTACAGGTTTAGGGGTTCATAGTTTCTACAGGTAGTTGTCACTCCAGATCGTGGGCATGGTGATGTTGTAAATTTGCATGATGACTATATGTATGCGGTAATTGATTATATATTTTGTTATATGCTATTCCACAATTCAATTTCTATGTTTTAACATCTTTACTTTTAATTGTATCAGTTGAAGGTCTAGAGTGAAGAGAGGAGGACTAGCAAGCGTGTTCGAAAGAAAAGAGAAGCAACAATCACTCCATCCAACCAAATTTTGAAGGCAGCACGGGATCTATTTCCTTCCCCTAGAGGGAAATGACTATGTATTAGTGTTGTTTGTTGTATGCCTATGTGGCATTTTGGAACATATGTTTTGTACTATCAATATATATACATGATATTTTATGTCCATATGGCTCCTTTGTACTAATCCTATATGGTTTTTTTGGATATATTGTATATACTTTTATCAATATATCATTGTATAGCCTTTCGGATTTTTGATTAAAGAAACTCTTATTTTGTTGTACTGCCATTCTTGAATGATGTTATCATGCGTATCATGTAAGTTGTATGCTTGAATGTTGTAGGCATGGATTTTTTTTACATCTAATGCTTAATTAATTATTGTTGAATGCTCAATAAGCCCCATCTAAAGCATATTGTATAAATAAGCTCCATTCGTGGTGGTTTGTATCTTTTGGAATGTTTCAATTACTTGTGCCTCACTGATGCAGAGGCAAGGAGGCTCAAACCCAATCAATCTAACAACCTGCCTTCAAGGGGCTCCTAAAAAGATTAATACAACCTATTTTGAGAAATCTACACAACCTCAAAGCCCCATCAAACCAAACTCTTCATTCAACACCTTACCCAACAATCCACCCTTGTAGCACTCAAAACCCGGTCCAAGCCTAATTTATCCCAACCTTTCCAAAACACCTGACCATTTAAAGGTGGATTAAGATACCCTTTTCAGGGTTACACAACATATGTCAAAACCAATAGTAACTCTTTTGGACCAACATGAAATTTGAATACACCTCCCTCGCTCTAGGCTTCACAATTAGGCCTAATTTCCAAAGGAACCCCCTCACAAACTCACCTCTAAACCAAGGAAACTTGAAATAGTCTTAGGGATTCTCACCAAACTCAGGATTCTCCCATTTTAAGAGCTCCAAGAACTTGTTCTATTCCTCTACTCACAAACCCTCCTAAACCTTCACAAAAATAAGGGTTTTAAAGAAACTCATAACTCTAGACCTCCCCCAATCCTTCCAAAGGTTCAAACACCCCACAATACCTCTTCCCTAACTTAAAAGACACTCACAATCCCATTCCTTTAAGTATTTCTCAAATTCACTACTTGAGTTCCTTACTTTCATGGTGGAAACACCCCTAAACAACATTAGAACTTCACACCTCACTGAATTTATTCATTCTCTCGACCTCCAAAGTATTCATACACCAAACTAATCATGGTACAGGACAATCCACTGAGCCATAGGGTTAGAACAGTAGGTGGATTGTCTAATGTGTCATGGTGTTGCCCTCAAAACCCCTAACATAGAAATAAGAGCAGAAACCAAGTTTGTTGGTCCCACACACACCAACGGTGGATTTAAACCTTCAGAACAGATGAAAAGAGAGTAAACACATATGCAATCAATTATCCAAAGCCTCAATTAATGATAGAGTTGTACGGGCCTGTGCAAGGCAAAGAAAATTAAGGAAAACAAAGAAAACCAGTGATCAACGTTTTCAAAAGTATATTTTCTTATTAGAAACTGTACAAAATCAACCCTCAACTCGGGGTATTACAGAAATATATCTTGATACCACCTTCCAACTACCCCTTGAGTCGATCAACCACCATAACCACCCTTTTTTAGACTTCTAAGATGGCAATTTGCCAATTTTGCTCTTAATTACCATTCATTCACAACTTGATTTTGCAAATACCACCTAACTGACCTATTAAGCCTTTTAAATACAACTGCAAATGGTCATTAAGACCTTATTATAAGGGAAAACATAAGACCCAAGCCTAGACTATACCCTATCCATCTGGAGCACATTGCCAACATGGCATAAAATGGATAACTTGTTTACATTACATCTCATCTTGGCATATTTTGCAACTTCCACGTTGCATATAATTTAAAGATCTTCAAATTCATTTGATGAACCTCTAAGGCTCATGTTTCTTTCATGCCAAGGTGATGGTTCCCCTACACCATACACCCCCCAATAGAGAGACTCTTGTCCCAAGAGTGAAAGCTTGCTCCATATCTCCACTTTGCTGCTCCATACTTGTCCAAATTTGATGTGGGATTTCTCCTAATCCCTGGATCAAAATTTGGTACTGCTCCACTCCTCATACCTGAAATCAAACAAAAGTTAGCAACACATTGCCCTACCTTCTTCCTTGTTCCACCTTCATGCTTGTACCCATCCACCTTAGCATGTACACTCTGCCCTCTTGTTATTTCCATCAGATCTCTACACCTTTGTTCCTTTACTATGATCGGACCTTCAAGTTTCATGTCATTTGTCCTCCTTGTCTCATGACTCACTGTCTTCTTGTTTGCCACTCCACCAAACTCTGTCTTAGTGCCTACTGACTGTCCATTGACCTGCTCCAATACCACAGGACATCTAATTGTCCCTAAAAACACATTATCAACCTCATCTTACCTTTCCAAAGACTCTTTCCCCTCACTCTGCCCTTTACTAGTCTGAACCACTTGGCTACTCAACTCCTTATGCCATACAAAGGCATGCTTCACCCTATCCTCATGCAAACCACACATTTCCTTCTTACCCATTGTCCGAGCATTACTCAGTTGTTCTCCTCCTAGTGTTCCATCCTCATGAACATACTCTAGACCTACAAACAAATTGGTCTTGCTACCCTCAAGCCCTAATGGCTCTTTCTTCCCAAACATCACTACCTTAGACTTACCCTTATCCCTTCCACTTATTTTCAAGGGAAGCAACTTAAAACTTTTATCATCCTTCTTGATGGTATATGTGTTCTCCCAGCCATCATATATAGAGCTCCTATCAAATTGCCAAGGCCTCCCTAAGAGCACATGACAACAATCCATTGGCAAAATATCACATAGAACCCTATCCTTATATTCCCCAATCTGAAATTCAACATATGCTTGCTCTTTTACCCCCAAATTTTGATTATCATTGACCCAAGAGACTCTATAAGGTGCTTCATGAGGTAATTTTTCCAAACTCAACTTGTCCACCATTTCCCTAGACACTAGATTATCTTGAGAACTAGAATCAATGACAACTTGACACACTTTACCTTTGCTTTTGCATGTAGTTCTGAATAGGCTCCTTCTTTGACTCAAATCTTCCTCCTTGGATGCTTGCAACACTGTTATTCTTATCATGAGTGCCTCTCCTTCTTTTGATGTAAGGTTCACTACATGTGAAGTCACACCCTCTTCATCTTCGTGCACTAGTTCATTCCTCCTTTCTCCACCATAAGAGTTTGAGCTTTCTTTTCAAGGAATTTAAAGGTTGGATGTCCAAGTTGGTTACAAGTGTAACATCTCCCTGAGAACCGATAGGAACCTCTTCCTCCACTATATCTACCTCTTGAACCTCTCCATTCACCTCTTGAATCAGATTGTTCTTGGTCCTTCTTGTCATCTCCTTGGCCCTCATTGTTTGACTTTGAATTAGGATTGAATCCTCTTCCCCTAGAAGTGTTGCCTCTTCCTCTTGCTGCCTTCTCTTGTCTCCTTTTTAAATTTTCTTCAGACCTCATTTCCATTTGAAAGCATTGTTCAACTGATGTTGGTGCCATCAAGCTTATTTCATCCTGAACGTTGAATCTTAAACCATTCAAATACCTAGCAGTCATTTCTTCCTCATCTTCTTCATGTTTAGCCCTTATACCGCCGTCCTCCCGTCGTCCCCCTGTCATTCCCAAACTTAGGCCCCCCATCCCCACATCTCATAAACACATCCCCTGCCATCCCCTCGTTCCCATCCCTAAAACCCCATGGAACACTAAGAATTTACTGTGTCCTGATTTCTTCTCATGCCTTTCTATTGAGCACCAGTTTTGCACGCTCCAACAAAATATTTATCTACTATTGTGCAACGGAATCTCTAAATAGGTGAGGATGACTTCTATTTCTCAAGAAATCTACACATATCACTCACGTTGTTTGGACTAAGTAATGTAAGAGGCTGCCCTAATCTTCTTTTAAAACTCCATGCCTAAAATGCCAAGCAGCCACTCCTTTGATCTAGTCGTAGAAGAACCCTCATTCACTTGCCCCAAAAGGTAGTGGATGCTTGTAACCAATGCATTACTTGTGTGTTATGGATCCTTCATCCATTCAGAAAGGATCATGCCTTTGCTCACATGCTAGAGAATGCCAATTTTGTGTGGCATGCAACTAAGGTAGTTGAGTTTGGCACATTAGTCTCTTCTCAAAACATTCTTCGCAACACCACACTCTTCACAGACTTCACCATGTAAGTACAGGTTTCTAACTTGGGAAAAAATGGCGGTAGACTATAGATCTTTCACATCAAAACACCACACCTTAGATGGCATGATCTGTTACATGCATCAAAATATATCACAAGCACAGAGACTCTGATATCATATGTTGGTAAAATGCAAAAATGTTAATGGTGAAAAAATTCATTCATCATGCATTTTAGTATACAAGATACAAATAGATCCATGCCTAGAGAAATAGAGCAAGTTGATAAGCTTCTATAGAAAATTTATTAGGAAGATGAATCCTATATATGGCCATTAAGTGTAGACAACATTGAAATAGTGTTGGCAATCGATTGACAAAGAATTCATCAAGACCTTGTTAGAACCAAAATTTTCATAAAAACTTCTAAGGGGTTTTACTTGTTTGAACCCATTATTTTCCTACCTTTTCATAAAAAATAATTTCATCCCCTCGTCCAAAGTGCTAAAACACCTTATATCTTATACCGTTGCCTTATCATCCATCATTCTTGGCCAATACCATTTACCTCTATACCACGACCTTTTGCAAAGTGGCTCATAGTATGGCGGTGGTCGTTAAGCACAATCATGATAATTGTTACCGCTACACCATAGACAATCCTTAAAAAGACCATGGTGGTGCGGTAAACGGTCAGCCAGGTCAGTGTAAGTAGCGAGGCGACAATTAAGGCAGCCACCGCAATACTGCCAACGGTCAGGACAGTGATCACGGTGGCATGGTGAATAGAGACAACCGACGAGGTCGTGGTCAATGAATGGTCACCGTGGTACCGCCATCGGTCAGAATGGATACCGCGGTAGTGCGGTGGATGTGGGGATAACGGCAAGGCTGACGATCACAGTGGACTACAGTGGTACCGTTGGCGGTCATCACAGTGATTGCGGTGGTGCGATGGATGGTGAAGGGAAAACAATTGTTACCATTGTACCGCTGGCAGTCAAATCAGAGACCACGATAAGGCGGTTAACGGTGAAAGATGCAGTCAAAGTCAAACACCGCGGTACCACTGGCGAACAAGTCAGAGACCACGGTGGCGCAGTAGATGGTGAGCATAATAGTAAATGTCAAATACTGTGCAACCGCCGACAATTAGAATAAAGACCGTGGTGAGGCGATAGAAGGGTTAGAGAAGGCTGTGGACGGTTAAGACCGTGGTACCACCAGGGAGAAATATAACCTGCGGTAAAATAGTATGAATAAAGGCAACATATAGAATATGAGGAATAGAATAAAATGTAGAACTATAGTTTTAGAAATATTAAATTTTCCGATAAGGCAATCCAATTAAATATTTTAATTTTTGTCGAAGAATATTCAAACAGTTGTAACAGGAAAGTGAAGGGTTATGACCCTTGAGATATACTGTATAAATAATTTGAAAAATCAGTTAAACAGGAGGTGAGGGTAGTAGTTAAAATAGTTAGATTTTTGCAGAAGATGAGAACTAGGAAAATGGAAATAATGTACAGAATTTCTTGAAGCATATCAATGGAGAAAATATTTTAATCGGTGAATTCTTTTTGGTGTTTAGTTATTGTGTGTATTAATTCATATTTTTTATTTGGGTGTCTCCAACTTGAGGTCTTTTTGTCATTTAAGTCAATGTATCAAGTATATTTCTGATTTGTCAAAATGTATTCCCATTTTGTGTGATTTAATTGATTGTTGTCTGCAAGTCAAAATTAAATTCTTTCAATAAGTCATAGTTATTTAAGGATTTCTTTTTGAATAGTTAAAGAAGAACCAGGTGAAGAAACATTCTAGCACAGTTTATGCAAGTCATAAATTTAGTGAAGTTTTATGCAAGTCATAGAATTTTCAAAGTGCCTAACAACTAGAGTTAAACCAAAGAGGGAAACATATATAGTTTTTGATTTTTGACTCCATTGCCCATGTGGATAGAAGGCACTAATCTATCACAACCCAGATGATAAAATTCATAATAAACAACATATTCAAATTCTTTCTTTTATGCAGTAGGAGTAGTAGTTGTCATTTTTGCTATTCACTTCCAATTGCCATTGTGAATAGATTGATTGAGCAGGAAATATATTTCAAATCTAAAACATACACATAGGTGCACCCACCTAGGTTTAGTAGATCTTGAAGAGCAAAAGGTTCAATTATGTGAATTGGCCTTATACGTTGGCCAAAAATGTTGTGAGAGCTTGGCAACCTCTCGTGGTTCAAACCTGCATTTTTGAGACCCAACAGACCCTATATGCCAAATAAATCTCTTAATTTGAAGACTTCCTACTATGCAGCCTGAAATGATTGTTAGATTGTTACCCTTTTCAAGCTGGTTTTGAATCTCAAGATATGAATTAGGAATGAAATTTGAAAACACAAACTTGGGATGATGTGGTTCCTTGGTTCGTATGTTGGCGTATTATTTTAACTATCAAAAGAACATTATTGTTTTAACTGTGAAAGAGATCATGTTTGTCAACTTTTTTCCCGAGTGAAAATTCGCCACCACAGGAAAATGCCTGCAAGATAGCGAAAACCGAGCGAGGTTATTGTAGAGGGGCCCAACGTGATCCCATAGGCTCAGACAAAAAATTTATAATCATCCCGGTGTCTGAATACTAGCATGTTAAAATTCATAGCCATTTTGCACTTTGGACTCTTAAGGGATCAATCCGGTTGAACGTAGCTCAGAGCGATTTCGTATGTTTGGGTGCGAAAGAGGACCATGCCTAGCGTAAACGTACCCACCCAGACATGTTGGAATGGATTGTTTGGTCACATGAGATGCAAAATGAAATTTGCACCACTTTGCAACTTTCAACTACTTGCATTTGACAACTTTTTTCCCAAGTGAAAATTCGCCACCATGAGAAAACGCCTCTGAGATAGAAAAACATGAGAGAGGTTATTGTAGATGGGCCCAACACAATCTTGTAGGATCATACGAGAAGTTTCTAAGCGTCACGGTGTCCGAGTAATAGCATGCTAAATTTCACAGCCATTTTGCACTTTGGACCCTTAAGGGATCGATCCGGTTGAACGTAGCTCGAAGTGATTTCGCATGTTTGGGTGCAAAAGAGGATGATGCCTAGCATAAATGTACCCACCCAGACGCATTGGAATGGTTTGTTTGGTCACACGAGATGCAGAATGAAATTTGCACCACCTTGCAACTTTCAACTACTTGCATTTGACAACTTTTTTCCCAACTGAAAATTCGACACCACGAGAAAATGCTTCCGAGATAGAAAAAAATGAGAGAGGTTATCATCCCTTTCTTGATCTCTCATAGCCTCATATCGTTCCACCTCATTTATACAAGGATCAACACCTTTTCTAGGTATGTGAAGGAAATGAGCCCTCACCCTCGTGTAAGTACCTTGCCATGACATTGGGCATAATTTGCATGAGATTGTGGTTGTTCCACCTGAACCCTTCGGCCCATTAACATGATCAACATACTTCCACAATGGATACAAGTCTTGTTTGTTTCCCCCACTCAACATTCTTGATTCAAATTCAGATATTCTACAAAAAAACAAAAAGAGTTAATATTCTTAAACCATAGATAATAATAGGACAGTGATTAGGTCTCACATACAACATTCATAGTGGTTTAGAGAAAAAACAGCATTATGATCCATTTATGGCATGAGAATAATAGACATAAGAACAGTACATAGTTTTAGGGTAGAAAGCAAAACATGAAAGAGGCAGGACAGTCCATACATGGACAATTAAAAGGACAGTTGAGTATGCAAAGTGAACTGGGGTAATGATAGTCATAACATGATACACAGACATGTATGTGTATGGAAAGGAGCACTATGGAGAAAGGGCAATGATCTTAAGGACTAAAAACACATAAGCTAAAGAGTGGTCCAAGTTTGTGGGAGTTAAGGAAATCTTTAGGCTTGATGCATTTAAAAGGATCATTCGAGAACTCCCCTTTTCACTTGAAGTTTTCTTGTTTTTATTCGTTCCTTGGTTTTTGTTAGAGCAATCGGCAATGGAGAGCTGGAGCAATCACTGTATAATGGTTGATGTATTAAATGATTGGATACTTATTGGATTTTCAACAGTAGTGTTTTGAAAGTACTTGCTAGCAAGATTACAAGATAGAATGCCATGGAACTCATGAAATAGGTTGTATAGTTGAGAGATTACAATATTTTTTCTTTTGAGATACTCGGTGTCAGGGAGCATTGTTACGAAATGTAGCACAATACAGTGACATGACTGTCATGGCAAATGGAGATGGCATTTACCTTGGATTAGGATAATGACTGAAAGAACAGATAAACTCAGAAATAAGAGAAACAGTCATGAAGACAGTTGACAGTGGGCAGTCAAGTGACTAATGACAAAGACATATCACATTCATGAAGGTGCTTTTCATATCATGGTAGTCATCCTTGCACATGACAGTTGACTTGTGTTTGGTGCCTTGGCAAGGTTTGGTTTAATCTTATAGTGCCTTAATTCATCAAATTGCTCCTACCGGGTTCCTGAACAACCTTAAGGGTTTGGGGTTATTCTAATGGCATAACCATCATCCCACCTACTTTCATTAAATGTAACTTGGTGGGATGATGTAGTTGAGTGTAGGGAATTTTATTTTAGGAGTAGGAGGTGTGGAAGGATGATCCCTTGGCTTGAAAAATATGCATTAGTAGGGGCAATAAAATATGCCTTTCTACAATTATATTAAACATTATTTCATTCTTACTAATAAATCCACATGTTTTTCCTTGAAGACAACTTTAAATGTAAACCATGAATCATTACAACTAATTTTAAATGTAATATACACATTTAATTGAGGCATATATTAAGGAATATACACATTTCCATGTATTAATTTCTCATAATTTTAGTATATCAAAAAATACACTAAGTCAATGACAAATATTACTATAGTGATGGAAGAACATCTTGAAAATCTTCCCATTTGTCAATACTTGTAGCAATACATGCAAGGAAATAATCCTCCCATTTCAAGCACAGATCATGAAATATATTATACTTGAGAAGAAACAAAAGGAGTTGTTGCCCAGCTTCATTTTTCCATTCCACCTCAGCTGGCCCAGCTATTTGCATTCCAAAATGGTTCAAACCATGTACATCCCCTGCTCCCTACGAAACACATGGGTAGTAGCCTCTTTGTGGTTGTGTAGTATGATAGGAATTTGGTCCACAAAAAACCTGCAAAAGCCTCTCAATCTTAGACATAGACTCACATGAAAATCAGTAAAAGAGCAATAACTAAATAATGTCAGTTATACAGCTGACGAGACCTACTATCACCTTCATGCATGCTAGATAAGGAGGTCGATTAAAGGTCCTACAATGGTGATGTGCCCCTTCGCTAATTTATCATCTCTCGATGACCCTACGTATAAATTTCAAATATATCACTAAGAGGCTCAACATAAAACATGTAGCATATAAGAATCCGATAAATCTAGGAGATGGAAAAGAAAGAGAAGATTGAAAACCAGAAAATGCACCAGCAATCGATGTTTCTCATACCACTGAACACTTGCACGACCAACCGATGTTGTTCTTTTATTATATACTTTGACAAACTTCAGTATTACCTACAGTCACAATCAGAAAAGGATCAATGATAGTTGTAAATGCATATGACATCAAACAATAATGGTGAAAAAGCCTTATTGCAAGGTGTTGGTCCAAAAGAGTGATCAATAACATGACTTTACAAATTCAATGTGCATACTTACAAATCAATCGAGGGAACCATTTGGGTCTTCTCTACTCTTTAATGTGTCGAATATTGCCTCGTGGTCAGACTCATGCACTTTCCACAAGTTCTTGTTCGCAAGTCTACCCTTATATTTGATCAAATGAACGTTGGTGGCGATGACAAGGTTCTAATAGTGAAGAATTTTTTGATGCGTGTCGAACTCCTCAAAAAACCAAACTGCAACATTCTTAACTGGATACCTTCGAAGCCATGTTCCAGTAACAACCACCGAACTTGTAGGATATTCTATGTTTTCTCCGTCTATAACTGGGGACTCCAATTTCTTTTTGGCCTCAATACAATGACACAGGTAATAATCTATACCCTCTTCATTGTCTTCATCTGCAATCATCGCATAAACATGCCTTGCATTGATATGTTCATCTTGTTAGATTTATTTACTGAGCAACATAAACAAACTTGTAAGTAAGATATATTACCTAGTTCTAGTAGGTCTGATACATGATCAAAGTCAATGGAAGATTGCATCTCCGTGATTTGTAGAGCCGTCGGGAGCTAATAAGTGTCAAGTGGGGTTAGACTTCTTACAGACCATTTGTCAACCCACTCTATTGACTCACAATCATTCCATGATTGAAGTGTATAGGGATAACAAAAGCATGCCATCTTCCTTGTATGGATAGTCCATGTACCTACATTGGACCTTCTAAAAGAGTGTAGCTCGCTCGATCTTGTTAGTGTATAACAATCCTCATATTTTGCAATGTTAGTATCATCTACTAAATGATATAATCTACGAACTAAAGAATTACCTTCATTACCTAGACCCATTGCACCATTGCACCACTGGACAATTGATCTTGCATCTATCAACTTTACACTATTTGTGTACTTTAATGCTTCTTGTGTTAGGGATTTTTTGATACATGCACCTACTCCATCATGCTCCCCCTTTCCATGCCCGGCCTCTGAGAAGTTCCACATATGCTAAACATCACTAATCCTATGCATCCTTCTCAACCAATAAGACATTCTGGTGTTCTTAAATTGTGATGTACAATTATCTGACCATATGATATGTTGACTAAATGATATGCCCCTGCTAGCCAGATCAGCATAGAACATATGAAAGCAACCTTGAACAAACTCTGCAGAATGTGTGCGATCATCACTGATGTAAAAATGATACTCCCTCAATACTTTCCTATTTTCCTATGTACTATCATTTACATAAATGAATGCTATATGCACAAATATAGCAACTTGCACGGAGTTGTAGTACTGTGATTGCACCTCGTTTTATGGTTGTAGTATGTAGTTCTCAACGAAGTCGACAACTGAAATGATATGACGAAGTGGAAATGTGTCCTTGCATAACTTGAACTGTGAGTCCAACTATTGTGCTCTATGTGTATGCATTGCATAATCATAAACCACCTGATCACAAAAAATGCCCATAAACTGATATACTGGAATCTTATCACTAACCAATTCACACTTCTTTGCTTCTTTCCCATCTTTTAGACTGTATGCCACTATTTGATATTTGCCAAATTCCACAATTTCGTCTCCAATTGTGTGTGTACTAGCCATGTGTTGGAAAATTGGAAAATGTTGCATGCCACCACAATGATCACATGTGCCATCCAAACATGATTTTTTGTAAAAAATTTGACCATCCTCTCTTTCACATAAAATGGAAGACAAAAATTTCCTTGACGATTTAGGTGGAGGCATTATGTTACATTCCTGCAAAACATTGTCAATATGCATATCTACATATATACGTCGATAAACATCATAATGGTTAGGAAACTCAATATGAACCCTACAACAACAAGTAGTGTGTGTGTGATTTATTTTGACAAAAAAAGGCTTTAGCATTTCAAAATACCTTTGACATATTTTAATTTCAGGAAACTTTTGTACAAAATCAGCAAAAAATTGGGTTTGAGTGATATCCAAATAATGCATTCGATGTGGCTCACGGTTTTGACTACCAATTCTCCTTCTTACAATGTCTCTTTGATTAGGAGAGGTCCTTGTGTTATCCTTCCAATAATTCACAATTAAATATCTCAAGCCTTGAGCAATTCTTGTTTCTTTCCATGGCACTCTACCCGAAAATGCCCATAACTCATTGCTATTTGCATCCTCCACTCTTTCACGCCTTCCTTTGGCTCTCATTAAAGATGATCTACTTATTTTAAAAGGCTTACTTTCCTTTTTAAGGTTCACCTTGTTCCTTGTTTGACTGCTTAACAATTTTTTTGTCATCACACGTCGTGTGGCACAACTATCCTTCGTGCGTGAGGTGGAACCCACGCTCTCGTATGCACTCATCAAGTTCTTTACAATGGAATTTTCACTTGATTCATTCAAAACTCTTAGCCCAAGAGCCTTCATGATGGGCCTAAATTTGAGTTGCCTCATCATTTCAACAAATAGTTGGCATCTTCCACCCTCACTTAGCTTCGCAAAAAACAAACTCCATATCCTTTGTGCATATCTTTGACATGTACGTTTTGGAATCTTATTAGGAATCCATTTCAAAACATTGGAATCAATATCAATAAAAAATGTAGGTTTTCTATGCAAAACTCTACGAGGAGTTCTCAAATGTAAATGTGTTGTCCTATTATGAGGGATAATTCCATTAATTTGAAAAAATCGGGGTTCCCAAAATGGTCATGATCATGCTATACTCTACAATGACGAATCATTATCGATTTGTTTGAACTTATTTTGAAATTTTGATACGCTGGTCTATATTAGGTATTATAGAGAGGTTTTCTTTCTCTTTTTTTGGCTTGACTCATATTTTTGTTTCCCAGGAGATTCATGTAGCAGAAGATCCTGAATTTGAGACTTTTTATACAAAAAATATTCTTTTGAACGAAGGTATTCATGCTTAGATGGTGGCTCAGGATCAGACTCATGAAAACCTTATATTCCCTGAGGAGGTTCTACCTCGTGGAAACCCTGTTTAATGGAACTCTACTAATTATTCTATTCCACTTTCTCATTCAAAAAACACAAGAGGTGATATTACATATGATCAAATATATAATCAATTATATAATTTCTAACCAATTAATTTATCAAAAACAATTGAGAAGGTCAACAACATCGGGGATAGATCGTGTACCTTCAATTGGAGGTGCAATTGATGACATACCTTGAGATTGACATGTAAAGGATGTTGTAACTCCAACTTGAGATGTCATTTGTGGAGTACCTTCAAATAGAGATGTGTTTGCTGATGTACTTTCAAAATGCAAAGTTTTGGATGGTGTGTCTTCAATTGGAGATGTGATTTCCGATGTACTTGGAAAACCACATGTTGTTGTCAATGTGTCTTCAATTAGAGATGTACATTGAGCTTCACCTATGGTTGATGATGTGCCCCCAACTTTTGTATCCATTCCTGTCCTTCCACGAACTTTCCTCATTCGTGCCCTTTGTTTTTCCAATTTGACATCTCTCTTAGATTGCACGGGAATTTGTGGTTGTATGGGCTGCAATTCCTTTGCTTCACAAGCTACATTTTTTTATTCTCTTCTCCTTTCATTTTTAGCTGCACGTTCTTCTAGTGTTAGAGGCTTCGGTCGATTCCTCGACATGACCTTCAATGATACATGTTCACAAACACACATAGAACAAAAGTAAGTAATGCATTTTACAAAAATAACAATATCGCTGATTACATTGCATTAAATATGAAACGCACCAAAGCATTTTATGAAAGAAGGCAACGAGCTGTTTGGATTTATCAAACATGTCTATGCTACACAATATTTTTCATACATGATGGAGTTAGATGTCTGTAGGGTTAGATATTAGAGTAGGGATTTTGAGTGTGTTTGAAGAGTTGGCAAAGTACCTAGAGGCTGATGCAGTACATGTAGGGATCCACAATGAACTTGTTCAAATATTTAGAGGAAGGCTCTTAATAGACTTACACACAACTTGATCACTTAACTTACCAAGAAACACCATTTTTGATGCAGAGAGAGGTGGAAACCATTCAATACAGCAAATCAATGAGAATCAATCAGATTCCAAAGCAAAACCAGATGTTCAACTAAAAATCCTAACTTTTACCAAGCTTTCCCTTGTAGCATAGGTAACCCGATTCAAGGGCCTTTTCACCAAGATTTTCCAAAACACTTGAAAAAATCAAGGATTATTAAGATACCCATTTGCAAGTTATAAAACATAGGTAACCCCAGCATCAACTCCTTTAGACCAACATTGACTTCCAATAGACCCACCTTGGAAAAGGCTATTCAATTGGCCTAATTTACAAAGAGAGTACCTTTTAAACACTACATCTTCACTCAAAATCCTCAAACAAAAGTATTTTATGTGTCAAAACCTCCAATTTCCTAATTTGTTTCTAGGTCCAAGACCTCTAGACCCCTAATACACCAAACCCTCAATTTCAAGCAAAATACTTGGGGTTTTAATGAAACTCCTATCTCCCAGACCTACCAGACCCATACAAAGCACAAAACACACTTACCAGACCTTGCACATGGTGAATAATACATTACATGAACAGTCCTTCCCACATTTTTTCAAAACACCACTTGAAGCCCTAATTTTCACCATGAAAAGACCCTGCTACAGTCCTAGAACATCATCCCAAACACCCAACCTTGACCCCACAACATTCTAAATAGGTTAGCCATGTATTTTAAAAGTTAGAGGACCCATTCCACAAGTTAAAACAGGCATAAAAAGTGTAATGGGCCGAATTACATAATGAAACCCCTCAATCCAAGAACACTGTGAAAGTAGGTAGCAGCAGTAAAAGTAATATAACTTTTGCTATACAAAGAGTTAGAACCTCTAAATAGATGAAAATGAAAGCTAATTAATTAATCTACAACATCCAACTGGTTTCATATCATCTTATTGTCCGTAGAGGTCGTACAACAACAAGAAAAGTGAGAGAAACTAGTAAATTTCTAGAAAATAACATTCTTCTTGATAAAAAAAATGGGGTACAAATCAACCAACAACCTCTCCTTCGAGGCATTGAAGGTTATTAAACATATTTTTATTTCATTCCAACTCCCTCGAACTCTGCAACTTTTGCATCTTTCAGCAACTTTTTTGACCACATTTAGCCAAATTGCAAGCTATGACACAACTGAACTCCCTTAGCTCCAAATACATTATAAGATGGTCTAATTGACCTTACTGAACACAATATACTCAACATTAACTAAAATCCTAGCATTTGACTATGCTCACTAAAGATGACATTTTTGACAAAATTGAGCTTACAAGGTGCTCCTGCACCAGAGGCCTGAAACGTTGATTTTGAAGTTGTGGACCTTTTGACTAGCATTATTGAACTTGAACTTTATAAAGGTTATGATGAACAATTCACATATTAGAATTTCTAGTAATATTGAGTTTATTTCATTTTGTTAGGAGTGATTGTTGTATGAATACAATATTTCGAGCAATAGACTTACATATGGTGGGTTTTGTTAAAATCTTCCAGAGGTTTAGAATGGTAGTCATCTTGAAAAGCATAGCTTGATATTTATGGATGATCTTTGTTTTGTTTTAGATGTGAATTGGTCAATTCAGCAATGAATTGACGTTTTTGAGATTGAAGACTGTTTGAAACTGATCTAATTAAATGATTGTTGAAGGTTTTGTCTCCCTGCTCTGCATCACTGACCTAGGGTATAAGTTGTTGCCACCTAAATGGAAACTAGAGACTCTTCTGTTTATTTTTGTCAAAACCAAATTTTTGATTGTCAACGAAGTCATGAAGAACATGAATTCAAAGAAGGGTTTTTGATGCTATATCTTATAATTATTCACTATTTCTTTGGCAATGAGGTAACTTAGAAAGACAATAAGCATTCTCAATTGCACAAAATTTCCCATTTTTTAATTTATTAGAAAGGTAAATGGTATGAATGAATGGAAACTTGCATTAACAACTATGCCAACTCACTTGAATTTATTTAAGCACATGTTCAATGAAGGTGAATTTTTTATGGAACAAAACAATTAATGGACACTTGCATTAACATTGATGAAAACTATTAGGTTTTCCAAATTAGATGAAAATAAAAGTTGTCCAAATTAGTTGAAAAAGAATGAAATATAGTGAATTCCACTAGCCATGCTGGAAATGGACTACTATAAGCAATGAAAATAGAATTCATAAGTAAATTTATGTTAAGTAAATGTCATGTTTTTAATTTTTTTTGTTCTTCAAACTCATAAAAACTGAAATTTTTAATGCAAATCCCATCTAATTCAATGTTGAATTCTATGTCCAATTGTTATGATTAATAAAATCATTTAGGAAATTTAGTTTATATTGTCAAAAACAAACAAATATACTAAATATAAACATTTCAATTTACCAAAATGAATATATTACCTGAGATAATGTAAAATGATGTAGAAACTTCAAAATTTCTTCTTCTATGTTGTCTACCATGCAGATTGGTGGTAAAAAGGTGATGGATCAAGCATAGATTGGTACAATATGAAGTCAACTGCATAAAAAAAGGTGTTCCTGACTTGGATAAAGCCCTGAACTAGACAACTTCACGAGAATGTGGGCCTGAATTATGGGGTCAAGCCTTATTTTACCGTTTCAAGGTAAAACACATTTGCCACTCGCCAAATTTGGAGAGCGCCAAATTTGGCGAATGCCAAATATGTTGTTTTGAAAAGGAGAGACCTGAGAGAGAGGGAGAGAGACAAAGTGGGAGAGATAGAGGGAGTGGGAGAGAGGGGGGGGGAGTGGGAGAGAGAGAGGGGGTTAGGAGGGAGAGACTTGAGAGAGAAAGAGGGAGAGGGCGTGGGAGGGAGAAACCTAAGAGAGAGAGAGAGGGTGGGAGGGAGACACCTAAGAGAAGGAGAGGGAGTCAAAGTGGGAGAGACAGGGTGGGAAGGAGAGACCTAAGAAAGTAGGATGGGAGGTAAGTGAGGCTTGAAAAAGAGGGATTGTGAGACAGGGCATTGGAGTGACACTGATTAGTGTAGGTAGCATGGGAGGGAGTGAGACCCAAGAGAGATAGACTTGAGAGGGAAATAATTTATTCAGTTATATGGTGGGGGGGGAGACCTAAGAGAGGAAGTGAGAGAGAGAGGGAGTGGGACCCTTGAACCATGAACTCTATACCATTAACCCTTAAACCCTAATCCATCAACCCCCATACCCTCTTAATCCCTCAACCCTTAAACCCTAATCCCTCAACCCTTAACCCTCAACCCTTAAACCCTAATCCCTCAACCCCTATACCCTCTTAATACCTCAACCCTCAACCCTCAACCCTTAAACCCTAATCCCGCAACCCCTGTACCCTCTTAATCCCTCAACCCTCAACCCTTAACCCTTAAACCTTAATCCCTCAACCCCCATACCCTCTTAATCCCTCAACCCTCAACCCTTAACCCTTAAACCTCAACCCTTAAACCATAAACCCTCAACCCCTATACCCTGTCAACCCTCAACCCTTAGACCTTAAACCCTAATCCCTCAACCCCTCTACAATATTAATCCCTCAACCCTTAACCCTTAACCCTTAAACCC